>BSBM01003859.1:0-600000 GCA_027924585.1 Larix kaempferi | reverse complement strand
ATCATGAAGCGTGCAAGGTGTATGAGATTGCATGCATGGTTTCCCTTATTGTTTTGGGTAGATGTTGTAGATACTACTGTTTACTTAATAAACGAAGGGCCTTCAAGCACTTTGGATGGTGGGATTCCATAGAAGACATGGACAGGTAAAAAGGTAAACTACTCATTTCTGAGAAATTTTGGTTGTGAAGCATTTGTCCATATTGATGAAGAAAATAGAACAAAGTTTGAGGCTAAATCCAATAAATGTACCTTTATTGGATACAAGGTTGATGATTTTGGATATTGCTTATGGGATTATGAAATTATCAAAATAATTAGTAGTAGAGACGTGGTATTCAATGAAAATGTCATGTATAAAGATCATTTGCAGGGAAAGAAACAAGAAAAGGAAAACATAAAGTACACAGTGCTTGGTGAAATAAAAGAAATTGAAGTTCCAAAGGTGCCAGAAAATCAAGAACAACAACAAGTACCTCAAAATCATGTAAGTATTAGAATATATACCACGTTAAGTAGACCTCCTGAACGATACTCTCCATCAATGTATTATTTATTGATGAATGATTCTGGTGAACCAGAATGCTATGAAGAAGCAATGCAGGTGAAAACTAGAAAGAAGTGGGAGCAAGGCATGAATGAGGAGATGGACTCATTGGTAAGAAACCAAAATTGGGATTTGGTTGGATGTAAGTACAAAAGGAGCATGGAAGAAAATGAGCAAGAAAAAGAGCATGGAAAAGTGAGAGGATGAAGCAATGGATGGTGATGGTGTATTCACCATGAAGACACATGAAAAAAACATTAATGGAGTAGTTTTCATGTAAAAGGGAATATGGATATAAGACCTGGTAAGGCATGCATAACCCTGGTAAATCACTGGTAAAGTCGGGAGAAATACCTAGGCGATAGGGGGGTGTATGTGATATTCCTTGGTTGAAACTTTGAGGGGGGTTGGTGGTTACTCCAAGTCATGTTTAAAGGGGGTATTCTTAGGGTTAACCTTGACTCGGGAATGAGTGAAAGCTGGTTAGTTCCAACACATGGTTTTTGGCCCATGGTATTGTCCCATTGTATTGCATGTAATGAAGGATATAAAGGGCTTGTAATTCTCCATTGTAATGTGGCCTAGAGGTGATTTGGTGAGCTCACTTGGCCCGGTTGGCCGATTTTGGCCAAGGTAATGAAGATATTCATTGGTTGGTTTTTCCCCTCATGGGGTTTTCGAGGGTATATTGTGTGTCTATATTTAATGGTTGCTCGTTCTATTTTATCTCTCTTGCAAGTAATTATATGTATGCTCATTATAATCCTAATAACTAGCATTAGAGCATAATCTAGCAAGTGCAACAGTGGTGGAGTTGCTATGATTAGTCTCCAAGTGGGAGATTATTGGTTGTGGAGCCTGATCTTCTTAATTTAGAGATGTTTTTGTTTCAGCCGTGTTTGTACCCCAGTTTTATATGATATGTAGGTGGATTGTACACTCATCCTAGCGGGGGGGGGAGGGTGTCGAGGGGCATCACCCCCCCACAGAAGTCTGGGGACAACGGCCTTGAGAAAGTGGGTCCAAGGGTGAAGCCCCCGAAAGAAAATTTATGGGTTGTTTTGTTGGCCAACAGTTCACGAGACCATGGTATTGAGTAGCCCATATTATTTTCCCATAGTAATTCCCTTTAAATGGAAGACATTGTAATATGACTTTGTAATGTATTGTAGCATTGTAAAAGATCTGTGTTTGTGTAAGAGAGACTGAGAGAGATTGAAGAGGAAGTTGTAGCAAATGTGCTGCAATTTGTATCCCTTCAATTGTTGGATGGTATAATAACAAAATAAATGAAAATTTATCCTTGGACGTAGCCCAGATTGGATGAACCACATTATACTGGTGTCTCTCTTGTATTGTGTTTATGTGATTTATATTTGCATCTTGTTTATTGGTATTGCTCTGTGATCCTATTTTTCTAACAATTGAAAATTCCAACACACTAGACTACAATGACACCCTTTGGTTAGTCCATGCGCAAGAACCCTCGTCTCCATTTTGTGCCAACAAATGGTTCCATTGCTGGGACCTGGTTCTTAACATGACCATTCTAACTGTGTGGCCACTTTGGTGGTAATAAGTTGTATTCAATATTGTTAGGAAAAGTAGCGTGATGATTTCGCAACCCAGGAAGCTAAGATACGAGGGTGGGAAGTAACCAAGTTGAGATGATATCTTTTCTATAGAGGACCACTTCTAGATCAGTACGAATTTTTGTGGGTTGAACTTCCAGTAAACCTAGTAGAGTGGTTGCGATGACTTGCGGAAGCACCTAAGTATCACAATATACAGAGAAGGATTGTTGTGTGGACTACAAGAGATCCAATGAGGTTAAATAAACTAGAATCACCACTAAATAGGGATGTTTATTTATATTTAGAAAGTAATTTGTTTGGATATATTCTGGGGTTTGCATTTGAAAACAGCAATCCATGCTGAAAGCTAAAGACAAACTCAGGAGAGGGGCACAAGGAAGACTATTGAAATAGGTTCTGCTATGGATTAAGACCCAGTTGGTTGAGTTTTGATTTCTTCCTATAGACTGGATTATAATGGAATATTAAACCTGTCACGTCCCCTCCCATAGATCTAACACAAGGAAGGGAACATGGCTACAATTCTTTCATTTTACACAAACTCGACCCCATTCATTATATTCATACAAATAAAACACATGTTTGCAGATGCCAAAACATGCACAACATAATTAAACTATCCACATAGATTTCACATGCATTCAACTTATCAATATCAGTCATCAAATAATTAAAACATTGCAGAAGTAAAACACATAGAGAGAATACTTATCTTGAAATTTTGAAGTTGTCCCAAGCAACTAGCTATGCAGCTACATCGTTCCACCCAGCCATAGGCCAGTTGTGTTCATCAATTTCTCAACACAACTGCCATCCCCGAGCTGGGCATGATTTCTACAAGGAAATGGAACACTCAAGCTCATGCACAACCAAAGCAATGGATACCCATAACCCATACCCCAACATACTCTTTCCACACACAACAAGCACAATTGTTGGAATGGGTAAAATTTTTCAACTATGGGAGGCACAACACACTGGTGTCCATCGATTTCCCAAATCGTGGCACACCCAAAAATGAATTTTGGTAAGGGAAATCAACCCCAGGGAGCAAAAATGAGTTCCCCAATAGGTATGTGGGCATTCATAGGGAAAAAACGACCTCCTAGGACCCCCAAAATGGATTCCTCTTCTTCCCCACTATTTTATATAACAAAATTCCCTTATCCTAGATGAGATTGAAGGAAAACACATAAATTTCATGGAGAAAAACGCCCAGGTAGCTTCAAATTCATGAGAGAGCCAAACTGGTTGATGAATAATGACTTGGGGAGAAAATTCATGTCTTTTTTCTTTCCCAAGAATTCAAAACACATTTTCTAAAATTGGTGTCTTTCCCATACCCAAATTTGGACATCCATACCTCTCCATTTTCCAAAGCATTAACTACCTCAACCAACTCTTGGAAGAAATAAATGATTGGGTACAAAAGTTAACATGGGTAGTTGAGGGTTTATGGGTTCTCTCATTGAAACTTGCCTTGAATTGATTGGTTCAAGGGTTTGAATATTTCCCTCCCAATTCCTTGTAAAAATCATGCCCCCGTACTCTTGTTGCATTGCATTGAGCTAGTTGTGGGTGTTTTGATTAAAATGCATATTTACATGATATTCACAATTTTTATTGTGCCTAGATAGGACACAAACCATGTGCATCAATTTTCAACAGTAAATCGATGGTGGGGCCTTGGCCTTGAGCTCCTCACAACAATTTTATAACAATTTTACATCATTTACATGTGTAATGCAATGGTGTCGAAATCGGGATATTACAATCCCCTCCCCCTTGGAATAACACCGTCCTTATTGTTCTTTATTTTTAGAAAGGTTCCATGTTTTACTTTTCAGTTGCAACTGAAATTCCTTTCTCTATATTCATCAACATCCATTGGATCTCTTTCCAATCTTTAACTGCTCATACTAAGCCATTTAGGACAACCACATGTCCATTGCAACCTAAAATTCCTTCAAGATCCTTGCATCCAACAATACCTATACTCAAACATTGATTCAATTCACATGTCAAATCCATTTTCATAGGATTTATCTCTTAAGAAGAGTTTAAAAACCACATCTGAATCATATACACATGTATATTCACATTAAATAAGCAAGAAGATGCAAGATAAACCAAATACTTATCTGCACGAACATCTTCCTTTAGTTCCACGGGCATCCCGCATTGACTTCAGACAACTATGGCACCCATAAGACCTGCCCCACCCAACACAAGGATGGTACCTCTTCTCTCCTACATAGTCCCTCGAGCGTACCCACCCCTTTCAGTGCTTTTCAGGGTGTGCATCGAAAGGTAACCAAGTCTCTACAAGCCTTGGATCACCTGTGCATATGTATAAAAAAAATGTTATGCCAGCACACCGGATGCACCACATCATTCCAATAACCAATGCCAAGCTAGTACATAGACTAGGTTTATCAGACATTCCATTAACCAGTATGCTAAGCCATTTATCCGACAGGGTTTATCAAGCATACAACACCAATTTCCAAACTATCATCTCTACTGGGTTTATCATGCAATAAAAATAAGAATACAATTACATGGCTCCTTCTCCTATGCAAACCAGTCGTTCCCTCCAAGAAATCCATAGGTAACTCACTTGACTGCAGGCTAGCAAGACCCAGAATACCCACTCACACAACACAAGGATGGTACCCCTTATCTGCTACATAGTCCCTCGGGCATACCCATCCCTCTAGTGCTCTTCCATGTGAGCGTAGAAAGTCTACCAATGCCCATACAAGCCTCCTGAGTACCCATGCTCTTACTGGGTTTAATAGCAATACGGAGAGACACGCACATGTAAGGAATTTTGCATGGTTTCTCAAACCCATTCCACTCTTGGAATTCTTTTTCATTTTCATCTTTAGCAGCCGAAATCTTCCCCAATGGAATATTTTCACCATCTCACCTACATTACATACAATCATGCAGTTCACATGAGATGCCATCATAATAATTTCAATTAGAATTTCTCAAATATGTTTCATACAGAAACTAGATTTCCAAAACATGAGTTCATTCTCATGATGTTTAGCTCTTGCGGGCCATAACACATGGTATTCTTGCAATGTGTCCTCCTGACGCAATTCACAAATAGTCAACCAATCAATGACATTAATAATCAGATTCAAATCCGAATTACAATTATGTCGCCTACATAAATTATATTTGTTTAACCATGAGACCATCCTCATAATGTTTGGATCTTTTAAGTGGTATCAATATTTCCATTATGGTTTTACACTTGCTACCATAACATGAACATCCACCTACAACACATCCTCTTGGCACAATTCTAGAGAAGCCAAACAACCATTAGTAATATTTAGCAAAATGTCAAACCTGAAATTCACAATATGTTCTGTACATAAATTAAATTTCACAACCATTAGACCCTTCTCATAATTTTTGGATTTTGCACATGGTAGATTCCAATATTTATTATGGACTTACCCACATTTCCATACCCAAGAAATTTCTACTTGAAATCTGAAAATTCCAATCAGCCAAACACTTGGTGAGTATCCATGCAAATAATCCTTTCATTGCAGCATTTACAAGTCATTGAAGTGTGCTCTTAATTATAACACTCGATAATTCAAACACTATCAGTTGTTATTATCTCGAAGACAATTAAATACATTTACTTGATGTGCATCATTATCACAACAAAATTGCAGGATACAATTAAATTATCTATGCAATTTAAATAAAACTTTCAATTCTCATGATTACACAATCGTATCAATTCAAGCAATTATGTCCTCCCAACAAAGCATTCTTGGTACCCCATCAAACATGACTACCTTCTTCATGCAATCATTTTCATTCATCCATAGCAGCTCATGAAATGATCTCATAATTGCTAACAATTCTATCATTTCAATTATTAATGAATTTCAATGAATTATATGCCACAACCATGCATTCACACAATGCCTCTCAACATATGTACCCACCCATATGCAGAAACAATCACAAAGTTTACATAATCTTTTAATGTGCATTCACTCAATGCAACCTCACATTGATTCATGATTACCATAATGTCATGTCATGCATTCCACCATGATGTTTTGGAAGGTATGTCTATTTCCTCAACACATCACCCAACCATCTCCCCAATCACTTGGTTAACTTATATGGGTTCCTTCCTTCTCAACCTGAACAACACGTCCAGAGTTTAATCACTCCTTGGTTGTTGGAAAATAGGTTTCATCCAATATTAACACCAATAAATATTTAATGGGATACTTGTGTATCACCATAGAATTACCATTCCAACCACATTATGGCCTTAACCATGACTATCTCCTATGACATGCATTATCACAACATGACCATAAGTATCACTTGATTTGGTTATTAAACTCATAACCAACATATACAAATGGCATGATACTGTTTCATATAATGCATTTACAATTCAAAACAACTAGATGGTATACGGATACTTTCACTTACTACCACATTCCTCATCGTACTAGGTTGGATAATGTTCGCATAAATGCATTGAACATCACATACACACCAAATTACGATTATTAAATATGGCTCAAGGGATTCTTACCCAATCCACTTTTTGTATGCATTCATAAATAAACCATTACATGCATGGCTTCCATTAACATTTTTTATGTTACCTAATCAGTTGGTTTCTTGCAAAGGATTACACCATCCTTCCACCAACCTCGGGATCATAGATTTGTTTCCCCAACCTTTGTTCATTAGGTTGTTGGTCACATGTGACAACATCATCCACATCTTTAGTCATGCTTCGGTTGTATTTGGTCCTACAACCAATGACAACACCACTAAATAATTATCTTAAGTGGCTCATTGCATATGTAAAACCTCACTATTTTACAAACATGCAATATCATACATATGCAAAAACACCTGCACATGCACTATGCAGTATCCATTAATGTTCCCACTAGTGCATATTCATTTCATCTATATGATCTCTTGCATTTTCAACATTCCTATGCCATAATTTTCTATATATAAAAATCATAAAATATAAATACAATATCAAGAGAGGAGTTAAGGAATTCTCCCTTTCCAATCCCTCATCATAGCATGGAATTTCCTCTTCCACATCATAGTCAATCCAATTTCATGGCCTCTCTACGAAGCACACAAGCAATTATTAGCTATGATCTTCTCACCAAGTAGCAATTCAATATATATACACATGTATAACATTCATCCTTGCTACTTTGCAAGCATGCAATTATTATGCTATAAACATAAATAGTTTAACGTGAGAAATTTCCCTCTTTATCAATATTGCCTTACTGCTCCAATTGCTTTCGGAAATTATGTCCAAGTTCAACTTGACCTTTCTTAATTTCTGAGCACCAATCAGTGCTGCAATTGATTGAATTGCAACTCCATAAGGAGTCTTTTCAAGGTCTATTATATGCCCTTGTACCTACCTCATTCAATTATGATACTTTCTCTCTTTTCTCATGGAAATATTTTCCACAATGCTGAACCATACAATTGATTCACACATGGGAAGGTCTCATTCCCCAATTAGCATCCTTTGCATGGCTACCATGTCACTATAATGAGCCACATGCCAATTCCACATACTGGGATGTCTTATTCTTATGAGTGACAACTTTTGGGATAATGGAATTTTCTTACCCATTCTCTTTACTTACTCATATCTTGCAACTTCTTTGATCATGCATGCACTTGCCCACAAGTATTATTTACCCATCATCTTCACAAGTTACATGTCCATTACTCGATAACCTATTCCATTACTTGTTGAGCATTCTTTCATGGAATATAATATCCATATTTGATAAGAAAGATCTCCCATGGATCTTGTTTGCAATTCAAATTGCATATATTATTAACAATAGTACATTGGACGCATTCTTATCCAAGGCACCAATGTCCATTATTGGTCCCTTTCATCCTCCAATGATTAGACATGACTATCACTCCTCCATAAGGCATATTGCAACCAATTACTCTTACTAAGGATTCCAAAACCCCTCTATTAAATTCATATTGCACATTCCGAGCATAGAGAATGCATTTCATACATTCTGGATAAGGAAAATCACTTCATTTTAGTTCCCTTATTCCATATCGTGGATACAAAATACAATCTACAATTCTTATCCATTCAACATGTTTTTCCACATGTTAACGTGAATAACCATAATACTCTCAATTGAATATCCTTGCTCATTAGTGGAACTACCTTGTCACTAAGCATCCAACTAAGCTTGGTTCAATTCTTCACATTTCTAGCTAACAAACATTTACCATGATCATAATTCCAAATGTGCTTCCACTTTTATTTTGATAGCACCATTACCATGATGTTGATATCATAAAATTTACTCACTTTGAGTTACTTCCATATCCAATATTCCTGCACAATCATGTAAGGCCTTTCCAAAAATGTTGGCTGCTTTGGAGGTCACCAACAATGAGAATTTATTGTAAATCAAGCCTAAAGGATTTCCTCTACCTGCTATTTGAAACAAATGGGAACATGTTTCCAAATAAGAACCTTCTGTATTTTAGCGTCATTACACTCTTAAAATAATTTCCATGCATTATGGATACAATCCATATTGACAATTTCTATCTACCACATAATTCTCTCACAATCAATGACTGTCTTAGGGGGATGATGGGGGTCAAGGGGGATTTTCCCCATGTGGCTTCCCTATGCCACTGCATGGAGGGTCAAGGGAAATGCTCTCATTTTTTTTCCAACTTTCACCACCTGAAAATATCCCTGGAAAACTGTTGAAATTTCCTATTTCGATGGAATTTTTAATTTTCCTCCGATTGGCATACTTATCACTTTGTCACTGACCCATTTCGGAAGACTTATCATTTTTCCTCAGATCGACACAGTTTTCCATTTTTCTCTAAAAGCATTTTTGGAGAAATTTTTTGTTTTGTTGTCAATCGGTGCACTTTCAGATTTCCTCCAATCGGCGCAATTCCCATTTATCACAAATCCGTTTTGGCACACCTTTCAATTTTCCACCAACCTGTTTCGGCGACCTCTTGAATTTGTCGGCGATCGACCCAAATTTCATTTTCTCACCGAAATGCCCCTTTCGACAACCTTTCCAATTTTCGCCAACAGTTTCAGCGGACTTTTGTCTTTTACGCCGAAACACTTTTGACGGACTTTTGACATTTGTGTCGAAACACCTTTTCGACAATTTTCTCGATTCTTCGTCAAATTATTTCGGGGTCTTTTTCAAAATTTTGCGTCGACAGTTTCGACGAATTTCTCACTTTGTCACTGAAACACATCGGCATCCTTTGTCGTTTTTCGACGAAATCATATCGGTGCACTTTCCGCTTTGTCGTCAATCGGCACACTTTTTACTTGGTCATCAATCGATGCAATTTCCAATGTTTCCACCGACCTGTTTTGGCATATTTTCCATTTTCACTCTGAAACACCTTTTCGGCAATTTTTTTTATTTATCGCCAAAATGTATCAGCGACTCTTCTTATTTATCGCTGATAGTTTTGGTGCTCCTTCCCGTTTTGTGCTGACACATACTTAGGCAAAAAACTCAAAAACTTAGAATAGTTAGAAAAAATTCTTTACTTTTTTTATGACCAGTGGTGATCAGGAAGGGGTCTTGCCTCTGCAATTGTGAGATGTAGCCCATGCAGGCCCAATGTTGCAACCTCTTTCTCTGATACCAATATGTCACATCCCCTCCCATCGATCCAACGCAAGGGACATGACTACGGTTCTTGGATTTTACACAAACTCAGCCCCATTCATTATATTCATACAAATAAAACACATGTGTACAAATGCCAAAACATGCACAACAAAATTAAACTATCCACACACATTTCACATGCATTCAACATATCAATAACAGTCATCAAAATTAATTAAAACATTGCAGAAGTAAAACACGTAGAGAGAAAACTTATCTTGCAATTGTGAAGTTGTCCCAAGCAAATAGGTATGTAACTGCAATGTTCCACCCATCCATAGGCTAGTTGTGTTCATCAATATCTCAACACAACTACCACCCCAGAGTTGGGCATGATTTCTACAAGGAAAGGGAACACTCAAGCTCATGCAAAACCAAAGCAATGGATACCCATAACCCATACCTCAACATACTCTTTCCACACACAATTGTTGGAATGGGTAAATGTTTTCAACTATGGGATGCAGACCACATGGTGTCCATGGATTTCCCAAATCGTTGCACACCCAAAAATGAATTTTGGGAAGGGGAATTGACTCTAGGGAGAAAAAATGAATTCCCCAACAGGTATGTGGGAATTCATAGGGAAAAAACAACCTCCCAGGACCTCCAAAATGGATTCCTCTTCGTCCCCACTGTTCTATATCACAAAATTTCCCTTCTGCCAGCCGAGAATGAAGGAAAATACATAAATTTCATTGAGAAAAATGCCCAGGTAGCTTCAAACTCATGAGAGAGCCAAACTGGTTGATGTATAATGACTTGGGGAGAAAATTCATGGCTCTTTTCTTTCCCAAGAATCCAAAACACATTTTCCAAAAATGGTGGCTTTCCCATATTCGAATTTGGACATCCATACCTCTCCATTCCCCATAGCATTAACTGCCTCAACCAACTCTTGGGAGAAATAAATGATTGGGTACAAAAGTCAACATGGGTAGTTAAGGGTTTATGGGTTCTCTCATTGACACTTGGCTTGAATTGAATGGTTCAAGGGTTTGAATATTTCCCTCCCAATTCCTTGTAAAAATAATGCCCCCATACTCTTTTTGCATTGCATTGCATAGCTACTTGTGGGTGTTTTATTAAAATTCATATTTACATGATATTCACAATTTTTATTGTGCCTAGATAACAAACAAACCATATGCATAATTTTTCAACACTAAATCGATGGTGGGGCCTTGGCCTTGAGCTCCTCACCACGATTTTATAACAATTTTACATCATTTACATGTGTAATGCAATGGGGTCAAAATCGGGATATTACAAAACCCCTAACTCTGAGCGAGAGAATCCAGGGTGAAGTTGCTATGTTATGGAAGATATATCTATCATCTATGGAGGGGATTTACATTGCTAAAGTCAGGGCTAAGTAAGCATAGTGAAGAGAAAATATCAAAGAAAAATGGTGGATAGATCAGCTAAGAGAAGCATGAAGAAGAAGCACACAACTGGAAAAAGCATAAGGAACGGGGAAAACAATGAATAAATCCAAGATGAGATACACTAGATGAAGCGGAGAACGGAACTGAATAGCGCCAAATTAAGAGCGCATGGGATCGATGTGTTGGAAAAACCAGTAAGAGGAAGCTTGGTGGAAGGCACAAGTGGGAGGTAGGATCATGAAGACTAGCTATCACATAACGGGGTGCTCTATCATATACAAGACTCATGCCTGAACGCAGATGAGGACCATCAATATTTATTAAGACCTACTCCAAAAATTGAACACTTCATTAAACAAGGAAGCAAAATAAATGGAGCTAGCACTCCCTTGATTGAACCATAGGTGCCCCTGTAAAATATGGTAACAAACTCCAAAAAAAAATTTACAATTTCCTTGGCATAGTCAGATGAATAGTAGTAGTAATAGTTTTCAGAGCAGTTCATTGGTAGGAGGAAGCAACAATAGTTATCAGCCAAATAGTAGCAACTTTATTACGTAACCAGGACCATAAGGATTTTTTTATTATTAAGAACCCTTCCCACAACAATGATGGGAGAACCAATAGGTCCACCCCTAATATTCCATAGTTTTGGGGGATGAAGAAGATGATGCAACTCAGCATTGGTTTCACCATACAACAATATGGAATGTTAGGGAAACCCTGATGGCATCCAAGTTGATGGAATTTCAAATGACCCTCCATGGTAGGAAGTTACAATGGTACATGACGATAGATGAGATATGGGGTCTAAAGACACCATCTCCTACCTTGGCAAAAACATAGAAGTTGTTTCTGGATGCATTTTCACAACCAAATTCTAAACAACAAGGTGTTTTGGAATTAAGGGAAATCAAGAAAAGGCCAAGAGAATCTACTTCGACATATGCATGAAGGTTTATATATGTAGTAACTAATTTAATATATCCATTCCATGAATCCCATCATAAAAAATTGTTTATTGAAGGTTTGTTTCCTCTAACAAAGATACCCTTTTGAAACAAGTAATAGATTCACTCAAGACTGCTTTAGAAAGGTACTAGAAGTTACGAAAGAAAGGTAATGGACGCAACTGCCTTCCTTCTCCACAAGTATAAAAGGAAGTGGAGGATGGACAAGAGAGGAGAAAAAACATGCAAGGAAAGTCAAAGAGAATTTGAGCATCAAATTAGAGATAAAATATACCAATATAGATAGATCTATAGCAGGGTTTATGTAATCAAGTGTTGGGTTCTATCTATGAAAGAGATTTGTCTTGCAACAAGTAATTTCACTGTGAATGTAAGACGTAAAGTCTTTTTTTAAGTTCTTGTAATAGAGATCTATTGGTATAAAGAATATATTGTTTGGCCCACTCAAATTTCCAAGTCATACATGTTTCTATTATGTCTGATTTTGTTTAACTTTTCAAAGTTGAATGAATGAATAATGAGTCCTATTAAGTGTTTTTGTGGTGTATTTAATTGGATGATATGGTAATGTTTGCCACTGTAAACCCGCAATAGCAACCATTAGGTTAACCAATCCCACCTTATACCATTATTCGGTGTGCTTCAGGTGAGACCTTCCCCCTTAAGGGGATTGAAAATGCAAGGACCCTAGACTACAGCGGTGCCCTTTTGTTGGCCCATGTGCAAGAACCATGGTCTCCATTTTGCGCCAAAAATCCATGTTAATTATAGGTACCAATTAAATTGAACAAGGAAAAACTATAAAGTAACCTCAATCTTTCTACAATTGATTCTATTTGCATTCTAGGGATTCAAACAGTGCATCAATACTATCAATTGTTTTCCTACAATTGACTCTACTTGCATTTCAGACATTCAAACAATGCATCAACACTATAAACAAATAGACATTCAAACAATGCATTAACACTATCAACAAAGTATCAATGTGCCACCATGGTTCAAGTATTTACATTCATTATTATTTATTTTCTATTAGATTATTATCTATGTCTCTTGGTTTCATTTTTTCCAAGTCTCAAATCACTGAACAAACAAAATTTCTAGGTTTCAGTTTCATCAATGTAATTTCTAGCTAACTGATTCTAAATAAATTTTCCACAGTCATCCCAACTAATTAAGTCTAAATAAATTTCCCATAGTCATCAAATCTACAACCTAAACTTTCCAAGTTTTAGTTTTATCAATGTAGTTTTCAGCTAATTGCCTCTAAATAAATTTACCACATTCATCAAATCTAAATACTTGCAATTCATAAGTGTTTATATATACAAGACTACATTTCATACTACATTAATATATTTTCAATTTATAAGTGTGTTTATATAAAAGAGTACATTTCAAACCATGTTTTCCATTCATATGTGTTTATTTAATGGTTGAAGGATTCAAAACTGAATGCTATTCATAGTAATCCTACTATAAATTTAAGATAAACAATATCAGAAAAATGGTATTCTTTTAATTATAAAACAAACCTTAGAACAATTACTCTTGATAGGTTATGCAAGTCACATTTAAATGTATACTTAGTCTCCATCGTTACCTTCATCAAATTCTATTTAATTTCATGCTACATATTGATCATTACCTCATATGCAATTGAAATGAATATTTAACTCATGGCTGCACTTCATTATTTCTAGATAAAACTCCAATAGTACAAATAAAGAAGATCATAGAACTTGATTAGGAAAACAAGTAATATTACCACTTTATATTTCATTGAAACATTGATATTCAATGCATGTCTATGTAATAATTGTGTAGGTTTCTGCATCCACATCAAGAGTCAATAATTCTACTCATATTAAGAGAACAAGGAGGCAAGTTACTAGAGGGTTTCCAACAACGCCGCACCTCATTAGATGAGGACATCACCCAGAATTTGAACTGCAATGATACTCATAGAAATGTCAAAGATGATCATGTGGCAGAGGCAGATGGGGACACCATAGTTCCACCATCACCCACAGTGCCACCATCAATCATAGTTCAAGGAGCTAGTTCATCAAAGAAAATTAGTGCTATCACAGGGTGGACAGAACAAGACATGTTGGCTGCAATTGACAACATTGAATTCCAAGGATATTCAAGTAGAGCAGCTACCAAAAAACATTGGGTTGCACCCACATCAATCCATTATTGGATAAATGGACTAAGACATACCAAGTGGAGGGAGCCTCTTATAGTTATGAATGAACATGAGGAGGATGAGGTTGTTCTTTGGTGTAAGGATATAGCCAATTGGGACATGGGCTTGAGTTGATACACATGAAATCAATTGTTGCTCAAATCTGTCACGAGAGGACAAACCCATTCAAAGATGGGTTTCCTGGTAAGTCATGGTGGGTTGGGTTTATAAAAGGGCATCCAGAACTTGGCTTGTGAATAAACAAGGGACTCGATAGAGACAGGGTGCTAAATATTTTCCTTACAGTTGTGTCCAGGTTCTACAAAACACTTTCTAGTGCATATCAGAAACACTATTACACTCTATAACATATATGGAATTGTGATGAAACAGGGTTATAGGAAAGAAGGAACTGTGGCATGAAGGTAATTTCCAAGAGAGGGATCCAAAATTTCCGAAATATTCTACCTAAGAGAAGGGAGTCGATAACCATTCTCTTTTTTGTGAATTCAATTGGTATTTCAATCCCCAGATTTTATCTATTCAAGGGTAAAAGCCACCTGGAAAACTACATCCAAAATTGTGAACTAAGAGAATGCATGGCTGCACATCCCCATACAGGGATGACTAAAGAACTCATTTTAATATGAGTATCATTATTGACTCTTGATATTCAATGCATGTCTGTGTAATAATTGTGTAGGTTTCTACTACCACGTCAAGAGTCAATAATGCTACTCATATTAAGAGAACAAGGAGGCAAGTTACCAGAGGGTGCCCAACAATGCCGCACCTCATTAGATGAGGACATCACCCAGGATTTGAACTACAATGGTGCTCATAGAAATGTCAAAGATGATCATGTGGTAGAGGTAGATGGGGACACCATAGTTCCACCATAACCCATAGTGCGACCATCAATCACAGTTCAAGGAGCAAGTTCATCAAAGAAAATTAATGCTATCACAAGATGGATAGAACAAGACATGTTGGCTACAATTGACAACATTGAATTCCATGGATATTCAATTAGAGTGGCTACCAAAAAAAATGGGATTGCACCCACATCAATCCATTACTGGATAAATGGACTAACACATACCAAGTGGAGGGGGCCTCTTATAGTTATGAATGAACAAGCGGAGGATGAGGTGGCTCTTTGGTGTAAGGAGATGGCCAATTGGGACATGGGCTTGAGTTGATACAATTGAAATACATTGTTTCTCAAATCTGTCAGGGGAGGACAAACCCATTCAAAGATGGATTTCCTGGTAAATCATGGTGGGTTGGGTTTATAAAAAGGCATCCAGAACTTGGCTTGTGAATAAACGAGGGACTTGATAGAGACATGGTGCTAAATATTTTCCTTACAATTGTGTCCAGGTTCTATGAAACACTCTAGTGCATATGAGAAATAATATTACACTCTAGAACATATATGGAACTGTGATGAAACAGAGTTACATGAAAGAAGGAACTATGGCATGAAATTAATTTCCAAGAGAGGGATCCAAAATGTCCCAAATATTATACCTAAGAGAAGGGAGTGGATAACCATTATCTTTTATGTGAATGCAATTGGTATTTCAATCCCCAGATTTTATCTATTCAATGGAAAAAGTCACATGGAAAAGTACATCCAAAATTGTGAACTAAGACCATGCATGGTTGCACATCCCCATACAAGGATGACCAAAGAACTCATTTTGAACTGGCTTTTTCACTTTGTCGCATCTATACCGGGTGGTGTCTCTCCTAATAAAAAACACCTTCTAGTTGTATATGTCCATGGAAGCCACATCGAAGTACAAAAAATTGAGGAGGAAGATAATTTGGACATTGACTTGTTAACACTGCATGCCCATACAACTCACAAGCTACAACCCCTCGATGTGAGTGTTTTTGGGCCATTCAAGTTTTATTTTAGGTCAGAGTGAGAATTATGGGTGGCAAAGAATCCAAGGGTAGAGGAAAATATGTTTGAGTTAGTTGAGCTTGCAAGAAAATCTCTTAAAAGGGCTCTCATAGCCTTGAACATCAAGGTCGTTTTCAGCTGAACAAGTATCTGGCCATTGAATTATGGTGCTCTTATCCATGACACTGGTTGTAGCTAGGGATTTCATGTGGATGACGAGGAGGATGTGGATGGCCAAGAGCATGTGGATAGATAGGAAGATGATGATGGCCAAGAGCATGTTGATGGATAGGAAGGTGTAGACGATGTAGACAATATGTGTCACGTCCCCTCCCATCAGCCCAAGCAAGGGAGAGAACATGACTTTGATTCATAAGTAAAACTCATTGATAAGAAGACATATACATGTGCATATTGTAATTAAACACAATGGAATTTAGAAGCATCTACAAGCATTCATATAAAATGAAGATGGACATGTGCAAAAGCATAAATATTTGAAAACAAAACAGAATTAAATCCTATTACACATCCATCATACATTCAATATATTCATGTCATTCATCAATTAAAACAATACAGAATTAGCACATGAGAGTACTTATATTAAAACAAAGTAGTCCTTGAGCAACCATCTTTGCATCTGCAACGTTCCACCCGACCATAGGCCAGTTGTGCTTATCAATCCCTTGATACAACTGCCACCCCCGAGCTAGGTATGATTTCTACAAGGAACCAAGGAACATCAGACTCACACATAGCTAAACACACACCAAAATGATCCCATCCAATATGCAATTGGGTTGATCGGGCTGCTAGGAAATGGAAAGGAAGAATTGCTAAGGTAGTGAGCTCAAGCACAGAGCCATGGATACCTCTACAAGATCTATCTAGCTTGGCACCCACAATGTACACACCCCACTTAAGGAAGTATTCCCTTCATGATTACACAGTCCCTCGGGCCATACCTTCCAATCTAGAGTGTCCAAGGTGTGCATAGAAGAGTAGCTAGCTCTCTTGATCTTCTTTAGAGGTTATTTTCCCCACTAGGTTTATCAAGCCAATTATGTCCACTACCACTCCAAATTTCTTGCTCACAGGTTCAAACCAAAACAGGGATGGATGCACATAACAACAAAGTATAAGTGTTGGGCATGAAGAAATGTTTATACAGTGAGATGCCCAAAGATGGGGCTTCCCTAAGCTTCAGAAAAATGTGGGTAAGCATAAGCAAAATGGAAAAATGGGGAATAAACCCTGGGAAGGAAAAGTTCTTTTTTAGGAGACATTTATGGACAACCCAAAGCAAAAATGACCTCCATCAAACCCCCAATTCGTGGTTCTCTTCTCCCAACCATTGTTCTAACCAAAAACGAGTTCCTAGCCATGGAAAAATGCAGAAAAATGATGAAAAACCTGAAGGGAAAAACCCAGCTCGCTCAAACTGCATGAGAGAGCAAAGTCTATGGGTTCAGAATGACTTGGGGAGGCAATTCATGGGTGGTTTCTTGCCCAATGAGACAAATTTCGATTTCCCAGGTTGATGGCTTTCCCATACACGAAATTGGCTGCCATACCTCTCCACTCTCAAGGCATTAACTGCCTCAACCAACTCTTGGAAGAATTTAATGATTGGGTGCATAAGCCAAAATGGGTAGTTGAGGGTTTATGAGTTTTCTCATTGACACATGGGTTAGCACCATTGGCTCAAGGGTATGAATAATTTCTCTCCCTATTCCTTGTGAAAGCATGCCCCTATCTCTTTGTTGCATTGCATAGCTAGTTGTGGGTATTTCATTAAAATTCGTATTTACATGATGTATTAATTTACATTGTGCATGCCCAGCACAAGAACCTTATGCATCTATTTTGATTTCCAATACATGAAATGCTAAATCGATGGCAGGGCCTTGGCCTTGAGATCCTCACCATGATTAATAACAATATTTACATCATTTACAATTTTAATGCAATAGGGTCAAAATTGGGATATTACATTCCCCTCCCCCTTACATTAGCACTGTCCTCAGTGCTCATCAAAATTGAACAAAAATGGATATGCCACTCTCATGGCATCCTCCAGCTCCCATGTAGCCTCATCGGGACCGTAGTGCTTCCATTGCACCTTTACCTATCCGATGGTTCAGTTCCGGATCAATGTTACCCTCTTGTCTAAGATGCGCAATGGATCGGTTTGGAACTCTTTCTCGGGTTCCACCTGGATTAAATCCAAATTAATCACATGGTTAGGATCATGTACATATTTCTTAAGCAAAGAGACATGAAAACATTATGAGCTCTAGTGCTATCAGGAAGTGCAATTCTATATGCAACTAGCCCTATTCTTTCAAGCACTTCAAATGGCCCACAATATCTAGGTGATAGCTTGGCACAACCCCCAAGCTTTAAGGAACTCTTCCTTGGTCTCACTCTAAGATACACATGATCCCCAACACTGAATTTCCTATGCACTCTAAGCTTATCTGCATAGCCTTTCTGTCTATCCTGGGCTGCTTTTAAATTTTGCCTGATCTTTGCAATCTCTTGTTCCATTTCCTCAAGCAATTCCGACCCAAGTACAATTCTGTTCACTGGATCATCCCCAGTCATTGGTGTCCTACACCTTATGCCGTACAAAGCCTCATATAGACTTATTCCCAATGATGATTGCTTCCCATTGTTATATGCAAACTCTACCAAGTGTAGATAATCCTCCCACTTGGATGGTTTGTCCATAACATACATGCGAAGCATGTCTTCAAGCACCTGATTTACTCTTTCTGTTTTCCCATCTGTTTGAGGATGGTATGCGGTACTAAAGTTCAACTGTATACCCAAATCTGCAAAGAGACTCTTCCAAAAATTGGAAGTGAACTTGGTATCCCTGTCAGAAATTATTGCCTTAGGCAATCCATGTAATCTGAAAATTTCCTTTATGAAAATATTTGCAATGGCATCGGATTTATGTGTGGACTTAACTGGTATAAAATGTTTCTCCTTTGTTAACTTTTCCACCACCACCATGATGGAATCATGTTGTCTCACCGTCATTGTCAAACCTATAATAAAATCCATGGAAATTACTTCCCACTTCCATTCTGGAATTGGCAATGGATGCAATAAACCTGCTGGGTGTTGGTGTTCAACCTTCACCTACTGAAACTTCATGCACCTGGAAATGTATTTAGCGACATCCTTCTTCATCCCTGGCCAGAAATAATATTTTCTTGCTGTAGCAATTGTTTTTTGATATCCTGGGTGACCAGAGTATGGATATTTATGGATTTCATCCATAACAATCCTCCTCAAATCTTCCACATTTGGAATATAGGCTCTATTCTTATAGGTAAGAAGTCCATCTTCTTCCAAATGATAACCTTCATACTTCTTTTCAAGGTCATGGTCTTGCTGCTGCAATTTGTTCTTTAATTGCACATACACTCCATCCTCAACAATAAGGTTAACAATCTGCTACCTGAAATCTGGTTGGCAAGTACTAAGCGTTGCCACATGCATTTCATGTACTTTCCTGCTGAGTGCATCAGCCATCTTGTTTTCTTTTCCTTTTATGTGTTTGATTTCAAAGTCAAATTCACACAAAAATTCCAACCATCTAGCTTTCCTGGCATTCAAATTTGGCTGATCATATAAGTACTTCAGACCACAATGGTCTGTCCTTAGCTCAAATTTTCTTCCCATTAAGTAATGCCTCCACATATGTAAAGCATGTACTATGGATGCAAGTTCTAAATCATGAGTAGCATAGTTTTTCTCGTGCTCCTTCAACTTTCTCAACTCATAGCATACCATGTGGTTGTCTTGCATAAGAACTCCTCCAAGTCTTTGGTTGCATGCATCGGTACACACCACAAGGTCTTTTTCTGGGTCTGCAATTTTCAAAATTGGTGCACTCGTAAGAAGATTCTTCAACCGTTGGAAACTTTCCTCACATCTTGGTGACCATTCAAACTTTATTCCCTTCTTTTGCAAAGAAGTGATCGGGTTGGAGACCTTGGAGAATCCTTCAATAAACCTCCTGTAGTAACCAACAAGGCCCATAAAAGATCTCACATCTGTCACATTCCTTGGAGTTGGCCAAATTCATAATGGCTTCAATCTTCTCAGGGTCCACAGATATTCCTTCGTCTGAGATAATGTGACCCAAGTAATGAATTTTATCTTTATAAAAGTCACATTTGCTTAACTTTGCATACATCTTATGCTCCCTTAGCAATTGCAATGTCATTCTCAAATGTTCTTCATGCTCTTCTTCATTCTTAGAATAGATGGGAATGTCGTCTAGAAATACAAGAACAAACTTGTCCAAATACTTGCTAAAAACACTATTCATGAGACACATGAATGTAGCCAGTGCATTTGTGAGACCAAATGGTACCACCACAAACTCATAGTGTCCATACCTCGTTCTAAAGGTTGTCTTATGAATATCTTCCTCTTTGATTCTTACCTGATGGTAACCTGACCTTCAATCAATCTTTGAAAATACCTTTGCTCCTCTCATTTGATCAAAAAGATCGTCAATTCGAGGCAATGGGTATTTTTTCTTCATAGTGACCTTGTTTAGTTGCCCGTAGTCAATACATAACATGAGTGTTCCATCTTTATTTTTCACAAATAGAACAAGTGCTCCCCACGGGGACACACTTGGCCTGATATATTTCTTTTCCAACAACTCTTGTAATTGCATTTTTAATTCTAGCAATTCTGGTGTACTCATCCTGTACGGTGTCTTAGACACTGGTGTTTCTCTTGGCACAAGTTCAATTGTAAAATCAATGTCTCTCTTTGGAGGAAGTCTAGGAATCTCATCAGGAAAGACATCCCTGAATTCCTGCAATACTTGATAGTCCTCTAACATAGGAGTTTCATTTTTCGTTGCCTCCAAGACATGGGTTGCGTACAATTGACAACCTTTCCTACAGAACTTCTTCAATTGCATGGCTGAAACCTGCCTAACAAAAGTCACCGTTGGAATGCCTTTTACAACCCTTGGGTTTCCTTCCTCATCCATGCATTCAAAAATTTTATTGTAGCAGTCAATTTTAACCCTGTGCGCTTCTAACCAATCCATTCCAATGAGAATATCATAGGAACCCAGTGGCAAAACATTCAGATTTTCATAAGTGAACAACCCGTCCATCTCTAAGGGACATTTCTCTACAATTTCACTAACTTTTCTCTTGGTTCCAGTGGCTAGTTGTACTAACCATGATTTACTATGCTTTAATTTCTTAAAAGCACAAGTCTCAACAATTTTAGGAGTGATATAGCTACGAGTAGATCTAGGATCAATCAAAATAGAAACAAATTGCTTAGCAATCTTACCTTCAACTTCAACCATAGTTGATTGATGACTGCCTGGCAGTCATATAATTCTGCATGGATTCTAGGGATTGTCCTCGCCACTTGACCCACAGTTTCAGCTCTTTGGATGTTGTGAACTTGATTTGCATTCCCATTCCGATGTGGACAGTTCCTAAGCATGTGGTCTCCTCCACAACCCCAACATTGAATTGGTTCTCTAGGATCCTTCGGATCTCCTGGCTTGTCTCTTATCATCCTAGTTGGCTTAGTCACAACTTGTGATGGATACCTTTGCTGATTTCGGGTATGAGGAGGTTTGAAACCTTTCTTCCTTTGGTAAAAATTCTCATTTTTCTTGTCCTTCCATGCCTTATGGAAATCAAGTTTGCTATTGTTTTGATCATAACAATACTTGGCCTTCCTTATTACCTCTTCTAGAGTTCGAGGCTCATCAAATTCAATCCTATCTTTATATGATTGAGGTAGCCCACTTAGAAAACGTTGAATTTTCACCTTGTCATCTCGAATATACCTGACATACCTCAGCAGCTCCAAGAACTTGTTTGCATACTCTTCCATGGTCAATTGTCCCAATCTTAGCACATGGAACTCTTTGATCTTGTCATCCTAGTACCTATCAAAGAGGTACTTCTGCTTGAAGTATTTCTTGAATTGCTTCCACACAATATTTCTTTCATTGATCTTCTTCACTTACCTGATGTGTTCCCACCATATAGATGCTCGTCCATTCAAGTTGAATATGGTGACCCTTGCCTTCATATTTCCAGAGTAGTCTTGGACTTTGAAATACTTTCTCATCCTAAGAAGCCAAGCTTCAGCTTCTTGACCAGACTTTACCTCTCCATCAAATGTAGGAGGTTTTTCCTTCTTAAATTCCCCATGTGAATTGTTCTTGTAATGCCTCTTCCTCTTATTCTTGCGAGATGAAGAGCTTGAACCTTCAATGGATCCTTTAGAGTCAGATGATCCACTAGAAGATATTTTTGGAGTATATGTTATGTCTCGAGAAACTCTTCTTGAGCTATTGGTCCTCTTGTGGGAATTCCTCCTTGAACGACTGCCACTCCTTTCTAGATTTGATGTTTGATGCCCAGAGTTTATTTTCCTTTGGATATCTGTCAAACTCTACAACGTGGCTGCATTTAACTGATTTTGTTCTTCCTGAGCTTTAATCATCCTCTCATTATCTTCTCTGCAACTTTGCAACTCCACCCTTAGGATCCTCATGGTCGCTGCCATATCTGGGGGAGTCCCTCGATTTCTTATCCCATTGGACTTTGTTTCAGCATTCTCAACATGTATGTTTTCTCCCATGGCATCTATCTCAGGCTCATAGGGATCCTGTGCATCATCCATGATGCTGATATTCTTGGCCCAACCAAGACCAAAACTTTCCAACAACTCTTATCTGGAATGCTGCTTTGATGTGACTATAATTCTGCAAAATGTGTTTATAAACACAACTATTAGCTTCATTATAATACTATAAATTATTTGCATGTATGTGGAAAATCCCATACTGACACCTTTGTCCAGCCATAGACTTCTCTCGCTGGCTCAAATGTTAAGGCTAAAATGGCCACCATTGCACAGATGTTAAGATTATAATTTCCACCCGTGTTGCGGAATTTAAGCTAAAATCTGCCACCGTGCACCACGCACGTTGCAGGTTTTATCCTTAAAATTGCCGTGGATGTTAAGGTCATTTTCGTTGTCGCGCACCGCACACGTCACAGATTTTTAGTCTAACTTTCGTCACCGCTCGCGCAGAAAGTTAGATTAACTTTCACCATTGTGTCGCGCAAAGTTAAATTAACTTTCGCCGCCGTGTCGTGCAAAGTTAACCTTATTTTTCGCCAAGTTTGCCACAACGTGCGTAGTAGGAAATTAGTCTAACTTTCGCCACCGCACACGTAGGAAGTTAGACTAACTTTTCCCGCCACCACAACCCTTAGGAAAAAATCTTGAAACACTTAGAAAATTTTGGAATTTTCTCTTCCCTTTTAGCGCAGAAGATTAGCCAAATTTTCACCACCATGCGCACAGAAAATTAGCTAAATTTTCGCTGCTGCACGCGTAGAAAATTAGCTAAATTTTTTTCCGCCGCACGCGCAGAAAATTAGCTAAACTTTTGCCACCGCGCATGCAGAAAATTAGCTAAATTTTTGCCTCCGCAACCCTTCGGCAAAATTTTGAAAATTTTCTATCTTTAGGCATCAAATTAACAACTATTTCGCTGACTGTGTCGCGAAAGATAAGGCTAAAATCGCCGACATAGCTTTAGCAGAAAACTCAGAAAAAACAGTTAGAAATTTTTTTGCAATTTTCAAAGACAGTCAGAAAAATTCAACATTTTTCCTTTCATTTCAAATTCAACAATCCAACCAATGGATTCAAAATCAATCTTCAAGCACCCGACAAGCATGGAAAAGGAAAACTCATGAGCATAAGGGCATAATTCGCAAGCTTTCCTCGCTTCCAAAAACCATCAATCGACCACATAAATGTTGGTTCATTGTAATTAACAAACATCATTAAGATATGGGGCTGTAACAACCAACTGTTCAGGCTTTCAATCATGAAATTAACTCACAAAAACTCATACCAGCCATGCCCAACATTCAATTTCATGCATTCAAAGCATTATGGACATCCAAGGAACAAGGAGTCATAATTAATCAAGGCCTCAAGCACATGATGCGTTATCTCATATGCACAACAATTAAAAACAAACAACAACCAACACACAACAACATGCCCCATGCACAACACACAAAATCATATTTTCCTAATCTGTTGTGTGGATGTCGCCCAACAGCCTCAGTGTTGTAACCATGGGCTCTAATACCATTCTGTCATGTCCCCTCTCATCATCCCAAGCAAGGGAGAGAACATGACTCTGATTCATAAGTAAAACTCATTGATAAGAAGACATATACATGTGCATATTGTAATTAAACACAGCGGAATTTAGAAGCTTCTACAAGCATTCATATAAAATGAAGATGGACATGTGCAAAAACATAAATATTTGAAAACACAGCATAATTAAATCCTATTACACATCCATCATAAATTCAAGATATTCATGTCATTCATCAATTAAAAAAATACATAATTAGCACATGAGAGTACTTATCTTAAAACAAAGTAGTCCCTGAGCAACCGACTATGCATCTGCAACGTTGCACCCAACCATAGGCTAGTTGTGCTTATCAATCCCTTGATACAACTGTCACCCCTGAGCTGGGCATGATTTCTACAAGGAACCAGGGAACATCAAACTCACACATAGCCAAACACACACCAAAATAAGCCCAGCCAATCTGCAATTGGGTTTATCAAGCTGCTAGGAAATGGAAAGGAAGAATTGCTAAGCTAGTGAGATCAAGCACAGAGCCATGGATACCTCTACAAGATCTATCTAGCTTGGCACCCACAATGCCTACACACCCCACTCAAGGAAGTATTACCTTCACCAATACACAGTCCCTCAGGCGATACCTTCCAATCTAGAGTGTCCAAGGTGTGCATAGAAGAGTAGCCAGCTCTCTTGATTTTATTTAGAGATTATTTTCCCCACTAGGTTTATCAAGCCAATTCTGTCCACTACCACTCCAAATTTCTTGCTCACAGGTTCAAACCAAAACAGGGATGGATGCACATAACAGCAAAAGTATTAGTGTTGGGCATGAAGAAACGTTTATACAGTGAGATGCCCAAAGATGGGATTTCCCTGAGCTTCAGAAAAATGTGGGTAAGCATAAATGAAATGGAAAAATGGGGAATAAACTCTGGGAAGGCAAAGTTCATTTTCAGGAAACGTTTATGGACAACCCAGGAGCAAAAACGACCTCCATCAAACCCCCAATTCGTGGTTCTCTTCTCCCAACCAATGTGCTAACCAAAAACGAGTTCCCAACCATGGAAAAATGCAGAAAAAGGATGAAAAACATGAAGGGAAAAACCCAGCTCGCTCAGACTGCATGAGAGAGCAACGTCTATGGGTTCAGAATGACTTGGGGAGGGAATTCGTGGGTGTTTTCTTGCCCAAGGAGACAAATTTCGATTTCTCAGGTTGATGGCTTGCCCATGCACGAAATTGGCTGCCATACCTCTCCACTCCCAAGGCATTAACTGCCTCAACCAACTCTTGGAAGAATTTAATAATTGGGTGAATAAGTCAAAATGGGTAGTTGAAGGTTTATGAGTTTTCTCATTGACACATGGGTTAGCACCATTGGCTCAAGGGTTTGAATAATTTCCCTCCCTATTCCTCGTGAAATCATGCCCCCATCTCTTTGTTGCATTGCATAGCTAGTTGTGGGTATTTCATTAAAATTCGTATTTACATGATGTATTAATTTACATTGTGCATGCCCAGCACAAGAATCTTATGCATCTATTTTAATTGTCGATACATGAAATGCTAAATTGATGGTGGGGCCTTGGCCTTGAGCTCCTCACCATGATTAATAACAATATTTACATCATTTACAATTTTAATGCAATATGGTCAAAATCGGGATATTACAATATGTTGTCCCTATATCAAGGAAACTACCAAAATTTAGATGATGGTGATGATAATGAAGAGGTCAATGCTACACAATATGAACAAGAACCAAGAGAAGATAACATGTAGGAGTGTGGACCATGCAAAACACATACATATTATGAAGCACATACTCAATATGTCAATGATGATTTGAATGAGGTCAATGGAAGTCATAGTTCAGATAAAAACAACGACCCCTTAACAAGTTACCAATCATGGTATCAAAACCATCATGGATGGCATAAGCAATGATAAACTTAAACGAGAAGGTTGTCACAAACACCAATGATAAAAGAATTAGCATTCCTTTGTAGGAAGTATTGGTGCATGATGAAATTGCCCATTTTTATGTAGATCCCGGGTCACTAGAAGAACCTAATGCAAAAGATGAGGATGTAGCTAAAGAAGACAATGCAGCTAAAGAAACTCTCCTAGTTGATCCTCAACCACTACCAATGAACACACCGACACATTGGCAATTCCTAAAGTTTCCAATGGAGAGGGCATCAATGCAAAGTATGAAAGGAACAATATATGTTCTCTAATTGGGTCAAAGTTCACAACTTCTAACTTCATAAGACTACAACATCCTATTGATTCAATATGAACAAAAGAAACATGAGATTGTAGAATTAAAATAGAGGAAGAAAAATATCGCAAAGGAAAGGAAGGCATCTAGGGTGATTGTAGTTGAACAACGATTGTTGGAAAGAATTGAAAGAGAGAAAACCTGGCAAGAGAAGGAGCATCAAAAGAAACTAGCAAGGTAGGAATAGGAAGAAAGAAAGACACAACAAAAGATTCAAAATGAAATGCATATCATGGAACATACTGCAAATCCAACTAAGGAAATGAATATGATGGCCAATTCATTGGAACATATTGTAGATAGTACATGGCTCTATACATCACTTATTAGAATTCAATTACCCCAATATCATCAGGTTGGTATATCCCCCCCCTTTATCCCTACCAGTGTAGGTTCCAATCCAATGGTTGCTTATCCAACTCCTCCAGTTAACCCAGGGGAGTCAAGCACAACTCAGACCTGTTGATTTTCTATTCCTCCATGGCTACAAGCAACAAATTGGCTTCAATCAAATGCATTCAACCCTACCCATCATAATCAATCATATTTGGGGAGGACAACCTTTTTAGCTCAAGAAGGCACTTAAACAAGCTCAAGAAATGAATAAGGTCAACTTAATCAAGCATAGAGATGTCCATCAGTGCTAACTAACCACATGCAAAGTGGATTTTGTTGGTTTACAATTTTATGAATGTTACAAAGGATTCTTTCTATATGAGGCATTGTATTCGGATTCCGTTTAATATAAATGGAAGTACTCTACTTTTCAGCAATCTACTTTTTATAACTATATTTTTCAACACTCTATCAACACACCTTCAACAATCTACCTACTATCAAGGTGGAATCTATTGACAACAACAAGTACAATTGGAATGCAACAATCAATGTACAATTAACTTTATTTGTAACAATAGTCAGCATTATTTTTTCTCTTTCATTCCAATACAACACTTCAATCCTAACAAGAAAAAAATATTCTTATATAGCTTATCCATTTAATACTAATATAGCTTATATCTTGCATCCATTTGAACTATTTCACTTATATATCATTTCACTTAAATGATATATTATTTTATTTAAAGAAAATATTATGATTGATTTAATGGATTTTTTGTTTTGTTGAAGTTGTAATAAATAAAAATATGCAGAAATAGAAATAGAAATAAACATTTAAATAAAAGGAAATAATAATAAAAGAAAATTACAAACATTATTATTACATCAATTTAAACACAATTGTATTATAAGGAAAAATTCATGCCTTTCCATTTGAAAGGACATGAAGAGCCATATTTAAATGGCCTCGAAGTTGCATTACAAATCATCTGATTTTTTTTATATTTGATATATATTATTACATTCAATTCAATTGATTGTCGCGTTCATAAATTTTCTGCTCGTTTCAGCTGGTATCAGAGCCGTTGAACTGCCTTCCACATCCCACTCTGCACCATCTTCTCTCTCTTGACCTTTCCTCCTTCGTTGCGTCTCGCCTCCACCATTCCTCCTGTTATCCCGCGCAGTCACTCCACCTTGTTATCCACTATTCGCACTCCTTTCCTCCCTTTCCTCCGCATTCCAAACTGCTTCCTCATCTCCCTCTCATCCATTCTTCACACGCCATCCCTCCATTCCCTTCCCACTCCACGCATTTATGTGTTTCCTCTCCTCCTTCACAGGTTGCACGCTCCATTTATCCGATCTCCCATCTTCCCCCTCCCATTGTTGCCACACACCACTCCCCTCCCCTGTCGCTAAAACTCTCTCCCTAACTCCTGCACACTCCCTCGCATTCCCCCAATTTCCTTCGCCTTGCTCCTTCTCACTGTATCTTCCTCCACATTGTTCCTCTACAGGACATCCCCAATCTCCCACACTAGCTCTTCCACGCGGCCCTCACACCAAACACTCTCCATAATCACCCCCACACAACACAAAGTAGACAAGAGAATACACAATTCGAATATCTTACAGTGTGGTTGATTGGGAAAGAACAAACGAAAACGAATCAATCTCACTTTAGCTCATGTAAAATTCCAGCAGTCACCAGAATGAATGACCTCAGCGCTAGACTGGAGAAGCTTGATGAAAAGGTAAAACAAAATACGAGGAGCTAACAGCCGAAATAGAGAGAAAGGATAGCGAAGTGGCTCAATCTCTTGCATACATTAGAGTGGAGATGAAGAAAAACAAGGACACCCTAAGTGAACGTCATGAATACATCGTACGACTAATTATTAGTACATCAAACCGGGACACCCCCAAAACTTCAGAACTTCAGAACAACCGAAGCTAGGATCGAGTGAAACCATTATTAAATATGGTCCATATATTCCAAGAACTCAAGATAGATATTACCAGAAAATTAAAAAGAATTTTGATGGGAAGGACCATAGAGGAGCCGTTGTTTGGGTCAATAAAATGGAAGGCATCTTGTTTTATTCTGGAGTGGAAAATGTAGTGCACATGCCTTTCTTTGGGATAACTTCATCTTAGCCTTATTAAAAAGATTCCATGATGAAGAAGAAGATGATCTCTACAAGAAGTTCATTCATCTAAATAAAAAAAAGGGAATGTTAAGGATTACACATAGGAATGGGAAGCCCTCACAACAGACAAGACGGATTCAAAGATGAACAATTAGTAAAGATGTAAATCAAGCTATGGAAACCTAAAACCATTGAAGACACTAGATATGTCTCCAAATTAATTGAAAACAAAAACAAGTATAACAAACTATCATTCACAGGACCAAAGAAGTCAAACAATTATTCAAATGAAGGATCTAGTAAATTCTCCAAGGATAAGTCTAACAAGTACATTCCACACCAACTAACGGAGAAGGAAAAAAAACATCAAGACACAGAAAAAATATGGATAAACAAGTGTAGGTATTGTGGAGAATGGGGAAAAGGGCATAAATGTAGTAATCAAAAGTTGTATAACTGTGAGGATGAAAATGAATCAAATTCATCTATCAACGATTCCGAAGATGAACCTAGCAAGGAGGAAAATCCTAAAATTATTCTAGAAGATGAAGAGGTAATGCCCAAAATATCTCTAGCCGCAATAACAGGCATTGTTCAGTTGCAAACATTTAAATTAAGAGGGCATGTGAAAAAAGGGAATGTCACTATACTTATAGAAACAGGAAGCACCCATAATTTTATAGACGTGAATGTGGCGAAGAGGTTAAACCTGTTCATATACCCAGCAATTTGTTATGCATAAAGGGATCTTCATTATCCTTCCTTCCACTTGTGCCTTCCTCCTAGCTTCTTCTTATTGGGTTGTCGACACGTCCATTTCCTTTTCTTTGAGTTTGGTGCTAGTCAGTTCCTCTCTTTGATTCCTCTCTTTGATTCATCTGGCATAGTTCCTATTGGTTTTCTTCACTACTTTCCCCATGACTTATGTTTTCTTCCATTTATGCACTTCTCCTATGTGCATCTCTTAGCTGGTATTTCAACCATTTTTATTTAATCTCTACTATGTTCTCTACTCACTTAGCAAGATAGATCTACCTTCTGCAACATAACAGTGTCACCCAAACTTTTCCTCCTAGTCATGAGGGGTTTACTCCTCCCACACTCATCCATTCTAATCCAGTCTACAGGTAGAAACCAAATTTCCACTAACCAGGTCTTGATCCACAGGGAAACTTATTTCATCAGCCTTCTGCAAGCTCCTCTCTTATGCTCGTGCTCAACTTTCAATGCGGATTGACTATTTTCAGTTGTGAATTCCAAAATATAAGTAAACAGAGTGCTTTCTAGCTAGAAATCAACATCCTAGTTAGGGGAGATTATAGCTTACTCAAATCCAATTATATATCTTACAGTCCAAACCACAGTTTTCATTTGTTTGTTGTGACATTCATGTGCTTCCGCGATTTGCTGCAACTAGTCTCCTAGATTTACTCAAAGCTCAACCCACAATACTTCATATTGATCTATAGATGGTTTGTAGTAGAGAATATATTTCCTAAATTTTGTTATTTCCCACCCTCGTAGATCCACCTCTTGGGCTATGAAATCCTCAAGCTTCTTGTCCCACCAATCCCGAATATGACTTATTATCACCAATTCAACCATACAGTTGATCGAGTAATTTTTAATAACCAATTCCAAACAATGGAACCATTTGTTGTTTCAAAATGGAGACAAGGGTTCTTTCACATGGGCCAAAAAAAGGGCACTGTTGAAGTCTAGTGTGTTGGAATTTTCAATCCCCTTAAGGGGGAAACAATAGGGGTGTAGGTTGTATTCAAGGTTAGTTAATTGTATAGTTGTGATAGGGATTAACAAAAATGAACATAACAACATGAATCATCATAACACAATAAAACTTAGACAGATTCATCATTCATCCATTGAACCATCACAACAACAACTAAGCAAATACAACATTCATCTATTGGAATAAATATTGTTAAACAAAAATAAACCATTACAAATACAAATGCGGAAGCATAATAGACACATGTTCAATCAAATTTAGGGGGTTTACATATCCTTTATTACATCATTAGATTGATATTACAGCAACAACATCGTGGCCATAGGCCTTACATTCACTATGAAATTACCCATCATGGGACCGTACAACAGAACCCCAAAATCCCGTTACAAAACCCATTACAAACCCACATATCTGGATATCTCTTCTGCAACTGGTTCTAATGCTCAAACCTTCTTACTCTTCACTATTGCAAGCTCTCTCTCTCTCTCTCTCTCTCTCTCTCTCTCAATCTTCATATTTCACTTCCTTTTATAGTTGTGCGCTAGGTCCAAAATAGGTCCAAGAATTGTTGCGGTTGTTACCTTTCTCCCGCAACTTCCAGTTATTTCCACTACTTCCACTACTCTTCCACTTCTTATGCTTCTTTCTTGGTACACTTCAAAAGGAAGAAGCTAGTAGTAAGGTTATGATGTCATATTTCATACTAAAACCAAGAGAAAGAACCATTATCCCTTCTTTGATTTCACCAATTGGAATCAACCAACACAATCACTTGGTTGGAAACTTGGTCACAAAGGAGCAAGAAGAAACCTCCCTTGGGTCAAATGTAGAGGTAAATTACCATCTACAACTGACACCAAGTTGTTTTCATCTCACTTCATTATTTGTGTATTAATATATGATAAAAAACTATCCTTTACATGTGTTGCATCTTCTCTATTTAGGTAGTTTTCTTATGTATCTTGCATGCATGGTTAAAGCATTCTATTAGATTAGTTTAGTTTCCATTAATCCTTTGATATGATAACTCAAGTAAGTACTTTTCATGTGGGTGAGAAATCACCTACACTAGAGGAGGGGGTTGTTATGGTCGAACCTTATGCCATTTTGGACCAACGAGTTTGTCAGTTATGGAACCATCTATTAGATCAAGTCAAGGTCCAATGGAACTAGTATAATCAAGGATCTACCACATTAGAAGACTCAAATATCATGCATCAAAAACTTCCTCATATTTTTGTTTAGAACCCCCTTCAGGATTAAGTGCTTTGAAGGGGGAGTATATGTCATCACCATTATTTCTCTTAGATTAGCACTTGGATATACTAGTTTTCCTATTATATGTATCATTAGGTGTGGGTGTGTCCTTTGGAGATCATATGACTTTCTAGACTTGTATGATTTTTGGATATCTATATGTGATATGAGTTAATTGTTCTAGAATTATTTTGTATGGTGTAGTTAGATATGTAGTGATGTATGTCCCATGTGTATCGATGCCTCATATTGATTATTGATATATGTGATATGTAGTTATCCTATAATGATGTGTTATGTTGTAGTTAGGTACACGGTGATCTATGTTCTATGTGTATTGGTGTGTCATATTCATTATTCATATATGTGATATGATTTGTTTTATAATGATGTTGTATGCTATTGTTTAGTGATACTTGAATTTTGAAGGATATTATTAGATAAATACTAGCATATGTGTACATGTATGTGTGCTATGAGCATGAGAGTGTGAAACATATCAAACTAAACAGAAAATAGAGAACATGTGTACCTTATGGGAGCCCATAATCATAAAAAAAAATGTTCACAAGATAATCTTAATAAGAGATGAGGATATAAAACCACCTCTACTAAACATATACAGACTAACTTAGATTCATGTGTAGTACTAGAGATTATAGAGCCAAGATATAAGTTAATCGAATTATGTAATCCTCATAGATTTTGAAAGTTTAATAGAGCCACAGAGAAATATTATGACCTTCAATACATGTTCCAAGCACCTATCAATCAATTGAATTACCATTCCATGGGGCATTAAGACCAGTCTCATCAAATGGACCCATGTCATGGTGAGTGAGATCACTTACACACTAGGATATGGAAAACTAAAGGTTGTGAGTTATTAGAGATTGATTGAGTGTCCAAGCACTATGAGGGAAAAAAATCAATTGAGAATTGTGATAATCTGCAGGGATCTAACAACTATAACAAACTCACAATCAAACTCTCAAGAATATTTGCAAAGAAGAAGAGAAGCATGCACTCAATAATCACTCATTAACACAGAATAATGGACAATGTCAATATCATAAAATGAATCATGAATGTAAAGAATGTTCAACACAATAATCTATGATAAGGCATCATATAGGATTTGAATTAGCCAAGTAGGGTATTCGAATCTGAGCTCAAAGTGTAGATTGGATAACTATGGAGACATCATCCAGTCAATAGTATCAGTCATAAATGGTAAGAGCCAATCAAGTGTGTCCAACTGAGTCTAACAGAACCATCTACGCATAAATCAGGGAATGGAGACTCCAAGGGGGGTGCATGAGGCTATCATAGGGTCAAGTGGCACTCCAAAACTAGCTAACTAGGAGCTACAAGTAGTTTAGGATGAGAAATCAGTGGAACAACTACTCAATCCATGCACTAACTGAGTGATAACTCCCGGTAGGTGAGATAAGGCGCCCTAACTGAGTGATAACTAATGGTAGGTGAGAAAAGGCACCCAAACTAGCTGTGGTAGGTGGGAAAGGTGCACTTGCCATGCAGAAAAGTTAAGGAGGGCACATTAGGTAGGTAGGAGGGAAAATGGGGGCTAAAGACAGGATCTAGAGTGCTAGAAGCAAGCTCTAGGTGTTGGGGAGACAACCATGATGATGACTGGATGCATGCAGGCATGCAAAATACAAAAAATTATGGTGTGAATATTCCAACACCCCCCCGCAAGCTATACTATGAGAGAATAACTGAAATAAAAAATAGGGCCGTAGTGACTAAGACCAATGGTCACCCCGTACAATCAATCTAAATAAAATAATTGAGGAAAGAGGGAAAACCCAGTGGGAAGAAAGCCCTCCCTAAAAATAGGCTGAAGGATGCTAAAGTAGCATATCATCTCTCACCCTTGAAGGAGGTAAGTGTCCTTTCTTTCTGAAGAATGATCGATCCATCTAAAATGGATCAGCAATGTGAGAAGGATGAAACCTTCTATTCTAAAAATCTAATCTAGTTCTTCTATGATCATGTGGATCACCAACCAAATCACTGGCAGATCGGAGTGTAGTGTCTTCCCATCGAGGAAGAGGAGGAATATCAGGTGAGAGATCTTGAGGTTCTTGTGGATCTAGATCTCCCATTTGCTCATCTTCATCATCAGTTGCTAGACCTTCAGGTTCTTGTGGATCTGGGTCTAGCATTCCGTCATCATCATCTCGATCTTCATATTTTGAATTTGAAATATCATGTGAAGATGCATCATCACATCCAAACTCTAAATCTGAAATCTCATGAGAAGAAGTAAGTAAAATTGGCTCATCATCACATGCAAAATTTGAATCTGAAATCTCATGAGGAGAAGCAAGTAAAAATGGCTCATCATCACTTAAAGGAGGAACATATCCAAAAAATTTGATGTCATGAAACTGCTCCAGAATATGCATGTATCCCTCATTTGAACCATTATGACCATAATCGATAGAAGAACTAGGACTAGATGATGATGTATCTTCATTAAGATCAAAAGAGGATGCAATAGTGGAGGCCCATTTTGAAATAGGAGTTGGACAAATAGGTGCTAGATCTTTAGGTTCTCGTGGATCTAGATCTAGCATTCACACTTCTTCAATAGTCCTCTTTTTCTCAAGATATTTTGGTGTATCTTTTCCCTTTAGGAAACCTTCAAAGGTGCCATGAGCAAACTTGCCACTCAGAAGACCATCAACCACATTCCGAACTAGCTTGTAGTTGAGATGAGATAGTCTACTCTCTTCATGAGTATGAGAGTGAAGAGCAGACTCCTTTGAGAGAGGTAAGAAGTGTGAAAAGTCATAGAGTTTTGTCTCATGATTTGCAACTCCTTTTGCAATGATTTCCCCTGAAACCATGTGTTGTACCTTGACTTCATATGGAGTAAAGATCACTCTTTTGGGCTCCCAGTATATGTCATTTGATACACTGAAAGGACATTAGCTGCAAGAGAAGGAACATAAAGCATATTAGAAAAGTAACCATGATCAAGATCGATTCTTCCAATCCCCTGAGAGGAGACTTCTGAATCATTGCCCAAACTAACAAAAGGGCCAATAGAGCTTTCGAAACTAGAGAAGAGATATATGGAGGAATCCATATGGCATGATGCCCCTAAATCTATGATAAAAGAAGAATCAATACTGATGCACTTGCTATGAGAGAATGACATTTTTCTTTTTCTTCGGATCTAGAAGATTTAGTATCGGGATCTTTCCTCCTTGCACATGCTGGTACAGGAAGATTGTTCTTCTCAAGTAACTGAGCCATCAAATCTATAGTCTTTCTCATGAAAGCACTCTCAGGATGAAAACCCCTAAGATAATATGTGCACTTGGTATTTCCCTTTTGAGAATGCTTGGTCTTCCTTGAGTTCGAAGGCCCATTTGACTGGTATGGACTATATGTAGGCCTTGTATCATTTGATCTCTTGTCAGAAATATTTTGCTTGCCTTTACCATTCGCTCTCTCTGCAGCTGTAAGAGCTGAATCCAATTTGGGTTTGATCATTCCCATGGAGATCAACTTCTCTTCCTCTTGAGTAAGAGATTAGATGAAGTCATCAAGTGAGGGAAACTTCCATCTTGAAATGGAGAACTTAGATGACTAGAAAGTAGAGGCAAAAGCTGAGAAGTTTGGCCCCAACTTTGAGAGATTGGAAAGTATAAGCTGCTTGTCTTCTTTCACTATCTCATATATTTTAAACTGTGATATCAATATTTTGAACTTGGTGAGGAAGGCATTGATAGATTCAAAGCTGTCAGGACTCAAACATATGAGCTCATTCTCCAATTTGTGTCCTTTCATATCATCTTTCTGTCCAAAAAGGGATTCGAGCTTGTCCCAAACCTCTTTAGGAGGTGTAAGATCGATGACATGGAAGTGAAGATCTTCAACAATTGAGAGAAGGAGGAGACTAACTGCTTCATCAAGCCTATCCAAGTACTTGGACTTTTCAACTGCACTAAGAGGTTCTACCATCGTTCTGTTGAGTATTCGGGTAAAGCTCTTTAATTTCCACTCAACATAGTTGGAAGATGTGAGATTTAGATCCATCTGAATAGAGAAAGTCGAATAGTTGAAGAAGATTCTGAACTGGTGAATAACCCTACAAAACAAGATAAGTTTTTGTTGATGGAGAATGCTACACTTCGACTAAACACTACCTTTTGAACACTGAGCGCATTGTCTAAGTCCTTCACACCTCGATAGACCTCACTGGATTTCTCCAATGAATTCAAGTAATAGCACCAGAATTTGAAGTGGAAACTCAGAGACTTATGGTGCTCAAGTGAAAGATATCTTCTCAAAGAAATGCCGCAATTGCTGCTGCTGCAATTCGAATAGTTGTTGACTGCTCTGATACCATGTGATAATCTGCAAGGATCTAGCAACTGTAACAAACTCACAATCAACCTCTTAATATTATTTGCAAAGAAGAAGAGAAACATGCACTTAATAATCACTCATTAACACAAAATAATGGACAATGTCAATATCATACAATGAATAATGAATGTAAAGAATGTGATACAATAATCTATGATGAGGCATCATATAGGATTCGAATTAGCCAAGTAGGGCATTCGAATCTGAGTTGAAAGCCTAGCTTGGATAACTATGGATACATCATCCAGTCAATAGTATCAGTCATAAATGGTAAGAGTTAGTCAATGGTGTCCAACTAAGTCTAACAGAACCATCCAGGCATAAATTAGGGAATAGTGTCACCTACCCAAATTTCTGAAAATTATTATTTTATTTGCAAAATACTTTATGTTAAATTTAATTACAATGTTTTGTAATTATGATCAGTTTTGATCATGGATGAATGTAATTATTGAATATTATTATTTAAATAAATTAATTAGGAGACAAACACTCAACAGAACTGTTGAATGAGTGTTCACTGACCCACTAGGAGGAATGGAAGCTGTTGGAAGGTATGGGACACATGGCAGCAGTTGCATCACACCACTAACTGTTGGTTATGGGACAAATACCCCTAAAAATAGGGCATTATCCCCCAGGTGGAGGGAGTGAGCAGGAAGCTCATTTAATGACCCAGTAACATCTGAAAAGGCCTAGGAAACCTATAAAGGCAAATTCAAATTGGGCAGGTAGCTCTTAATCAATATTTCTGCAGAATATTTTCTTCTTGTGAATCAGGTGATTACAAGAGAGATTCGAATAGGGAGGTTAGTGGTGACTGAAATCTTAACTCTACATATTGCTGAGAAGAAACAGAGTTGTTGGGGAAGTCTTTGGACTGCTACCCATTGAAAATTCAGAAGTTAATTGCTACAACAAGAAGAAGTCCCATTGCCTGAGTTTCTTCCTCCTGGTGGTTCAGTGAATAGGCTCGGGGGTCCTAAGACAGTACTTGACTATTTTCAGGAGTTGGTTGGGTGGAACAGTCTTCTTGGGTTGTTTGTTGCCCTGCAGATTTTCTCAGGTTCTACAGATTTTCTAACTTACTATCAGTAAATAATTCTGTTCTGTTTAACTAGTATTTTATGTTTATCTATTTTCGAAAAAGAATCTAATCCTAGAATTGTTTTAAGCCTAAATGATTAAGTTTAATGTTGAAGTTGAATTGATAAACCAATATCTCTATTTTTCCTCATGTTGTTTTGAAGCATCGTACTCTAGTATAGAAATGCAAATTAAAAATAAATTAGAGGATAGGCAATTGCCATTGATTCGAATAGATAGAACAGTGATCGAATTATGTTTTACTATTCTGCCCTATATTTTCTAGTAGTAAAATTTACTGTATAAAATGGTTCTGAACTACAACATTTTTTCATAAAATGTAAGTATTGATCTCTTTTCTATGTATATATATATTATTTTGTTCATTGTATTAGTTTGTGTAGTATTCGAATGAAAATCGACAAACCCTGTTTATACCATAGCTTCAATTTAAACAGTATTATCATCATTATTTACATGCTGTAAACATAAGCATTACACAGTCATTCTATATTTCCCAGTTTTCACATTACACATATACACATACTGTTTTCATTTCTTATTCTATCATTTTTATAAATTTATCTAGTTCAAATAGATAATGGAAATCATATAAATATTTTATTGTTGTCAGTTATTGTATTCAATACATAATCGGAAACTATAAGTATCTTTTTCCTCTTTGGTTTCATTTTGCAAACTCATTACACACAGACTTAGGATCAAACCTAAGTTACTTGAAAGTTCTTTTTCAAAAACATACTCTACATAACTTATAACTAGATAGGTTCACAAACCCTAGTTTAGAAACACAATGAAAAACAATGGCAATCTACAGCAATATATTTGCTAACTTATACGATTTTTACAACAGAAAGGCATTACATTCTACACAGACATTAAATTGAACCCTAGTCGATATCATAAATCCTATTTAGATTTTCTTTTCAAAACTCTTACTTTATTTTCAAACAAATACGAATTAGGGTATGACCCTAATTATTCCTTTGCAAACTAACTTGAAAATTTTTCATCATTTTTCTACATAGTTATCATCATCGACGAAATCCTTAAACCCTAGTCTAGCTCAAAGAAACACGACATTAACCAACAACATCAATTCGAACAACACAGACATCTACACAAAATATTTAACATACTTGTTCATTGCAAAATCGGAATCATCATATTCACCAAAAACGAGCCTCAGCTCTTTGAACCATTCCTTATACCTTCAACAAACAGGTTAGGCTCATTGGCCAAAATCATTTCAAATCCTGACTTCGGGAAAACGAAGACGTTATGCCCAAAAACGATAATTATAGAAGGTTTATCAAAAACATTTTTGTACAGGGTTAACTTTCCCAAGATCAACATTCGAAACCAGTCCTTAACAAACTCAACATTAGCGAGCTTTACATCTTTCTGTTCAACGAAAATAGATAACAACATAGAAAACCCAAGATCTTATAACCAACGAAAGACACAAAACTGAGGAAACAGTTACTATTTTGACTTCCAACTGGTAGTTCGCAGTTCTCCATTCATCAAACAACGACAAGTCATGACAGGACCATTTCTTTTTCCCATCATGAAACCCTTTCACCACAGTTCAAGAGCACCTACGAGGATTTATGGAAAGACCCGGATCTTACCGTTGGAAAGCTTGCCAAATTCTACGAAACCATTGCTCGGAACACACTTTCTTAACTTGCAACTGAAATTGAAAATGAAAGTTAAATTTAGAAGATTGATATCTTTTCAAAATGAGAATAGAATCACATTAGATGAATTATTCTTTCACTACAGGATTTGTTGTTCATTAAAGCAAACATTACCTTGCTGCAAAACTACCAAACCTTTTCACCTTCGTTTGTTCTTTAATGACTCCACACTAGAAACGTGATGAGAAAGCCTCGTTTCTTTTACACCAAGGAAAGCCATGAACTCAAACTTTAACGATGAGTTTCCAGAACTACCAGCCATCAACAATACAAACTAAATTTACAGTCTATCAAATGACGTCGTTGCAGAAGGAAGAGCAACTGTAACCCTCTCAAGCCAGAGGTCTCAAGGTCGAACCTCTCACAAGTCTAGGCTAAAATTTTGGCAGCCTGTCGGCCATAGACCGAAAACAATGGAGAGAATAACCCTCAATTACCAAACTCATAAACCAAACGTCGACCAAATTGCTAGGGTTTGATCCAACGATTAATATGCATGTTAATCAACGATCGAAATTGCACCAACGATGCAGCATTGGGATGAGTAACCCTAGCATTTAATACAATGTATTTTCACATGCAGAGTATAGTACACATTGGATCACGCTTGATTTGTGTTACATTCCAGCTCAGAGGATTATCACATATAAACATTACACAGTGGCCTCAAACCCCACCATTATAGCGTTATCAACTTACATGGATTGGCTTAATTCTTGTTACCAGAAGTTATCATGCCAAGACTTCAATGCAGGATCGAAGGACGATCCTCTAGTGACCCAACGATCGTATCAAATAAATGAGCTAGCTCCGTTAACCTGCCAATATTTATTGCATGTCAATGTTATAGTTTCAACGTTACATTTCAACCCTGATAACATGACATTAAAACATTATGCTATGACAAGACGAATCACGAGTTTCGTAGGGTTCTAAGTTATGTTTAATATCATAGGTATGGTATCGTTTGACCCACAATGATACACAAATCTTTCAGATCAACCTTCCAATTGTTATTTAGTCCCAAGGTTCTATTTTTGTAGAATTAAATATTAATGTTAGGACTTAGATATTAGTTAATATGGTACTATAGTCACATTATTGATATGGTTTCGCTTTATGCCATTCTTACTAATAAATACAAACCCTTGTAAGGGTTATATGTATCATTAGATCAACATAGTAAGGTTACGGTTAAAATAGCTCATACTTAGGAAATTATAATATCACCCTTGTAACATTGGTTGGGGATCATACAAACTTTGTTATCGAAGATACACAAATAATCAGTTTGTATAGTAGGTTTTTGATGGATCCAAAAATATAAATATATATATCATGGGAAGATTGACTAAAATGATATGAGTTCTTACCATATTCTTTCATGCAAACATTAAATGACCTTGCGATACATTTATTATATCAATAATGGAAAGATAATGATGAAATTATAACTAGCTAGTACAGTGGCAAAATCATCGGCAGAATGACGTATATAGATGACATTAATTAAACATCATGAAGTTGTCAGACTATAGCTTAAAATAGTGAGTGTAGCATTGAAACCCATACCTGCTCACTTCTGAAGAGTTGCAACATAAATTATAATATTCTATTTATTTATGACACTGAAATTGAACTACACGTACTTCATTCTTACCTGTCGTCTGCACATCGGACCTTCAATAAGCTTTAGCGTTGCAGCTAAGAAAGCTCCAGGGTACCTCGTACGACACCCTTATGCAGCAAAGTCAAAATGTCAGTATTTTTGCAAAAGAGAAGTGTCGCATCGTTTTTTCAACCTGTTTATTTCATTGTCATTATAATCATGTTACTAGTTAAGTGATAACAACTGTCATTATCTTACTATTGTTAAGACAGAAATTAAAGCATGTTTAGTACTAACAACTACAAAATTAATGTTGTCATAATCACAATATTTATTTCCGCAATTATTATTATCTTAATTAATGTTGTTATAAAAATTTTAAACTTTTATGAATTTCCGAGATGTTACATGTGCATTAATCATGTTACTAGTTAAGTGATAACAACTGTAATCTTATTGCTGTTAAGACATAAATTAAAGCATGTTTAGTACTAACAACTGCAAAATTAATGTTGTTATAAAAATTTTAAATTTTTATGAATTTCCGAGATGTTACATGTGGTATCAGAGCACAGATTTGAACCCTAGGCCTGAATGAGGTCCAAAACACGCAGCAACAAAATAAATAAATAAATAAAAATAAAAGAATAAAAAATAAATAAATAAATAAAATAAAAATAAAATAAAATAAAAATAAAAATAAAAAATAAAATAAAATAAAATAAAATATATAGATATATAGATATATAGATATAGATATATTAAAATAAAAATAAAAATAAATAAAATAAAAATTATACAGCAGAAAATTGTACTAACTTAAAAATTTAATTATTATGTTATTTCAGAAATTATTTTCAGTTACAGGTATGGAGAACTCGGATGAACATTTAAGCGATATATTTCAGCCAAATAGTCACAGTTCAGGACAGCACTATGTAGAGGAAGGTCACGGGGAAATAAGTAACAGTTCGACGGAACTGTTACGTGCTTTTCAAGAATTAAAAGCAGAAATCAGATCTGTGAAACAAGATAATGAAAGGATTCTGCAAGCACAAGAACAACTAAATCAAGTGTTGTTTGAACAAAGCCAAATAGAGGAACAAGAGAGAAACAATGAAGATATTTCGAAAGTTGAGGACATGCCTCACACTGATAAAAATCAGAACATAAAAATCAACGAAGTAAAAGACAGCTCAACCTCATCAGGAGATGCTATTGAAGTACGCAAAAGGAAGCGTAACTATACCAGTGACAGCAGTGAAGGAGACACCAAACCAAGAAGGAAAAATCATAAGGAATATGAGCAGATTTCTGGAGAATTCAAGAAGATAAGACCTCCAACTTTCAATGGAGAAACTGAGAAAGGTGAGACAGCCGAAGATTTTATGTCAGGGATGAAGAAATACTTCTAGATCTACAACTATTCAGAGTTCTTAATGGCAAATATGGCTATATATAACTTGATCGGAAAAGCGGATATCTGGTGGCAGGACATCAAAAGGGTAAAGGGCATCAAAGATAAAGATGTAAGCTGGAGTGCCTTCAAACGGTATTTCAAAAAGAAGTATCTATCTGAGCAGTACTATGAAGAAAAATCTAAAGAGTTCTACGATTTGAAGTTGGGAGGTATGAATATGAAGGAAATGAACAGTAAGTTTCTGAACTTACTGAGATAAGTACTATACCTCATAGAAGAAAAACCAAAAATTCAAAGGTACCTAAGCTGTTTACCTTTCAGCATTAAAGACAGAATTGAGTACGACAGTCCTAAAACATTGGAGGAGGCTATGAGAAAGGAAGTTTTCTATTATGATACCAATCGGAAAAGAGAAGGAATGTCAAACTGGAAAAATCATAAGCTCAACAATTTTGAATAGAAAAAGAAAAATTTCAGATTCATTGGAAATTCCGGATTTCAAAAGAAAAATTCTTAGAACCGAAATTATCAAGGGAACAATTCCAGAAATAATTCACAGCACCCAGAAATGCACCTAATACTGCCAATACCAGTGAGCCAAAGACACATATTAAATGTTTTGAATGTCAAGGCCCCCATTACGCGTCAAAATGTCTGTTAAGAAAGTGGAAGGCAAACGACACCAACTCTATACAGACTGAACCTACTGTTGGAGACGTAGCAAGGGAGATGCGAAGAATTAATGCAGCACTTGACAACAGGCAAGCAGATCATCAAATCTCCATGGTAGAGATTGAAGCATGATACATGACCATCCTGTTACTATTTTAATTGACCCAGGTGCTAGTTTAAGTTATATATCACCAAATATAGTGGAAAGTATTAAACTGAAAACTGAAAAGTTTAATAAATCATGGCTAGTTAGACTAGCAACTGGAACAAAGAGGAAAGTATCAGATTTTATATCAAACTATGTGTTGTCCATGAATCTTTTACAAACACAAATCAAGTTGAATATTCTACCTTTAGGTTCTTATGATATTATCATTGGGATGGACTGGTTAGAAGCCCATCATGTCATCCTGGACTGTTATGGAAAAAGTTTTACATGTATAAATGACGAAGGGAAAACTGTAGAAATAAAAGGCATTCCAAGGAAGGTAACCCTTAGACAGATTTCAACCATACAAGTTAAGAGGACAGTTAGGAAAGGATGCCAAATGTTTGCAGTAAATGTAGTAAATGATGAGTATATGGATAAAGAGGACAAACTAAAATTAGAAGACATACCTGTCCTAAGGGATTTTAAAGATGTATTTCTTGAGGAGATTACAGGATTACCACCCAAAAGAGATTTAGATTTTACCATATAGTTGGTACCAGGAGCAGTACCAAACTCTAAAGCTCCGTACAGAATGAACATACTGGAGTTAAACGAATTAAAATCACAGTTGAAGGAGCTTATTGACAAGAAGTATATTAGACCCAGTGTGTCTCCTTGGGGAGTACCTGTCATCTTTGTTAAGCAGAAAGACGGAACCTTGAGACTGTGCATAGACTATAGCTAGCTCAATAGGATGACAATCAAGAATATTTATCCATTGCTCCACATAGATGATCTATTCGATTAGTTGCGTGGAGCAACAGTATTTTCGAAGATTGATCTAAGATCAGGATATCATCAAGTAAGGGTTAAGGACGAAGATATTTTCAAGATAGTTTTCTGAACTCGGTATGGACATTACGAATTCGTAGTCATGCCATTTGGCTTGACTAATGTTCCAGCTATATTTATGTGTTTGATGAATAATATTTTGCATCAATACTTAGACAAGTTTGTTGTTGTGTTTATAGACGACATTTTACTGTACTCAAAAAGCAAAGAAGAGCATGATGAACATTTACGGATTATCTTACAAGTATTAAGAGATCACCAACTATACGCCAAATTTAGTAAGTGTGACTTCCACAAAGACAAAATTCATTATCTAGGACACATAATTTCAGCAGAAGGAATCTCGGTTGACCCCGACAAGATAAGGGCCATTAACTATTGGCCGGTTCCTAAAGATGTGTCGGATGTAAGGTCATTTATGGGAATTACTGGATATTACAGAAAGTTTATAGATAATTTTTCAAAAATTGCCAACCCCATAACTTCCTTGCAGAAGAAAGGGAAGAAATTTGTTTGGGATCAGAAGTATGCTGATAGCTTTCAGAAATTAAAAGAACTATTGATGATAACACCTATCTTGAGGATAGCTGACCCCAACAAGTATTTTGTAGTTTGTACAGATGCATGCAATGACGGACTCGATGGAGTCTTGATACAAGAAGGACATGCGGTGGCATATCAATCTAGAAAGCTGAAAGTACATGAAAAGAACTACTCTACTTATGATTTAGAGTTATTAGCAGTTATTCATGCTTTAAAAATGTGGCATCATCACCTTATTGGCAAAAAATTTACATTATTGACAGATAACATGGGTCTGAAATATTTATTGGATCAAACAAACCTGAATGCTAGACAGGCTAGATGGTTGAAGTTCTTAAGTGAGTATGATTTCGAAATTCAGCATATGAAAGCGAAGGAGAACAAGGTTGCAAATGCCTTGAGTCACAAGGCAAAAATAAATTTCATTTCAGCAATTAGTACTTATTCAACTGATTTGGAAAATCAGATTCTAGAAAAAGGTGAAACAGATGAAGAATACAGAAAAATGAAGGAAAGGACAACAAACATCAGTTCTGAAAATTGTATGGCAGATTACAGAATAATGGAAAATAGTTTATTATTGTTTAAAAACAGATTGTATGTATCAGATATACCAGAAATAAAATTTCTGATATTAAATGAGATACATAAAAGTCATTATTCTGGTCATCCAGGTTATCAAAAGACCATTACTATGCTAAGAAAAGAATACTATTGGCCCAGAATGAAAGACGAAGTAGCAGAGTACATTGCAAAATGTTTGGACTGTCAGAAGGTGAAGGTTGAACACCAACATCCTGTTGGATTGTTGCAACCGTTACCAATACCAAGTTGGAAATGGGAAGTGATCAGCACAGATTTTATTACTGGATTACCTAAAAATCAGAAACAACATGATTCAATCATGATGGTAGTGGACAAACTCAACAAGGCAACACACTTCATACCCATAAAGACTACACATAAAGCTCTAGATATTGTAGAGATCTTTATGAAATATATTTTTAGACTACATGGTATACTGAAGGTAATAATTTCAGATTGTGATTCGAAGTTTACAGGTAACTTCTGGAGGTCATTGTTTAAATGGTTGAACACAACTTTAAATTTTAGTACAGCATTTCATCACAGACGGATGGTCAGACAAAAAGAGTAAACCAAGTTTTGGAAGATTTATTAAGAATGTATGTTAAGGATCATCCTAGTAAGTGGGAAGACTACCTGCACTTAGCAGAATTTGCTTATAATAATCACTATCATGCATCGGCTAGACTTAGTCCTTTTGAAATTCTTTATGGTAGGAAATGTAATACACCTGTTTCATGGAATGATCCAGTAAATCGAGTTGTTTTAGGACCTGAATTATTGCAGGAGTTAGAAGTAATTGTGAAACAGGTGCAAGGACATTTAAAAGTTTCCCAAGATAGGCAGAAAAGTCAAGCAGATTAAAAAAGAACTCATAAAGAGTTCCAGGTGGGTGAACATGTGTTTCTCAAGGTAAGACCGAAAAAGAGTTCACTGAAATTGGGAAACTGTGCCAAGTTGGCACCCAGGTATTGCGGTCCTTTTGAAATATTATCTAAGGTTGGAGCAGTGGCATACCAACTGGCTTTGCCACCTAACCTGAAAATACATAATGTTTTTCATATATCATTTTTAAAGAAATATGTGCACGATACTACTCATGTTGTAAACTCGAATGATGTACAGGTGGGACAAGACGGATATTTTCCGGTGGAACCGGATTGTATCCTCGGAAGGAGGGAAACTATTCTCCGGAATCGCAACATTGGGCAAGTGAAGGTGCAATGGAAGCACCTTAGCCCAGAAGAGGCAACTTGGGAGTTGGAGAGTAGTATGTGGGCAGCACACCCAACTCTGTTTAAGGAACACTCAAGGATTGATTAGCCAACATTGAGGACGATGTTGAGACTTAAGGGGGGTGTATGTCACCTACCCAAATTTCTGAGAATTATTATTTTATTTGCAAAATACTTTATGTTAAATTTAATTACAAAGTTTTGTAATTATGATCAGTTTTGATCATGGATAAATATAATTACTGAATATTATTATTTAAATAAATTAATTAAGAGACAAACACCCAAGAGGACTGTTGAATGAGTATTCACTCACCCACTAGGAGGAATGGAAGCTGTTTGAAGGGATGGGACACATGGCAGCAGTTGCATCACACCACTAACTGTTGGTTATGGGACAACTACCCCTAAAAATATGGCATTATCCCCCAGGTGGAGGGAGTGAGCGGGAAGCTCATTTAATGACCCAGTAACATCTAAAAAGGTCTAGGCAGCCTATAAAGGCAAATTCGAATTGGGCAGGCAGCTCTTAATCAATATTTCTGCAGAATATTTTCCTCTTGTGAATCAAGTGATTACAAGAGAGATTCAAATAAGGAGGTTGGTGGTGATTGAAATCTTAAGTCTGCATATTGCTAAGAAGAAACAGAGTTGTTGGGGAAGTCTTTGGACTGCTACCCATTGAAGATTCAGAAGTTAATTGCTACAACAAGAAGAAGTCCCATTTCCTGAGTTTCTTCCTCCTGGTGGTTCAGTGAACAGGCTCGGGGGTCCTAAGATAGTACTTGACTATTTTCAAGAGTTGGTTGGGTGGAACAATCTTCTTGGGATGTTTGTTGCCCTGCAGATTTTCTCAGGTTCTACATATTTTTTAACTTATTATCAGTAAATAATTCTATTTTGTTTAACTAGTATTTTTTGTTTATCTGTTTTCGAAAAAGAATCTAATCCTAGAATTGTTTTAAGTCTAAATGTTTAAGTTAAATGTTGAAGTTGAATTGATAAACCAAAATCTCTATTTTTCCTCATGCTGTTTTGAAGCATCGTACTCTAGTAGAGATATGCAAATTAAAAATAGATTAGATTATAGGCAATTGCCATTGATTCGAATAGATAGAACAGTGATCGAATTATGTTGTACTATTTTTCCCTATATTTTCCAGTAGTAAAATTTACTGTATAAAATGGTTCTAAACTACAACATTGTTTCATAAAATATAAGTATTGATCTCTTTTCTGTGTATATATATTATAGTTTGTTCATTGTATTAGTTTGTGTAGTATTCGAATGAAAATTGACAAACCCTGTTTATACCATAGCTTCAATTTAAACAGTATTATCATCATTATTTACATGCTGTAAAAATAAGCATTACACAGTCATTCTATATTTCCCAGTTTTCACATTACACATATACACATACTGTTTTCATTTCTTATTCTATCATTTTTATAAATTTATCTAGTTCAAACAGATAATGGAGATCATATAAATATTTTATTGCTGTCAATTATTGTATTCAGTAGATAATCGAAAACTATAAGTATCTTTTTCCTCTTTGGTTTCATTTTGCAAACTCATTACACACAGACTTAGGATCAAACCTAAGTTACTTGAAAGTTCTTTTTCAAAAACATACTCTACATAACTTATAACTAGATAGGTTCACAAACCCTAGTTTAGAAACACAATGAAAAAATACAGCAATCTACAACAATATATTTGCTAACTTATACGATTTTTACAACAAAAAGACATTACATTCTACATAGACATTGAATTGAACCCTAGTCGATATCATAAATCCTGTTTAGATTTTCTTTTCAAAACTCTTACTTTATTTTCAAACAAATACGAATTAGGGTTTGACCCTAATTGTTCCTTTGCAAACTAACTTGAAAAACGTTTCATCATTTTTCTACATAGTTATCATCATCGACGAAATCCTTAAACCCTAGTCTAGCTCAAAGAAACACGACATTAACCAACAGCATCAAGTCAAACAACACAGACATCTACACAAAATATTTAACATACTTGTTCATTGCAAAATGGGAATCATCATATTCACCAAAAATGAGCCTCTACTGTTTGAACCACTCCTTATACCTTAAACAAACAAGTCTAGCTCAATGGCCAAAATCATTTCAAATCCCGACTTCGAGAAAATGAAGACATTATGCCCAGAACCGATAGTTACAGAAGGTTTATGAAATTTTTTTTTGTACAGGGTTAACTTTCCCAAGATCAACATTCAAAACCAATCCTTAACAACCTCGACATTAGCGAGCTTTACATCTTTATGTTCAACGAAAATAGATAACAAAATAGAAAACCCAAGATCTTATAACCAACGAAAGACACAAAACCGAGGAAACAATTATCATTTTGACGTCCAACTGGTAGTTCACAGTTCTCCATTCATCAAACAACGACGAGTCATGGCAGGACCATTTCTTTTTCCCATCATGAAACCCTTTCACCACAGTTCAAGAGCACCTACGAGGATTTATGGAAAGACCCAGAGCTTACTATTGGAAAGCTTGCCAAATTATACCAAACCATCGCTCGGAACACACTTTCTTAACCTGCAACTGACATTGAAAATGAAAGTTAAATTTAGAAGACTGATATCTTTCCAAAATGAGAATAGAATCACATTAGATGAATTATTCTTTCGCTGCAAGATTTGTTGTTCGTTAAAGCAAACGTTACCTTGCTACGAAACTACCAAAGCTTTTCACCTTCGTCCATTTTTTAATGACTCCACACTGGAAACGTGATGAGAAACCCTCATTTCTTTTACACCAAAGCAAACCACGAACTCAGACTTTAATGATGAGTTTCCAAAACTACCAACCATCAACAATACACACTAAATTTACAGTCTATAAAACGACGCTATTGCAAAAGGAAGAGCAACTGTAACCCTCTCAAGCCAGAGGTCTCGAGGTCTAACCTATCACAAGTCTAGGCTAAAATTTTTGCAGCCTGTCGGCCACAGACTGAAAAAAATGGAGACAATAACCCTCAATTACCAAACTCATAAACCAAACGTCGACCAAATTGCGAGGGTTTGATCCAATGATTAATATCCATGTTAATCAATGATCTAAATTGTGCCAACAATGCAGCATTGGGACAAGTAACCCTAGCATTTAATATAATGTCTTTTCACATGCAGAGTATAGTCCACATTGGATCATGTTTGATTTGTTTTACATTCCAACTAGGAGGGTTATCACATATAAACATTACACAGTGGCCTCAAACCCCGCCATTACAGCGTTATCAACTTATGTGGATTGGCTTAATCCTCTTCACCAGAAGTTATCATGCCAAGATTTCAATGCAGGATCGAAGGACAGTCCTCTAGTGACTCAACGATCGTATCAAATAAACGAGCTAGCTCCGTTAACCTGCCAATAGTTATTCCATGTCAGTGTTATAGTTTCAACGTTACATTTCAACCCTGATAACATGACATTAAAACATTATGCTATGATAAGACGAATCACAAGTTTCGTAGCGTTCTAAGTTATGTTTAATATCATAGGTATGGTATCGTTTGACCCACGACGATACACAAATCTTTCAGATCAGCCTTCCAATTGTTATTTAGTCCCAAGGTTCTATTTTTGTTGAATTAAATATTAATGTTAGGACTTAGATATTAGTTAATATGGTACTATAGTCACATTATTGATATGGTTTCGCTTTATGCCATTCTTACTAATAAATACAAACCCTTGTAAGGGTTATATGTATCATTAGATCAACATAGTAAGGTTACGGTTAAAATAGCTCATACTTAGGAAATTATAATATCACCCTTGTAACTTTTGTTGGGGATCATACAAACTTTGTTATCGAAGATACAAAAATAATCAGTTTGTATAGTAGGTTTTTGATGGATCAAAAAATATAAATATATATATCATGGGAAGATTGACTAAAACGATATGAGTTCTTACCATATTCTTTCATGCAAACATTAAATGACCTTGCGATACATTTATTATATCAATGACGGAAAGATAATGATGACATTATAACTAGCTAGTACAGTAGCAAAATCATCAGTAGAATGACATATAATTAAACATCATGAAGTTGTCAGACTATAGCTTAAAACAATGAGTGTAGCATTGAAACCCATACCTGCTCACTTCTGAAGAGTCACAATAGAAATTATAATATTCTATTTATTTATGACACTGAAATTGAACTACACGTACTTCATTCTTACCTGTCGTATGCACATAGGACATTCAATAAGCTTTAGCATTGCATCTAAGTAAGCTCCAAGGTACCTCATAGGACACCCTTATGCAGCAAAGTCAAAATGTCAGTATTTTTTCAAAAGAGAAAGTGTCGCATTATTTTTTCAACCTGTTTATTTCATTGTCGTTATAATCATGTTACTAGTTAAGTGATAACAACTGTCATTATCTTACTGCTGTTAAGATAGAAATTAAAGCATGTTTAGTACTAACAACTGCAAAATTAATGCTGTCATAATCACAATATTTATTTCCGCAATTATTATTATCTTAATTAATGCTGTTATAAAAATTTTAAATTTTTATGAATTTCCGAGATGTTACAAATAGAGACTCCAAGGGGGGCGCATGAGGTTGTCATAGGGTCAAGTGGCACTCGAAAACTAGCTAACTATGAGCTACAAGTAGTTTAGGATGATCAATCAGTGGAACAACTACTCAATCCATGCACTAACTGAGTGATAACTCCCGGTAGGTGAGATAAGGCACCCTAACTGAGTGATAACAGATGGTAGGTGAGCAAAGGTGCCCAAACTGGTTGTGGCAGGTGGGAAAGGCGCACTTGCCATGCAGAAAAGTCAAGGAGGGCGCATTAGTTACGTAGGAGGCCAAATGGGGGTTAAAGACAGGCTCTGGAGAGCTAGAAGCAAGCTCTATGTGCTGGGGATATAACCATGATGATGAATGGATACATGCAGTGGCATGCAAATGCATGCAGCATGCATATTTGCATGCAGGCATGCAAAATAGAAAAATGATGGCGTGAATATTCCAACAAGAATAAAAATAACAATAAAAGATAATAATGATACAGAAAGAGAGATAATGTTTAATAATATTTTCTACATTTAGTCACCTTACATAGATGTCACGATAAATTTTAATTGACTAAATTTTTTATTAAACAGTTGTTATATATATATGAAAATGAGAAATTGAACTAATAATATGAAGAAGAATGATTATATAAAAATAAGACATTTATGCATGACCACAAAATAAGTTAAATTAATTATTTATTAAATTACATGTCAATAAAGAATGCATGGCGGCAATGTGTCTCGAAAAAAAAGGGTGAAAGTGGATATTTCCTTAAGATAAAGTTGGGGAAAAGGGGAAGGGTGGTTTTTGGGAATAGAAAGAGTGTTAGGATGGAAGAAAATTAATTTATGTTGTAACATTGTTTGAAATTAAGGTATTAGATCAAAATGTCAAGAGAGTAAGAAGACCTGGGAGTCAATGATGTATGACCAAACTAGAAAGAGTGGAAAAGGCTAGAGAGGTAATTGTTGAGAAATTTGGATAGTTGATATAGCTTTAGAGTTGTTGTAAGGAGTTTCTATCACGAATTTGAGGCTTGAGATTAGGCCATGAAAGTAAGTGTGTTCAATTTTTTATTTTTTATTTTTTCAATTTATTTAGCCAAATATTTATATATTCTTTAATAAATTTGAGTTATTTATCTTTTATATTGTAACTTATAGTTAAAACATAAATTATGAATATGTTTTTTTTCCTATTGAAATTGATATTTTATTTTGTGTTTTTGTTGAAAGAAAAGAAAATGATAAATTTCCCTTAAATACATAATAAATTAGTTTTGAAAATAATATAGAATTCCAATGTGCAACCTATGTATTTAAAATTTGAAAGTTTGGCAATTGTAATTTGGAATTTATTTTCTATAGATTTTATTTGAGAGATTGTAAATTTTGTTTTAAGTATTATAATAGGTTGATATAGGAATAAATTATACCCTACACTAGAATATTATTAAAATAACCCTTACAAATGGGGCATCTTTCTTGCATTAACATTTCTTTCAAACCTCTACCTAAGGTGTGAAATTCCAAAACAATTTTTTTAGTGAAGTCAAGCCAGAATTTTCAGTGAAGTTGAGCATTTCTAAGACATATGTAATACACATGGAATCCTTTAAAGATAAAAAGGAGATAAAAAGGATTGCTTGATACCCTTAGTCCATAAAAAAGAATTCATTTTTAGAAGTATAGTTAAAAAGTAGCAGTTTTCTCATAATTCCTCACAAACCTTTGTGATAGCCTGTAAGTCCAAAGAAAACCCATAATATTTTCAAAGTATCTAGGTATGGCCAATCTTATGTAGCCACAATTTTCTTGGGATTAACTATCACCCCATTCTGATTAGCAATATGACCCAAGTATTTTACCTCTAAAACACCAGCAACACCTTTAAAATGTTTGATAAACAATTGGTTGTCTCTAAGGATTTGTGACGATTTATGTACATGATCTACATGTGCTTCCTAACTTTTTCTATAAGTCAATATATCATCAAATAATACCAACACAAAATTATACAAGAAGGGAAAAAAATATTGTTCATGAGGCTTTGAAAATGTGGGTGGATCATTGCCCAACCCAAAAGGCATTACTATGAACTCATAATGGACTTCGTGGGTGCAAAATTTTTTTTTAGGAATATTTTGGTCCTTCATCCTTATTTGGTGGTAGGCTAAGTGAAGGTTCAATTTAATGAAGAATTTAGAACCATGAGGCTCATCCGGGAAATCATCAATAATTGGGATGGGGAATCTAACTTTAATGGTCAAGTTATTTAGAGCACAAAAATATAGACACACATTCCAATTGCCTTATTTCATTAATACCATGACTCACATGTGATGCGTAAGGGATAGTACTTGCACTAATTATCCTTACCCCATATAACTCCCCACTCATATTTTAAATTTATTTCTTATTGGGAAAAAGAATGTTGATTGGGATTCACATTGAGTGGTTGATTATCTCAGATTGATGGGACACTGCATGGTCATGCTCACCTCATGAAGGTGGAAAGCCCTTGGGCATCTCAATGTTTATTGATATTTAGCCATGACCAGCTAAAAATTGAGGTGAATTTATTGTGAGGTCTTGTTAGTGACAAGTTGAGACTAGGGTCCTTATGTATGAGCCAACAAAGGTCTAGTGTAGTCTAGTTTCATTGGCATTTTCAATCCTTTCAGAGGGAAGAAGGTATCACCCAAAGAAAAAAAATATTGAAAATGGATGAGGGAAAACTCTAAGGGGTGTATGAAACTTCATGTATAATCATTATCAACAATTAAATGTTACTATACTTAAGAAAGAAAGAGTAGTGATTAAATTGTGCATCATTCCACAACATAAAGATCATTTTTTTTTAAGCAAAAAAGAAACCTTTCATTCTATTAACATAAACTGAAATTACAAACTGTCCTTTTTACAATAACGAGATGCTCCTTGAGCTTCCATAGAAAACTGGTGCTCTGCAAACCACCACTGAGCGGACCAACCCACCCATAACCTATCATTACCAACTTCTAAGTCACCCACATATTTGAGCCAAAGTTACAAAAATGCCAATAGGAAATACAGGAAACCATGAAACAGTCACAAAAACTATCAATGAGCCGAAGGTTGTTGCCAACAACTCCACATTTTCCAGTCCCTAGGAGTCTATAAAGGAACCAGATAGCATTATCCCTAACCAGAACCATTACCCAGAAAACGACCAGGGCAGAACCAAAAAAAACCTGAGCCCAAAAGGAAGAGGAAATTGCACCAAAGTTGGAAGAAGTAACACCGGTAGATGTCGCGCTGAGAAAGCCAAACAGACCAAGCATTAAGTAGAAGGACTCGCCTCGTTGTCACTGTGGACCATCACTGGAGCTGTTTCCACCTCCCCTTTATCTGAGGGTAGGGGACCCCGAGGGTTAGCCTGTTGCTTCAAAGGATCCAGATAGGTAATCCCCAATTTATCCACCAACAGATCAAGCTTCATATGGATCCAATGGCAGTTCTTAGCCGTATCCTTAATTAAATCCTCTAGCCTCTTAAGCCGTGGAGAGCCAGATAATGCATCCCCCCGGGTATCCAAACACTGAGAAATCAAATTTTTGGTCACCCAAAGGGTAACAATCGCCCGATTGTACAAAGCCATATGTCCCAGCATATTCCCCGGGTCATGGATCCAATTATCCATGGCCTCCACTTCCATAGGTAATTCAACCTCCCCCACCAGACGCCACAGGTCAGCTTCAATTTCCTCCACCTCCTGCCGAACCCCCAGCGGGAAGAAATGACGAAAGAAAACTATAGTTGCAGTAGAATTCTATTGATCTCGACTTGGACCAGTCTGAGACGTTGCACCTCCCCCCACATTGCTAGTCTCAATAGGAACTCTACGACCTCTCTTCATGGCACGACCTTTTAGAGGCATGGTTCCCTCACCCTTACAAATCCTCTGCACACTCACAACGACAGTAAACTTACGAAGCGTTTCACAGGGGAACTTCCGCCAAGACACTTTTCTGCTGTTACCACCCCTGCATTCCATATTTAAGGCTGAGCCGCCTCCTATCACCATTAAATTCGTCATCATGAACTTGACGCTGGAATAATTGAACCAGACCTCCTCTTTCATCCTCAACGTCCTTTGCTTATCATGAAATTCCATTGAAATCCTGCAAGAGCCTCTTCACCTTGTCTTTCTCACGCTTCAAATCCTCTGAATTGAAATCACCACCTAAGATTATATCTCCGAGAACCATAACTATCGTCCTTTGATACATCATACTGTCATTCCATCTGTCCCTATAATGCAAGATGTGTACCCTCATTAATTCATTCTCCATTAATGGGACAGGTTCTGTCGTCACCTTGCGACAGCCATTCATCGTAATCACATTCGGTGATTTTATAACATTTTAGATGACACGTATCTGAAGGTACGTCCGAGGCATTCCCATCCCATCTTTCATTTACTTGCCCGACACCCTGATTTGCCAACTCGTCAGCCAGACAGTTGGCACTTCTCCTTACGTGTTGAAAAACGATGAAATTGAATTCTCTGATCAGGGTTCCCAGACATGACACCCACCACGTTAGGTGCCACAAGGTAGCCAGCTTCACAGCCTGAGTTCCATTTAATATTTTTATAGCAGTTTGTATGAGAATTTCCGAGTCACCTTCCACAATACAACTGTTGATTCCATGCCTTTCCATTAAACTTAGCCCTTGGAGCAGAGCTTCACACTCCGCTACGTTTCCATAGTAACTAAACTGGATGCAACCTTGGTCATTTCTCACCGCCCCACCATACCCTGCCATGCCCAGATTCCCTTTGGAAGCTCCGTCAAAGTTCAACTTGAGCCATCCCTGCTGAGGGAGAGTCCAATACGACGGACTTTCCTGCACTTTGCTACCAGAATGTTGAATTATGATGTACTGAGCAAGGTCCCTGATACCCCAGGTATGTAGTAATCTAACTTCGTTATCAAGACCAATCATATATTGTACGTTTCATCTAGTGAGTTTCAAAGTTTCAGTTATCTCCTGCTTTAGGCGCCCCCATATGACCTTCCATGAGTTTTTTTTCCCTTGAAACAAGCAGTTATTTCGCTCTTTCCAAACCTCCCAGAGGAGGAAACCAGGGTAAAGTTTCCAAATGCGATTCAGAATATTGCCTTGAAAGGGTCTCCCGTTCCATTGTCTTATGGTTTTCTTAGGGCTTGTCCTAACCCGAGCAGTCTTCCTGAAAACCATGGCCCCTTCATCCCACAGAGCTGCAACAAAGCTACATTCGTCAAGAAGATGGGCCGTAGTCTCACTATTCTGACCACAAAGAATGCATATGGAAGGACCCTGGAAACCTCACTTAGCAATATTGTCCCATGTCAAAATACGCCCACATAACACCAGCCAGAGAAATAGAGTAATTTTAGGCCAAAACTTAGCCTCCCACAAATACTTCCATATTTGATCTTCCTCCAGATTATCCGAGCTAGTCTGCAAGTGATATGCTTCTTTAATGGTGAACTTACCTATCGATTGATGACCCCACCGAAGGATATCACTACCCCTCTGAATTTTAACTTGCCTTTTGATCACAATATCATAAACCTACCTTCCTATTTCTTCCCCATAGGAGGTTATCCACCAGTCTAGTGGCTTCCAAATGTGAAAACCTCTGTCCTCACAGACTTCTTGCCAATAATTGTTAACTAACTGCCAGTGATGAGGCCTATCCATGTTTCCTTCAGGGGTCACCAATGTAGCAATGGGAGATTCCTGTTGCCATGCATCCAGTCAAATATTCGCCGACGTTCCCTCACAGATTTCCCAGAAACTATGCTCCCTTACAATTCCACTACTAGCCCAGGCCATGTTTCAATTGTGGGATCCTTTATCCGGTCCTTCCTCCTGAATCCACTCTTGCTGCTCCATTGTTGGCATATACTTCTTCCCCCAGAAGCTTTCCCATTGCTCATTCGTATGGGTTATCCAGCGCCACCAAATTTTTGCACCACAGACCCTGCTAAGCTTCTTAGGATCTTGAAGCCCCAAACCCCCCTCCTTCTTTGTTTTGCATAAAGTTTTCCAACCCACTAGAGGCCATTTCCTATGCTCCTCGGTTCCTCCCCACAAGAAGGTTCATTGCGTGTTTCTGATTTCCCTTAGCACCCCCTTAGGAGCCAAAAAATTAGGGTTAACCCTAACTAAAACCGAGGGAACCAGGGAATCCCTTCCAACTGTCCTCATCCCGTCCAGAGAAGATTCCAATAGAAGAAATGACAAAGTGGTACCCCATGTGATAATCTGCAGTAGGATCTAACAGCTGTAACAAGCCTCACACAAACTCTCAAGAAGTTGCAAAGAAGAAGAGAAGAATGCACTCAATAATCACTCATGAACACAGAAAATGGAGAATAGAAGTATCATACATCAGTTGTGAGCTGGCACTGTAAAAACTGAATACAATAATACAATAACTGTGTAGAGAATTCGAATTAAACAAGGAGGTCATTCGAATCATGCTCAAATTCTAGCTTGGATAACATTGGAGACATCATCCAGTCAGTAGTATCAGTCATAAATGGTAATAGTCAGTCAAGTGAGTCTAACTGAGTCTAACAGAACCATTTAGGCATGAATCAGGGGATGGAGACTCCAAGGAGGGCACATGAGGCTGTCAGAAGATCAAGTGGAACTCCAGAACTAGCTAACTAGGAGCTACAAGAAGTTAGCATGAGCAATCAGTGGAAGAACTGCTCAATCAATGCACTAAATGATTGTCAGACTCCTGGTAGGTGAGATAAGGCACTCTATCTGAATGATAACTGGTGGTAGGTGAGCAAAGGTGCACTTGTCATGCAGAAGAGTCCAATAGGGTGCATCAGGTAGGTAGGATGGCTACTGGGGGCTAAAGACGGGATCTAGGGAGATGAAAATAGGCTTTAGGTGTTGGGAGGACCACCAACATGATGACTGGATGCATGCAGCATGCAAAATATAAAAATGATGGTGAGAATATTCCAACACCCCCCCTCAAGATATAATATGAGGTAGTAACTGAAAACTAAAAAATAGGGCCTTGGTGACTGAGACCAAAGTTCACCCCATACAATCAATCCAAATAAACTAAGTGAGGAAAGAGGGAAAACCCAGTGGGAATAAATCCCTCCCTCAAAATAGACTGAAGGATGCTAAGGTAACATATCATCACTCACCCCAGAAGGAGGTAAGTGTCCTTCTTTTCTGAAGAAGGATCGATCAATCTAAAATGGATCAGTAATGTGAGAAGGATGAAACCTTCCATTCTGAAAATATGATCAAGTTCTTCCCTGATCAGGTGGATCACCAACCAAATCATCGGTAGATCGGATAGTAATGGCTTCCCATCGAGGAAGAGGAGGATCATCAGGTGAGATATCTTCAGTTTCTTGTGGATCTAGATCTCCCATTCTCTCATCTTCATCATCAATTGCTATATCTTCAGGTTCTTATGGATCTGGATCTAGAATTCCGTCGTCATCATCTCCATCTTCAGATTCTGAATCTGAAATTTGATGTGAAGAAGTTTCGCTCTCTTGCTCATCATAACTTTCAAACTATGAATCTGAAATCTCATGTGAAAAAGCAAGTGAAACTGGATCATCACCACTTCCAAACTTTGAATCTGAAATCTCATGTGAAGAAGCAAGTACAACTGGATCATCATCACATCCAAACTATGAATCTAAAATCTCATGTGAAGAAGCTGTGATTTATTGCTCATCGTCACTCCAAGGAGGAACAAATCCAAAAATGTGAATATCATGAAACTGTTTCAGAATGTGCATGTAGTTCTTTGATGTCTTCTTTGAACCAACATGGGTCAGATCACTATCAAAGGAACAAGGACATGATGATGATGGATCTCCAACAAGATCACTAGTGGATGAAGTAGTGGTGGCCCACTTTTCCATAGGATTTGAACCAATAGGTGCTAGATCTTCAGGTTCTTGTGGATTTGGATCTAGCATTCGCACTTCTTCAAGAGTCCTCTTTTTCCCAATATTCTTTGGTGAATCTTTTCCATTTGCAAGACCTTCAACCACATTTTGAGCTTGCAAGTTTTGCAAATGATTGTAGTTGAGATGAGATACCCTACTCTTTTCATTTGCATGAGAGTGAATAGAAGACTCCTTTGACAGAGGTAAGAAGTGTGAAAACTCATAGAGTTTTGTCTTATGATTTGCAACTCCTTTTGCAATGATTTTCCCTGAAACCATGTGTTGTACCTCGACATCATTTGGAGAAAATATCACTCTTGTGGGCTCTCCAAGATGAGTCATACGGTACACTGAAATTATATTTGGTGTGAGAGAAGGAACATAAAGCACATCAGAAAAGTAGCCATGGTCAAGATTGATACTTCCAATCCCTTTAGAGGATACTTCTGAATCATTACCCAACATGATGGAAGGGCCAATTGAGCTTTCGAAGTTGGAAAAGAGATCTTTGGAGTAAGAAATATGTCTTGTTTCTCCTGAATCTATGATGAATAAAGAATTTGTTGATGCTCTTTCCATGAGAGCATGACATCTTTCATTTTACTTAGATCTAGAAGGTTCAGTATCAATATCTTTCTTCCTTGCACATGTAGGTACAACCAGATTGTTCTTCTCAAGTAACTGGACCATCAAGTCTATAGTCTTCTTCGTACAACAACTCTCAGGATGAAATCCTCGATGACAATATGTGCACTTGGATCTCTCTTTCTAAGATTGCTTTTTCTTCTTTGAGTTTGAAGCCCCATCTGACTGATATAGAACATCTTTTGGCTTTGTATCATTAGCTCTATTTTCAGAAATATTTTGCTTGCCCTTTGCATTCGCTCTTTTGGCCTCAGTAGCTGTAAGGGCCAAATCCAACTTTGGTTTGATCATTCCCATGGAGATTAACTTCTCCTCCTCTTGAGTAAGAGATTGGATGAAGTCATCAAGTGAGGGAAACTTCCATTTTGGAATGGACATCTTAGTTGACTAAATTGTGGAGACAAAAGCTAAGAAGTTTGGCCTCAATTTAGAGAGAATAGAAAGAATGATTTGTTTTTCTTCTTTCACTATCTCATATCTTTTCAACTGAGAAATCAAGCTTTTGAACTTGGTTAAGAATGCATTGATGGATTCGAAGCTTTCAAGACTCAAAGAGATGAGTTCATTCTCCAATTTATGACCTTCCAAATAATCTTTCTGTCTAAAGAGGGATTTGAGCTTGTCCCAAACCTCTTTTGGAGATGTTAGATCGATGACATGGAAGTGAAGATCTTCAGAAATTGAGAGAAGAAGTAAGCCTATGGCTTCATCAAGTCTATCCTAGTACTTGGATTTCTCTACTGCACTGAGTAGTTTGACCATAGTTTCATTTAGTATCCTGGTGAAGCTCTTGGATTTCAGGAAGAGAGACATATTAGCTTTCCATTCGACATAGTTGGAAGAGGTGAGTTTTAGATCCATCTGAACAATGAAGGCCTAATTGAAGAAGAATTTGAATGGATGAATAAACCTACAAAACAAGAAGAGTTTTGTTGATGGAGATTTGCTACACTTCGAATGAACACTACCTTACGACACCTGAGCACATATGACTAAGTCCTTCACACCTGGCTATACCTCACTGGATTTCTCCAGTGAATTCAAGGTAATAGCACCGGGATTTGTTGTGGAAACTCAGAAGCTTCTGGTGCTCAGGGAAAGATAGCTGCTCAAAGAAATGTTGCAACTGCTGCAATGGCTACAATTCAAATAGCTGTTGACTGCTCTGATACCATGTGATAATCTGCAATAGGATCTAATAGTTGTAACAAGCCTCACACAGACTCTCAAGAAGTTGCAAAGAAGAAGAGAAGAATGCACTCAATAATCACTCATGAACATAGAAAATGGAGAATAGTAGTATCATACATCAGCTATGAGCTAGCATTGTGAAAACTGAATACAATAATACAATAACTGTGTAGAGAATTCGAATTAACCAAGGAGGTCATTCGAATCATGCTCAAAGTTTAGCTTAGATAACATTGGAGACATCATCCAGTTAGCAGTATCAGTCATAAATGGTAATAGTCAGTCAAGTGAGTCTAACTGAGTCTAACTCAACCATCTACGCATGAATCAAGGGATGGAGACTCCAAGGAGGGTGCATGAGGTTATCAGAAGATCAAGTGGCACTCCAGAACTAGCTAACTAGGAGCTACAGGCAGTTATCATGAGAAATCAGTGGAAGAACTGCTCAATCAATGCACTAACTGACTGCCAGACTCCTAGTAGGTGAGATAAGGTGCTCTAACTGAATGATAACTGGTGGTAGGTGAGCAAGGGTGCACTTTTCATGTAGAAGAGTCAAATAGGGCACATCAGGTAGGTAAGAGGGCTACCGGGGGCCGAAGACAGGCTGTAAGGAGATGAAAATAGGCTCTAGGTGCTAGGAGGACCACCAACATGATGACTGGATGCATGTAGTTGCATGCATGCAAAATATAAAAATGATGGTGAGAATATTCCAACACCCCGAGACTCATGCAATAGGAAACAAAACCTAGAGAACAACTTCAGGGGATGGATAAGAACCCAACACATAGTAAAACCCCAAGCGTAAAACCACAAACATGAAGATTAATGTAGGATTTAAAACCTATTCTCACTTATTTTTACTTGGTTGGTACTAACCATCCTAGACGAATGGATGAATCCAAGCTTGCATTCTTGGTGTATTGGCATTCCCGTTTATTTTCATGTTACATAACTATAAAAATCATAAAGTATTTTTTGGTAAAATCATAGCGTTTTTCTTATATTCTCATATCTTATATTAACCGCCACACCATATTCCAAATTTTATATCATGTCTCAAAGTCTATGCATGGAGCATTAATCAAGAGACATGGATCAAATATTATTCTCTACGCGTCGATAGTGTAAATGGACAACGGTGAATACTATATTTTCAAATTCTAATTGTTTGTCGCATGTGGGTTAGTTCTCACCACAACCAAAAGGAAAATGTGTGGAACGTCAAAGGAAGGTCGGTTAGTCTTCATGTGAATGAACATTAAAGCTCTAGTGAGGCATAAGTGTCGAAGACAAAAGGATCTGACATTCCATGGAACCACTATGAGGTCAGGTGAAATATTGACATGTATTCACATCTGTGTGAAGGAGCATTATGACAACACGAAGCTCGAGTTCAAGTGTCTCAAGTGCCTACACAAAGAATTCTCAAGTGCCCTGTATTTGCAAGAGTTCAGGTTTACGATTCCGCGTGCTTATACTGGACATCAAATTCAATCATCAAAGAGTGCTTGGGAGTAAAATGGTGTAAGAAGACTGATATTCTACTGTGAGGGAATATTTATTTTGCATAATCAATTCCTTATTTGTTTGGTGAACACATTATGGAAAAATATTACTATGATAGAGGGTGAGAATCCACAATAAAATGGAATATCTGAGTCTCATAATTGTTCATTGTGTTTGAGAGTATTCTCTATTGTGTAGTCACAAGATCCCATCCACAGAATGACGGATGTTTTGGAGTTTACAAAGTGCTATAAGCAAAACAAAATTTTAGATTTTTATCTGATATTAAGAAATGAAGATTTAATGATTGTATCATTGGAATAATCTACACATTTGAGGAGGAAAAGATCAAGTTCCATATTTTAGGGATATAATTTATTTCAAAACCATGCATTGAATATTTGGGGTAGAGTACCCATATAAAAAGCTCAAATCTCTTCAAATCAGTGCCATCTGCAGATTTCAAGGAAAAGATTTGCAGGTCAATGATCTTTTTCAGATTTCATGCCAACATTTTTAATGACAAGTCCAACATTCAGTCTAAATAATTTTTAACTCAAGAATTCTAAACGGATAATTAATAAGTGGTAGGGTATTTCATTCAACATGTAGCAGAAGGGGAGGAAATTGTATACCCAAGAAAGGTCAATTCCATATTTGAAGGTTCAATCTAACTCCATCATTCCATATTCTTTGCAACTAATTCAAGATCAATTCTTTTCCAGAATTCATTCTAAAAAGTTTGCAATAGTTTTCATTATAGAATTATTTATAAATTCTAGAATTTTTCAATGTAAAAGGATTTTTTCCATGAGGATGAGATTTTTGTATGAGGCCAAGAGTGATGCACTAAAATTCTAAGACATTTTCTCTGTAAATCTTATGTTGGAGACCTATAATTTGAGATAAGATTTTATTTGCTTTGATCCAGGTTCTAGTTGTCTTTCAATTAGAATGCAATGCAGTTTCATTTTAACTTATCATGGTTATGAAATTCTTTATGATGATGTTTTTGTTATAAATGCTTGTGTTGTGATTTCATTTTTAGGATTTGATGTATTGAATGTTTTTATGAACATGGTTATGTATGTTAATGTGTGAATGAGTTGTTAGCACCACATATTACCAATCAACTTTGAACCTTGGTCATCCCGATATGTTTCTTCCTTTTAGTCTGGTCATCCAACGTTATTTCGAGAACCGGATGTTACTAGTTGTCATATGTTGTCTCTATTTATCACAGTTTCTTGACCCATTGCACAACCAACCCAATCAACCAAATCTATCAAAACTTGAGGTGCCTAAACACTGTGTTGTTGTAGTCCAATGTAGACTTTAGGACTAATATCTTCCGGCACCTTTTTTAGGTTTCCAAGTGAAATATTTTCCTTGGGTTATGTTATAAGTGTTTATATATGATTTTAGATGGTGAACTGATATCAGATATTCGAAAGTGACAGCATATTTCACCTAGATATTCTTTGATCAAAGAATCTAGTGGCGATTCCAGAACTTCAAGATGTGAGATGCTCGAATGGATTCCATTTTGGCTCGGAGGTTTGCACCTTTCAACTTCTCAGTTGTTCATGGTTATCAAAATCCATTACCACATGTAGATGAATGGAAAACTTGACTTCCCAAATTCAGAGAAGGTAAAGATGATAATCCCACTAAGCACCTGTTTGAATTTCATGAGCATATGCACTAAATGGATATTCATCATGAATATGTATTGATGAAGTTGTTCATATACTCATTGGAAGGAGATGCTTGTGAGTGGTATAGATCTCTGCCATTTTCTAGCATTTCTTCATTGTGGGACTTTCATACAATTTTTCATCATCCTTGTGAAAAGTTTTATCTAGATAAGCTACTATTTGAACATTGTTGTGAGGAATTTGAGTCTTATATTAAACATTCAATAGTTGATTCTACTTGTAATGAGGATATCATACATGTTTCTGATATGGAGAAAGATTCAAACTCACGTGAATATTTTCCTATCTCTTCTATTCAATATGAAGATTTGCATGACAATGTTAAAGATAGTGTTGATGGCAATCGGATTAGATGCTTTAGATTTTATTTCAAATGATGAAATTGTTGTTCCCAAGTTTTTTTATGATCATCCCATTAAAGAGAATTCTTAGCATATTTTTAATCATGAAACTATTGATTATGAAGATCAAGCTGCTCATGCACTCTCATTCTTCCAAAAGCTTCATGAAGTGAAGGTTTCTGAAGCTCAAATTTCGGGAATGTTTGAATATCACTATGTTATGATGAATATATGCATATTCTTTTAGAAGGTTCGAAGAGACAAGAAGATGCTCTTAATGATGTTTTTGATCGTGAAACTATTGGGGATGTTTTTAAGGTTAACTATGTTGAATATCGTCTTGACAATTATGCAGGTCATCCCACTTATGATATGTATCTAGATGATTTAGAGAAGCAATTTTCTGAATCAACACCTATGGAATTTTTTAGCAGTGAACCGATGTATAATGAATATGAGTTAGAGTCTTTGGAAAGCAATGAAGGAGATGGAAAAGAGTTAGAAGAGAAACTTACAAATATTTCTTCTTCACCAATTGTTGAGTAGCAGTCTTCAGAAATCAATAAGCTTGTATCTTCCATTTTTGAATTTGAATCTGAAGGAGACACTAAACAAAATGAGGTTATCATAGCTGAAGATAAGGGTGGAAATTTCTTGTTTTATGCTTCTTCATTTGCAACATTTCAAGAACAAAATCTGATATCTTCCATGGACTAGAAAATATGCAATTATAACCTTCTCTTTTAAATCAACTGATAATTTTTCATAACCCTATGGATGCATATTTGGATAGTTTTTCAAGTATAAATCCTTTATTTTTCACAGGGAGTGTGAAGCTCGATTGACTGGTCAGTCATAGATTTTTTTTCAAGACTTCTTTATGCGATAACAAATGAAAAACTTTCAGCTAGTTGATCAGACACTTTCATGGTTTTATTGGAAATACCATTATACATGAGAAGGATGAATTCAATTGGTTAATATAGGTGTTTGTATATAAATAAGCTCATTACTCGAGCATTTGGTTTTCAGTTTTAAATTCAGTTTGAAGTTTGTTTTTAAGTATTTGGAATTGAACTTACTGTATGGTCAATTTGTTTTCTGCATAGAAGGCAGTTTTGGGAACAATTTAATTTGCAACTTGTATTGGTTTACAATGTGAAGTTTAATGTTTTCAGTCATTTTATTTTAGTTTGACATGGTGAATAATAGAACAACATGAATACATAATCCAGCCCAAAGGATCACTTGTGATTCTTATTCTTAGTTGTAGGGAAGCCTTGGTTTGCATAAAAGGATCATTCTGGAGCTTGATGAGCATAACATACTGTAGCTTTTGGGTTGCAGTGAATGGTAAGAAGGACATGTTACAGATGTCAGAGATGGTTTCAGGATCAAGGAAATTGGTATGCATGTTCTTGGAGCCTCACAAGGAGGACTCCATCCCCACCCAGACCCAGATGTTGGTAACAAAATTTTCCCTATCAAAATTTTTAATTTTTTGCAGTGCGATGATTGGAAAGTTCAAAAGAGGCATTGCTAGAAGTTTAAACTATTTCCAAAGCCTGAAATCCTTTGCATCAAATCTTAAATTCCAAGATGGTAAACATTGCTATGTGTCCAAAATGCTCTATGTATTTATACCATATTACATTATTTCTTAATCCATTTACATATGGCCCTATCCATCAAAGAATGTAAGCCTAACCTTATGGCCCTAACCTATCACCTCTTTTTTAGAATTGTCCCTAAAAATCCAAAATTTAAAGAATTAATTATTATTTAAAATCTTTTATAATACTTTAATTTGGCTTTGGCTTAATTTTAAATGATTTTATTTTGGGATATTTTTTGCAAAATAAAAGGAGTTTCTTCCCATAAACCTTTTCATGTTATGTAACTATAAAAATCATAAAGTAATTTTTGGTAAAATCAAGAGACATGTATCAAATATTATGCTATGTTTGTCGACACTGTAAATGGACAATGGTGAATACTGAATTTTCAAAATCTAATTGTCTATTGCATGTCAGTTAGTTCTCACTACAAACGAAAGGAAAATGTGTGGAACGTTAAAGGAATACCGGTTAATCTTCATGTCAATGACCATTAAAGCTACAGTGAGGCATAAGTATCGAAGACAAAAGGATCACCCATGCCATGGAAATTCTATGAGGTCAGATGAAAGATCACCATGTATTCACAGCCATGTGAAGGATCCTTATTCCAACACAAAGCTCTAGTTCAAGTATCTCAGGTGCCTACAAAGAGAATTCTCAAGTGCCTTGTATTTGCAAGAGTTCAATGTTAAGATTCTAAGTGCTCATAGTGAACATCAAATTCAAGCATCAAAGAACACCTGGGTGTAAAATGGTGTAAGAAGACATAGATTCTATTGTGAGGGAATATTTGTTTTGTAGAAACAATTCCTTATTTGTTTGGTGAACATATTATGGATAAATGTTACTATGATAGAGGGTGTGAATCCACAATAAAATGGAATATCTAAGTGTGAGACTTGTTCATTGTGTTTGAGAGTGTTACCGGGAAAACTAGCAGGGCTAGTGTCTGATAGAGAATGCAAGGAGAGTGTGACCCAATGTCACCTCAATCACACTTCTAAAAAATTCTTAGGAGTGTCATGACCTCCAAGGGGAGATCCCATATCTGAATGCCTGCCAACAACCACATCAAACACCTTCCCCGACCTCAAGTATAGATCGGTGCCTTATGGAGTCAATAGAGAATGAAGAATACATATCAAATAATATTCCTAACTAGGAACCAATTTAGGACAAGTACTTTGGTATGGGTGTGGTCAGGCACAAGTTAGCTTGCCAATGTTATGGTTCCAGGTAAATCAAGTATCACTTTTCATCAAACATTTATCATTATCATATGGTTGTATATTAAGGGCATATAAATTAATAAACAAGACCACTTTAGTATTCTATAGCATTTTATATTAGCATCTAATTTATATGACATTATTTGCAATAGTATACCAGTATGGCAGCATAATGTATTTCCAGTCAGTTAAATACAATAGTCAATTCAACAATGAGATGCATCGATTCACCCTTAAAGTGTCATTGACTAATATTGCTATAGTAAATACACAATGCTTGAATAGTATATTATATCAGTCCTACTTAGGAGCAGTCATGTAGCTCTTAGTTGCACTGTAATTATAATGAAGAAAGACAGTCCCATAATATACTAACAGTGAAACATCCAATAGTAAAAAGTGGCACTATAGACAAAGACATACCCAATAATTATCAAAAAATTGATATTCAACTAATGCCTGACAACTTTAGATATCAATCAAAACAAATCAAAACCTGGACACTTCATTTTATAGATCAAGTTTGATATCTCTTTCTGTAGCATGCATACAGTAACATTTTCAATCCTCTATGCCAATTTTTGTTAAATAGTACAAAAGTGCTTTGTTACAACTATAAACTAACCTTTTGATGGTTTATTTGATGTCTTCTTATGGTAGGTTTAGGGCAGCAACAAGGTATGAACATGCTTCCAAAATTGCAAACGTAGGATAAGATATGGAGAGACTGGAGGAGGGAAGGAGAGGACTGCCAAAGAAGAAGGGAGAGGAACCAGGCCTTAGGATGGCAGGTCAAGATCAGAAAAGAGGTGGGCGAGGGACGATAGGGGAAGCCGAGGTCCTTAAGGGGTTGTTCAAGGGATTAAATAGGAGGATTGAAGGATACAAAAGGGATAATGAGCCCTAAAACAATTGGTCGAGGCTATAGGAGTAAGTTAAGAAGAGGGCTAAGGGAGGAAGAACAAGGGAGGTCGAGGAGGAAAAGAATAATCCCTAAGGTTGTAAGGTGGAAAAAGGAGCATGTCGTGGGTGTAAAGAAGGAGAATTAGGGATGATAGGGAGGAATAAGGTAGAATTAGGGTTTATTTTTAAGGTTTTAAGGTTTTGTTATTTTTGTAAGATTTTTATGATAAGTAAAAATACAAAAATAGACCTAATTAAGAAAAATATAATACATTGCATACCTAGATGTCAAACCCTAATTTATTATGACATGCAATATTTACAAATGCAAATGCAAGATTTGGTAAAAAGAATAAATTTTGATAACTAGGGTTTTGATGGATGAAACCCTAAACACTAGGCCTAGAGGAAAGGTGACAAGCCTCCCTCTTGGAGTAATTTTCTCTTTGAATTCTAAAGTAGGGCTTCCTACAACAACCTCTAGGGTTCATTATAGGAACCTAATCTAGGAAAAAATTAGAGATGCAAGGAAAAACTAGGGAAAACCTCCTCTGTAACGTCCCCTTCCATTCATTAAATGCAGAGAAGGAAACATTAACAACACACCGGGCTTTTGGCAGACTTAGCCCCAATATTTTTACTCATAAAATTCATAACAATTAAAAACTTCTGTGTGCAGATTCGAACTTCAATAAAACACAATGAAATTAAACATAACAACACACATAAGCACAAACATAAGATGATTCCATATGCAGGGATTCAATCCCTATTCTTATGCTATGCACAGACTTCATTTCAATTTCAACCTCATGAATAAATAACATTCAGATTTAGCACATTGCAGAACACAGATTGTTTATAATTTCATCCACAAAGAATACTTATCTTGCAACGCAAATGTCCAACGACTGGCTACGTGAGAGCAACATTCCACCCAACCATAGATCTCTGTCCAGTCTATATTCTTTCAGGTGAGAAATCAACCCCGAGCTGGGCTGGGTATCCACTAAGGAGGAACTAGATGGCTCACTCACAGTCAGGGTTTCACTCAAACAACCATGCTAAACCAACACACAGTTGAGTTTTTCAAGCATGCAATAGGAGATGGAGGAGGATGCTAGTCCACTGAGCTCAATCCCAGAGCCACATACACTTCAAGCTAGACTCAGCAATACCATCCTCTGTTCCTACATCCACTCTTGGATTTCTCACATCTCTGTCACAATTAACCCCAAATCCGTCATTGATTTTCTGGGTAGTTAAAACTGGGTCTTCCCATGGATTTTGGGGTATCTATTGCTCCCAAATTCGCCCCAAGGCTCATACTAATGGATCCCCCATTGGATTTCATTGTCCAATACCAAATCTGGGCATTTTTGGTCTTCCAAAATCTAGGTTCTCTCAAGGTCGCGATTTCTGGTTTTCTCACTCATGGGAGCTCGTTTTTGGATGGATCATGATGCTGGGTCTTTCCACCATGGAATGGGGATGAGAATAAAACCACCTCCCATGAGGTTGAGTGACTTCTTGCACAAGAAAACAGAGCTCATTACTGCCCATACGAATTTCTGGGCTGCCCATGCTCTATTGAAGCCATGGACTGAAATCTCACCCACTTCCTTACAACAGGAATAAATGTCATCTAGGAAAGTTAGATGGGTTCTCATAATGACATATGGCAGCCTATGGTTTAGTCCCATAGCCCCCTCACCACTCCCTAGTGGATACACGTGGCCCTTTCTCATTCGTTGCCTCCATAGCCAGTCTTGGAATTTTATATTGCATGATGTTTATTTACATCCTATTACAATTGCCATGGCTTAAGAGCACATGGGCATTAAATATCAATGCTTGCCCTTTTAAATCAAATTCGGGCTTTAACTAGCGGGGCCTTGGCCTTGAGCTCCATGCTAGGAAAACATACATTACATGTACACATTATTTACATTAAATGCTAACACATCCTAAGAGTCAGAATGGGGTATTACATCCTCTAGTGAGCATTTTCCACCATGCAAAGAAGATAGAAGGGAGACAAGAATTCCTAAAGGGAGACAATAATTCCTAAATTAGAAAAAATGCAGCTCTATGGCCACCATTTAATCATCAAGAAGCAAGAAAATCACTTACCTTCACCAATCAAGTCTAAAACAAGACTTACTTGAGCTTTTTGTTATTCCAACAATTCCTAGCATCCACCATGCATGATAAAAACCTTAGAAAACATCCAACTTTCATCCACAATCCAAAGAAGATCCTACTCCAAGAGGTGCACATCACTTTCCAAGACACTATCTAGGGTAAAAGAGCAAAATTATGTATTTTTACCCTATATGTTATGATTTACAAATGAATTGAGGAGTTTTATCTATAGTGTTCTCAACTCACTTTTACAAAATAACCAGGCTTACAAGCCAAATATGTAAAAATATAACATGAAATAATATAAAATAGTCTAAAAGATGGCTAATAGGTGGCTACTTGGGGTATTTTCCCCCTAAGTGACCAAAAACTAATAAAATTTGGTAAAACTGAACAAAAGGCTTCACTCCAAAAGGTGGAGTGAGCAAGGGGAGATCATCATGCCCCATTTAACCCCAACAATGCTAAAAAACCATCAATGTCCCCCCTCTACAAGCCTGTGTGCCTAGTGACCAAGGAAAGAGGGTGCTTTGCTAGAAAGGGAACAGGATGGGTGCATGGGGTGCTTGGAAGAGGAGGCAAGCGCCTCAAAGCTGAAACACTGTCACCTGTGTGGAAAACAAGTAGGGGGTCATGTGACCTAGTGACCTGCCCTTAAGAGCCTCAGACACCAACCCCAGGGTTGCAAGCCCTAGAATGAGACAATCAGCAATGCCACTAAGCTATAGTACTCCAAGGGGTAAAATCAAGGGGTATGGCCATAACTAACCCTTAAAAATGCATATAATACCCCCATCCTAGCCTTGGAGAAGAAAAAAAATGACCCTCCTCATTGAGAAAACATCTTAAGGTGAGCAGGTACTAGTACTGCATAACATAGAATATTCTCTATTGCGTAGTCACAAGGTATCATCCACATAATTAGGAATGTGTTGGAGTTGATAGAGTGCTATAAGCAAAACAACATTTTTTATTTTTATCTAGATATTAATCAATGAAGATGTAACGATTGTATAGTTGGAAGATTCTACGCATTAAGAGGAGGAAAATATCCAGTTCCATATTTTAGGGATTTAATTTATTTTCAAGACCATGCATTGAAGATTTGGAGTAGAGTACCCATAGAAGTAGCTGAAATCTCTTCAAATCAATGCCATCTCTACATTTCAAGGAAAAGGATTTTTAGGTCAATGATATTTTCCAGATTTATTTCCAACGATTTTAATGACAAGTCTAGCATTCGGTCTAAAAATTTTTTAACTCAGGAATTCCAAATGGATAATTAATAAGTGGTAGGGTATTTCCTTCAATGCTTAGCAGTAGGGGAGGAAATTGGATACCGGAGAAGGGTAAATTCCATATTTGAAGGCATCTAACACCATCATTCCATATTGTTTGCAACTAATTCAAGATCAATTATTTTCCATATTTCATTCTAAAAAGTCCGCAACAGTTTTCATTATAGACTTCTTTATAAATTCTAGAATTTTTCAATGTAAAGGGATTCAACCCATGAGGCTGAGGGTTTTGTATGAGGTCAAGAGTGATGTATTGAAAGTCTAAGACATTTTCTCTATAAATCTTCTGTTGGAGACGTGTAATTTGAGATAAGATATTATTTGCTTTGAGCCAGGTTCTAGCCATCTTTCAATATCAATGCAATGCAATTTTGTTTAAATAGATCATGGTTATGCAATCCTTTATGATGATGTTTTTGCTATAAATGCTCATACTGTAATTTAGTTTTCAAGATTTGATGTCTGGAATGTTTTTTCTGAACATGGTTCTTTATGTTAATGTGTGAATGAGTTGTTAGCTCCACATATTACGAATCAGCTTTGAACCTTGGTCATCCTTATATGTTTCTTCCTTTTATTTTGGTCATCCGACATTATTTTCAGAACCCGATGTTACCAGTTGTCTTATGTTGTCTCTATTTATCACAGTTTCTTGACCCATTGCACAACCATCCTAGTCAACCAAATGTATCAAAACTTGAGGTGCCTAAACTCTGCGCTGTTGCAGTCCAATGCAGACTTTAGGACTAACAAATAGTATGGTGAAGACAAGTCTTCCCACAAACCTAACTTGGTGGTAAGTTCTTCCATGAGTGAATTCCGAAAATGAGATCCGCTATTAGTAACAATATCTCGAGGTACTTTGAATGTAGCTATGACATGATTGAATAAAAAATATGCTATGGTTTTGGTCGAGTTATTGAATGTTGTCATTGCTTCGGCCCACTTCCTAAAGTAATCAACTTCCACTATGATGTAGTGGTGGCCATCGTTTGAAGGAGGATTGCACGTCATAAAATATAGGTCACATTTTGCAAATGGCCCAATGGTAACCACAGGTTGAAGTGGAGTAAGGTGGGCATGCATTTTCTTCATATAAATTTGATAAGGATAAAAAAAATTACAACATTCTTATTCCTGGACATGCATGCCAACCTCAAAGCGTTTATTTATTACTCAATTAATGCTCCTCTGTTACCTTATTATGCTTAAGAATAGGATCATTTCCTATAAAAAAACGAAACCTATAAACTACCTCAAAATGAGAACTTGTCCATTGAAAGACTAAATGTGAACGATGCCAACCTCCATTCGTTAACCTGAGAACTTGTGCATTGAAAGACTAAATGTGAACGATGCCAACCTCCATTCTTTAACATCACAAAATGTAGGCAATAAGAAAATACACCGATCACACTTAGCAAACGAATGAAGAGATGGCATGGATTGGAGAAATTTGATGGAATAGAGGAAGCATTTTTTGTGAAATCACACACATGTACAGGACTAATAGAAATTTTAACATAAATTTAGAGCAAGCACGTGTTTCTATTCCAGCCATTTTGAAAAGCAACATCGTGCACCCAACTATATGTATAAAACATACATGACTAATAAAAATTATAACATAAATTTAGATTATATGTTGGTGAAACTTGTAATGTGTTAAAAGGTAAGTTCAGATTAAATAATTATATTAAGTTATTGTGAGAATATTAAAAAAAATCAATAAAATGATTTAGCTTCCTTGTTAATTCAGTATTTCAAGATCATTAATAAAGAAGAGTAGAAGAGTACCAATGTCCTTACCATAATTAGATACTCATTACTTTAATGTGGTGCCCTCTATTTTAATAGGGATGAGACGAAGTTCTAAATTCTCTAGAGTGACAACCAACCGAATTATTTGTCCAAACATTGCAGCCAAACAATATGCAATAACGCCAAAAAAATTCTATAAAACATAGCTTCCTTGTTAATTTAGTATTGCATGATCATTTAAAAAAGAAAAGTATCAATGTCTTTAGCATAATTAGATGCCTAGTACATTAATGTAGTGCCCTCTACTTTAATAAGGTGGGAAAAAGTTCTAAACTCTCCGTAGCATGACAACCAACCGAGTTATTTGTCCTATATTGCAGCCAAGCAATATGGAATAACGCCAAAATAAAATTGTGCTTTTTTATTCTCTTTGCTTTATACGGACGCTTACGAAAGGGTCAAATGTCTCATGCATCTAAAGTTATATTCTTTCATAAGAATATTTTCTTAACGTTCATAAAAACAAATGTAGTGCAAAATGATGAAGTGATAGTAACAATTTAGATATTTATTAAACACAAAATTATTATTAAAATTTTACTATTAAAATATTAAAAATAATAATAAGTACGGTGAATTTTATCTATTAATAAAAATAATAATAAGTAGGGTGAATTTTATCTATTAATAAAAATAATAATATATAATATATTATTATTTTATCTAAATCAACATCTTTATATCATGCTAAATACTCAATATGTATTTTACTGATTATTCATTTCACTTAATAAAAAAAGTTCATGTAACCCGATATATTATCTTTTTTATAATCATATGCTTAATATTTTATTTTTCATAAAATGAGATGTCCGGCTTTTTATTTTTATTTCTTCTCCAGAAAAAAGACGTATTTCATTATTTAAAATAAAACACTTTATACAGAGACTTTAAAACATTATATCAACCCCTTTAGCTCGAAATGAGCAAAGTGCAAGAGGGTCTATAAAAATAGATTGTAAACTATATACAATTACATCGATCATGATGACTTTCAAAATTGATGGCAGAGATGTCACTACAGGCAATCAAATATTTCTGCTACATATGTAGAAAATATATCAATTCACCAAAAATAAGGTTCTCCTCATAACCATATTAACTTTTATATCACTTGAACAAGCCCATAGAATGGATCAAAGTTTTGTAACTGTTGATATGATCAATAGTTGTAATCAAGTTGGAAAGGGTCCCGGGCCATGTCCCATAATGTTATCATTATTTTGTTCCCACTGAAGCCACATAACTTCAATCTCCCAGAGACCAATTTTGGATAACATATGGGCATGAGTGTTCCTCTCTCAATAAATATGCTGGAAATTGATATTCAGGAAACTATGAACAAGCCTGAAAATCTTTTCATATATGGCAATAAGGTGTATATTTATAGATGGAGACTGGTGTTTCATCCACTCCACGACTAATTGAGAGTTGTTAAAAATATGTATATCCTGTATTCCAAGATTCATACCAGACACCATTAATAGCCTTAATACCATACGTTCAACATGGTTGTTGGAGCAAGAGCCTAGTCCAACTGCAAATTTATGACAATGATCCTTAGAAACATGAATAATACCACCAACACCTCCCTTGACTGGTACTCCTTGAGAGGCTCCGTTGAATTAGGTCTGGGATCTAGATTTGTTAATGATTTCCTCCCTCGCGGATCTTTGCTTTCTATTAGATTTTATCGGTGGGAAAAGGCTGAGATCAACCAATGCTTTGTAGCCAAATATTTCAGATAGAATGAGGGTATGCTAAAAAAATTCCATGTTCCTCGCGAGCCATATATACCGAATAATGATAAGAGGGAGGTCCATATATTCTTGATAAGCTCTGTTGTTGATACATATATGTAAAGAATCATGTTTACCACACCATGTAAAATTGATGCCACTATTTTTGGAAACATGAGTCCAAATACTCTTCATGTAGGGACAATGAGAAATATGTGATCAACAGTTTCACTGCTCATCTTGCATAATGGGCACCAACTAGGCCTAATCCAGAATCTCTAAATCGTGGTCTCTAAGACAGACACATATCTATGTAACACCATCCAAAGGAACAATTTCATTTTAAGTGGACATTGAAACTGCCATAAAATGGAGTTCCACAATAACGACTCGGGATGATCTTCAACAGCCCGGATAGCTTGATAACCCAACTTCTGAGTATAATTTTGTAATGTACTATGGGGCTATCAAAGTGTCTAAGGGACATATCATTATCTATATGAGGATAATTACTTTATTTTTAGTGTAGTGGATAAACCATAAGAGTTTAATTTCTATTTTTCCAAAATTAATTACAACGCAAAATCCAATAATTAACAATAATTTAATATAAATTCATTAACACATCCAATGTCTGATCTAAGGGATGGGAAGTCTTCTTAACATCATATAACATCATATAGCCTTCAATCTAATCCATATCATAGATGATAACCACTTCTAAAGGCTAATTATTCTTAATCACAGTTAAGTAGTAATTAAGGTGTTAATTACGACACTTAACGACATTTAGTGCACAAATGATGACACTTATCGCAAATCCAATTGTTAAAAAAATCTCAATTATAAATCCCAATGGCTTAATAACATCTAATTACATGTAAATAAGGACTAATTACCAAAATTACAATAATTAATCATGGCAATTACGAAAGAGTCAGTCCACAAGACTAGTTAACTAGTTTTCCAATATAAGCAGCTAGTCTTCAACAAAATCAACTTGTAACCATGCCATTAAACCCAAAATAAATGTTACATCCATTAACAACATATTTAAGAGTGCACCTATATCCAATTAAATACTTATTTGTAGATCAATCCAATTGCACATAAGGTGATATTTTCCATTAATTCCAATGAAACTAGTTAACATTCACCGCAAGGAATTGAGTCTAAATAACTAAACAAAATGAAATGCATCCATAAGTAAATGATATCACCTAATAAGTATCCACTTGAAGAAAAATAACATGTTAGAAAAATATCACATGGTTGTAGCATTCCGCTTTTACGAAAACAGAGATTTCAATCCACAACTAGTTATCAATTTTCACCACATTGTACCTAGTTTCCAATTTAACTTTCCATATGCCAAAGAAAGAGAAATATATGAATACTATAGCCCATGGATAGCGTATCCAGGGTCACCTGAATTCATATTTATTTATCTTTCCTCCCATATACATTCCATTAAATAACTCACAAAACTAATTAATTCTACTCACCTAAATTGACTAGTAATTCTAGGAATCACTAGAATAATTAAATCCAAAGCTCATAGAATCATTCAAATTCAATTACGAATATAAATAACATGCATTATTAGTCATAAAAGAGGTATATATCATTCAAACATTTCGTCAAACACTTCATATGCAAAGTCACAAATCTACTCAAAACAATTCCATTAAAGGAACTAGAAATTGGAAATTGATCTAGAATTTCGGTAGACATTTCCCAAACACTATCAATAGTATTTACCATCACATTCTCATGCAAATTTCAATTGTATTTATCATGCATAAACATGAAAATAAAACTCAACCATTTTTACAAACACTTAATGTGTCAAGTCTCCAAACTATACAAAACAATATAATCGAAGAACTAGTTTTCGAATAAAAGGTAGATGCATAAGGAGAAGTGTCTTAAACCATTCCGAGGTTACTGCACCATCAAAAAACACATTATAAAATGAAAAATGGTAGGAATATTAGTTCTTTATTATAGGTTCCCAAGAATCATTTCCTCAAACAAATTGTGCACAAAATCCCAAAAACTAGTTTCCAATTCCTTCGCAAAATTTACTTGCATAAATAGATTGAATTCCATGAGAAATTTCTTCCACAAATAGCTCATACATTTCATAAAAAATTTCATGTGCATCAATAAATAAATCATAATATATCCAAATAAATTAAATAAACATGAGATAAGGCACTTGTCTTTTCCAAATACGCAACCAGAATCGACCGTGCCACATTCCACCCAGTTGTAGACACAATGCAAGACAAAACTCACTTTGTAATGGTTACCTCCAATCTATAACTATGATCCACAAGAAAAAGTGCACTAAACCACAAATTATCTCAAGAAATCAGTCCACACACAACCCAATGGCAAGTGTGGCCTCTACTTCCACTCTAGGGAAATTACAATGGCTCAAGGACAACAATCCAACCACAACCCAATGGATAGTAGCACTTCCAATCCAGGAAAATTCCAGTGGCTCCAGGAAAACCCCAAATTCAAGGAAGTGGACCTCACCCTTTCTACCAAACTAGGATCTCCAGAGGAAATACACAGTTGTGTCCAACCTCAAATCTAGTGGCAGCGGACCTCACCTCTGGTGCCAATCCTGGATCTCCAAGGAAATTACAGGACATACACGAGTGGCTCCAGAGTAACTTAGCTTGGGCACAGGATCCACAAGGGTGCAATGATCAGTAAGAATATCATACCAAGAGTAGAAAAATCAAACCACAAGTTTCAAACAAAAGCATAAGAGAAAAAGCATTAAACAACACATAAATGTGACTCGCCAACACAAGCAAATCAAATTCCTTCATGAGCAAATCGAATTGGGAGAGAGAGGGACACAAGCATTGGAGTTACATTCCCATAATAGTAAACTGGAGTTACACATCAGGTGGCTACACCAAGAGACACACTAATCCAACTCATGAGGGTGCACTAGGTGAAAGAGGAATCCAATCCTCAAATAAAAAAAATTAATCTCAGGGTAAGTAAAACGAAGGAATGAAATAACACATCAGGCTGCATAACCAAGAGGGTCTATCAAGTACATAAGAAGGGTGTATAGTATCAACATAGGCTCAACACACATAGGTAAATAATTTTCCACAACCCCTTGCTTGTAACATCATGGTTCCTCATACTCTCTTTTGTGGCATCAGTCATCCATAGGTATTACATCCCCCCCCACCTTAAACCATGCATCGTCGTCAATGCATGCACATACATGCCACAAAATATCAAAACATATGAGGGTATGCCTCCCTCATCACATCTTCCAATTCCCAAGTCGCATCCTCAGGAGTATAGTGGCTCCACTGAACCTTAACCTGACATATTTCTCTATTCTTGAGTAGCTTGGTCTTCATTCCTACAATGGAAACAAGCTCTACCAGAAATTCTCCTTCCATCTCCACCTAGTCATATCAAATATGTATGCAAAACATAATCAACATCATGTATACCTATCGACATGATATCTGGTGGATTGATTACACGGGGGGTTCACTCAGTGAACTTGTTACATAGCATGACCATTCATAGGATATTAAATAATATCCCCAATTTCACTAAATATCAGAAAATGCCTCCTAAAATTGTATTGTTGAACCCCCCTCCTAATATACCTTTTTAATTAAGAAAACCCTAGTTTCACCATATATTATATGTATCCATTTTTATCAACCCATTTTTATCAACCCATTTATATCATATTATCAAGTTGTAACAAACAGGAGCCTGAACGCATCTTAGTATAAGCAAATACGATGCTAAATAAAATAATAATATAATGCTAATAATGATCCCAGTAGGTTTACGGGGGTGACTTATCAATTTGTAGCATGGGATAGTGGAATACCCAACAAAATATTAGTGGAGAAGGAAAAATATGTAAAAGGAAACCCAGTCAAGAGATCAATGTAACAAAGAATGTAAAATACCGATAGTCCAATACTTAGTGAAATGCTTAGAAAAGATGAGAATCGCAGATGTTTCACACCACAACGTGCCAATCTACCAATTTTAGATCATGTAAATATAAGTATAGCCATATAGAAATCATGTTTTATACAAGCTTACTAAATTGGAGGTACGAATTGAGCCCATGATTTGGAGGTATGAATCCATCCCATAATTTGGAGGTTATTCCTTATCCCACCCAAATAAAATAACCCCCAATATTTATATTACTATGTCAAATTAAAAACCCCCCTTGACCCCTTAATACAAGGCAATATATTTTTGAGCATTTTAGGAATATTCAAACCCCCAATATGAATGGACGTGATATGATATTTCCTCGCAAGTGAAGCCCCCGTGATTGATTAAGCTCGTCCTCCTAGTGAGATATTAGAAGTAGGTATGTACTGATCATAGATGGGAAGCTTTGATTTACCTTCTCCCATAAATTATATTGGTTCAACGAGTAACACTAATATGCCATCTAAGGAGGTTTTCACATTTGTTCAAACAATGGATCCTTGGATTCTTCCTACTCAAGAGGAACCAATCATGCCCTTATATGTCGCAGAAGTAACTTACCAAGCATCACACAACTTTGCGATAGATTATATCTCGACTCCTTTGGTCTCCATGGAGTTAGATACCGATTATGCACCTGCATGGGAAATAGATTCTACCCATTCCTTCGATTGTTTAGACACTATTTTACCATCAGATGAAGCTATTCTAGACGTTATTGTGGGTCTGGATCATCCTTAGGAACATACGCATCATAGATCCTATTTCCTTTCAATTCTGAAAAAAATCGAGAATGGAGAGTTTTAAGTGAAACCCGATGGAAATGTTGACTTGTCCATCAACCCTTTAACCAAACAGGGGATTTTCGCTGAAGGTAATATGGATAATATTTCAACAACTATCTCAATCAATATTTCCACCAAACTGGATGTCGTGGAAAATATTTTCAATGGTGTGAATTGTTCTCCGCAAGAGATCATTTTGTATACCAACTTATTTAAAGAATTCCACAATGTTTTTGCCTAGTCATATGAGGAGATGCCAGGCATTGACCCATGCATCATCGAACACGTCATTACAACATATCCTAATGTGAAACCAGTTTGGCAAAAGCTTCATCCAATTAACCCCAGAAAATTTGTGTCCATCAAGGATGAGGTTGAAAAGCTCCTCAAGGTTGTTTTCATTTATCCTATCAACATGATGGAATGGGTGTCTAACCCAGTCTCGGTTGATAAAAAGCAAGTTACCATATGCGTGTGCATAGAATTTAGGGACCTCAATAAATATTGTACAAAAGGAAACTATACCACACTATTTATCGATTAAATCATTGATGCGTGTGTGGGCCATGCAATTTTTTCCTTCATGGATGGTTTTTCGGGATATAACCAAATTCAAATCAAACCCGAAGACCAACACGAGACAACTTTCATATGTCCCTGGGGTACCTTTGCGTATAGGAAAATTTTGTTCAGATTGAAGAATGTTGGAGCCACCTTCCAATGAGATATGAACTTTGCTTTTCATGACATCAAACACTTAGTTGAACCTTATTGGATGATCTACCTGTGCGATCTTGAAATAGAAGAGATCATCCTAAACACTTACAACTCGTGTTTGAACGATTCAGATACTACAAGATTCGATAAAACCCCAATAAATGTGTATTTTGCGTCGAGTCTGGACGACTATTAGGTTTCATTGTGTCAAGTCGAGGGATCATGGTCAATCCATTGAAAGTTGAGGCCATTGTCAAATTACCTCCTCTCGCACTATCAAACAACTTCAAAGTTTACAAGGTATGTCCAACTTTCCTAGATGTTTTATCATTAACTATGCAAATATTACCAAAGGTTTCATGCGATTGCTTAAATAAGATACCCAATTTTTCTAGGACGAGCTTGCACAAAACTCGTTTGACGCTTTGAAAAAATCATTAATTCCAGCTCCCTTGTTGAGCCCATCGGATTATACTCAATATTTTCTTCTATATTTGGCCGCATTTGATTCCACAGTTGGCATAGTCTTGGTTCAGGAAGATCAAAAACTCCAAGAGCATGTCGTAACACCTCTCTCACGCTGTCGTAACACATGAACTTAAGTATTCTCACGTCTAGAAATTGGCACTAGTTGTTGTGTATGTTGTTCACAGGCTACATCACTATATCTTACTGCGAACGACCACAATGATAGCAGATGACAATCCTTTCCAATATGTTTTTACCAGACGCATTTTCGGGGGTAAATTCAACAAATTGACTGTCATCCTGCAAGAATTTGATCTTACCTTCCAATCTGCTAAGTCAAAAAAAAAATTGTGTTCACATAACTGATATATGAATTTCCTAGTGATGTAACGTGCAATGAAGAAAATACGTCATTCCTTGATGAACATATCTTCCTCAAATTGCAACCTCTCATCCATGGTATGGAGACATTTTAATATATCTCCAGACTTTGAAGTGTCCGTTGACTTTCTCTAGAGAAGAACGACGAAATCTTAGGCATCATGCCATGAAATACCTCATTATATCTGATACGCTATATATATAGGGGGTAGATTCAATTTTACGTCGTTGTTTGACTCTGGATGAAGCCGAGTCAGTATTGAATGATGCCCACAGTGGAGCCTGTGGGGGTCATCTTTTCGGGTTGGCAACAACCCAAAAAATACTGCATGCTAGTTATTTTTGGCCAACCATATTCAAATATTGTGTGGAAGCTGTGAAATGTTGCCACCCCTGTAAGCTATTCACAAAGAAAATGCGAGCACCATTGGCTCCCCTTCATCCCATTATCACAGATGTTCCATTCACCAAATGGGGTGTGGATTATATGACTTGGAATCTAGTCTCAACTGGGGGGAATCAATACATTATCATTTCCGTCGACTAATTCATGAAGTGGGATGAGGCAATGTTGATTGTGAAAGCAGATGGGGAAACTACAGCCTATTTCGTATTCAATCAAATCATTTCCAGGTTCGGCATACCTAAAGAGACAGTCACCAATGTTAAATATACAAAATCAGGAGACATTCTCCCAACCAATCTTGTGTATCCAAGATTGATCCTCTCGTATAAAGGTGATAACTTTGATTTCCTTTCGTGTAAAGGTTATTCCTCCCATATAGAGGTAATTGATCAAAGTAATGATGTAAATTATTGTTGGACAAGGATCCGAACTTGTGTGTATCAAGTCATGATTATCATGTGAACCTTCCATATAAATGTATCCATGAGATGGACCTCCCATATAGCTCGGTGGACCTCCCATATAGAGGTGCACCTTCTGTATAAAGGCGGACCTTCCGTATAAAGGTCATGCTTTACTTGTTAAAAGCATTTAATGTTGTGTGATTTATTATTAACCGTGATCACCAGATTGCTATTAAGTCTCCTTTAGAGATTGATCACCTCTAAAGTGAACTACTTTAGCATATGATCATTTGTTATGGAATAATATAATATGATCACAAAATCTGATCATTCTTCTTAGTATATTGTAATGTGATGGATAATTAAAGTTAGCACATATTGACCATGCAGTAAGAGATAAATAAATACAATATAAAGCATAGAGATCAAGAGAATTCGAAATTTCCCATGCAGACACTTCAACTAATTAAAGAGAAATCGAATTATTAAAGCTCCAGTTAACTATCAATGATTCAGTTAAAGCATCAATTAAAGATATGTCTCAGTTAACTAAATAACTCACAGTGGTCACTTCAAGTAAATCAATCACCATGATTTCAGTTAACTAAGTGTTAAATAAAAGGATCTAGTTAACTAAGTGTTATTGCATGACGACACTTATGTTAAACAAAAAGATGACACATGAGTTATGACACTTGCATGTCGACACTTAAGTTAGCCACCTAACTAAGTGGGAAATATTTCAGCTACGAGGCAAGTTCATCCTAAGTGACAGCTCAGTGAGATGAAGCACTGCATGAGAAATGTGGCACACCACTCCATGCAAGATTAATACATCCAGTTTGAGGGTGAGTTTATCCTGAAGTTAGAAGTTAAAAATAGAAGAGAAGAATGTATAAATATGATATACAGGATTGTTGAATCCAGTGTGAAGCGAATTTTCTTCTCCATTGAAGGAAAGGTGCTTCTCTTTGTGTAGGGTATTGTTCGTGCTTATTATTGTTGTGCTAGGCACACATCTGATTGATCTCTCTTCTCTATTGCTTCCATATATTCACCAATAAGTTTGGTGATCTCTTATCTTCCGAAAGCAATCTTGTATGTTGTAAAAGAAAGCATTCTCTGCTACCCATTATATTATACTGAGAATAATTGCTAGGGTTTTTACTCTCATAATTTTGAGGATTTTCCCTCAGGTAAATTTTGTGCTATGATTGTATCAATTTCATGGATTGAATTGTCTCATTTCTTCAAGTCTATGCATCTAAAAGAATTAAAGGTCAAAACTCAATCAAATTTCAACATGGTATCAAAGCTCAGGGCGTGAAGGAGCTCAGTGTTTGCATGCTAGCTAGAGCCTACGTTGATCTTGAGAAGTTGAGCAGAAGATTTGAAAACTATGGAATCAATCTTTGTACGACAGGAAGATCGTCTTAAGGGAACCTCAAAATTCAACACTTGGAAGGCTACGATTCTCAACATCCTAGAGGAACATGACTTGGATGGCTATGTATCCACTGTGGTGGAGGAGTCTACATCTAATGCAGGGTGCATCAACTTCAAAAAGAATCAAGCTAAGGCTAAACATATCATATATGATTCGGTAAAAGATAACTTGATGCTCGTGATCACATCGTTGAAGACCGTGAATGAATGTTATGATATATTGACTAATCTATATGAGAATAAGGCCCTGAGTCAAAAGAGGGCATTGAAGAATAAGCTTCGGAACTTAAAGATGGAGACGGATGAGACAGTGGCCTCCTTCTTCTCCAAGATCTCTCAGGTAAGAGATCAACTTGCTAGTATTGGAGACCAAACTATTTTAATTTTGAATATTTTGGGGAGATCCTATCAATGATGGGAGTGGAGACCAAACTGACAATAAATAGCACACGAATGATTCATGCACCAAGTTTTTCTATTTGATTTGAGAGGCTCTACTTTTGAAGTAGAGAGTATGCCAATTGTGGTGGATTTTGGACCAGATGTAGTCTTTATAGGTGTGGATAGAAAGTACCAAAGCTCAAGTAATGCTCGGAATAGGTTAATGGGATGACCTACTATGTCACAAAAGGAACATGGAAGAGGAGCTTTTGTAGGTGGCTTATTAGGGGAGGCTGTAAATTTTATCACTTGGGACTTGATGCCCCTAACTATGGTGTTGGTGGGGAAAAACGACCTTGTGGTCAATGCTACATTCCATGGGACATCATCTAGTGGGGAATTAATAGAAGTGATTCATGATGTAAATTTAATATGTGCATATGATTTTGGGGTTAAATTTAGGTATGGGGGGTTCAAATACCATATGTGGATGCCAAGGGTGAGATTAGGAAAAGAAAGTTTAGCCATGATTGGCATTCCCTGTATACTTTGGGGGGAGAAAGAAAAGGTACTTCAATGATAGGAACCACTGAAGGAGGAGGAAAAGGGGTTTTGTATAGAGGAAAATATGGTTCACATGAGACTATCAATTGCTAGTGATATCACTAGTGGAGATCCAACATATACCTTCAGAAGGGAAAACATTTGTAGACTCTTGGTCCTATGTTAGTGATATATGGGGGGTACTCAGTGCCAATGGTAGGTAAAATATTATTAGGATTAGCTATGGGGTGCTTCTCATAGTATGTAAGTTGGTCAAGGGTTACCACTTTCTCATTATGGGATAACATCATAACGTGAAATATTGAGGAGGAAACCTCCTTCATGGAATACTTAAAACTACATCCTAAGTTGATATTCTAATCTAATTGTGCATCAATGAATTCAAAATTAAGTAGGACCATATTCCCCCTAGTTCGATAGGGACATTTTGGTAGAGGCCTTGTTGTTGAGAAGGGTTACCATCATAGTCCTGGAGGGTAATAGAAGAAGGGATTAGATCGGGGGATCCTAGAAATTTCCAAACTATTATGGACATGAAACAAGTGGAAGCACCTTCATTAATGAGCTATCGATGAATGCAATACCCCTAAAGTTTGACTTGGATTGTGTTTATCCAAAACTATGTAAATGATGTAAATATGCTAGTGTGAATTCCCAGTGCAGAGCTCAAGGCCAAGGCCCAACTAGTGAATGTATAGGCATGTATGATGTATATATTTTATTTGGATTGTTTGGTTGGGTTTTATGCTGATTTAGAATAGATGTAAATATTATGTGCATAAATAATAAAATGGTCCAAGATTGGTTGTGTAAAGAGCACCAAAGGGGCTATAATTCCACCAGAGGGGAAGAGGAAAGAGGGTCCATGGGAAACTAAATCCTTGCTGCCAAGTGTCAACCTTATAAATCACCTAAACTTCTATCATGTGATGAGAATAAACTAATTATCTCCTTTTTTGACCATCTTCCAATCATTAATGCATGTGTGAGGTTGGTGGAAAAAGTCACCTCATGTAGTTATTGAAGCATGGGACTAACTACACTTTTGTGACAGTTTTGTCATGATAGAAGTCAGACTGCAGCTGCCAAGAGTCCCTTCTTCTACTGTAGAAGTTACGTCAGTTTCCTTTTTCACCATTTCCTCATATCCCTTGGAGTCAACCCTCATTCTCTCATTCTTACATGCAGATTTAGACTATGTAGAGCTCTCCATTGTTGTCCATGAACTTACCATGTTGTTTAGAACCCCTAAATTCGAATTTGGAGACCATTTTGCATATTTGGAAGTGAAAATTGATGGTTGTAGGTGAGCAGAGAGGTTGGACAAGATAAGAACCCTTACCCATTTAGTTATGTTGCTCATAGGTGCTTGAGAAGCCACAAATTGAAGCTACAGGTGGTTCTATAGTAGGCAATATCAGATTGGAATTCTTCTATGCACACACTGGAAGCACTCAACAAGATGGATCACCCAAGAGAACCGTGGATCGGTGAAGGGGATGCCTGAGCTAGAAGGGTGTTGTGTGAGGAAGATATTGTGGAAGCCAAGGCTGTGAGAGTTGAGTGAGACCCCTATAGAGCTTTGTTTGAACATTTGGCTAAGCATAGAGAGCAGAATGGGTTGTGGGATGAGAGATAGAAGCCTGTAGGTGTTTCCTTTGCCCTGGTGGCCTCATAGCCCAGCTTGGGGTGGCCTCTCAGCAGAAATAGTATATGCTAGACAGAGTGCCTATGGTTGGGTGGAAAATGGCTCTTAACAACTAGTTGCTTGGATATGCACTGGATAAAGATAAGTATTCTCATGCATTTGAATCTGAAATGTTTTTAGTTCATGCATGTAATGCTTATTCTTGTGTATTTGCATGCTAGATGTCTGTGGATAGATTTTAATTCCGTTGTGCATGTTTATTTAAATTTTGGGTCACATTTTATTTGTTGAAATTTGTATTATGGAATTGGACGAAATTTGCGAGCCCGAGTTTTTCCAGCATCCCCTCCCGATGGTCGGACTGGGTGAGGGGGACGTTACAATGAATGATGATGTTCTTAATTATGACAATTATTTGGAAGGTGAATAATGATGGCAATCAATGTTTTTTATTATTGAGGTTGAAGATCATAAGGTGAGAGTCAGAAGGGTATATGGCACCTAATGTTGTTAGTTGCTACTTATTTTCGGAAGGACAAGACTAGAGCACTACAAGTGTGGACATAGTGGTGGGGGGCTAGGCTAAATTGTCTACAATGCTATAACTATGTGTTGCTCTCATATGATGATTGTTTGTAGTGCATCATAGAGATGGCTTTGGTATCCTAAATATAAGGTCACCTCTATGTTATGGTATCTGTAAAGATCCCATGGTATCTGTAAAGATCCCAAGTTTTTTGGGATGTTGTAGGCTCGCTTGCAAGTCCGAAGATGAATCTTTGTAACATTCATGTAGATATTATGGTAATATCCCTCCGTGACTACAGGAGCGTTATATGGTGTTCGAGCATCTTGTTGATGAGAAATAACCCCTTGGTTGGTGAAGGGGTGTTGTAACACAACATGTTGGGGGTAGTGGCGTTATATACTCTCTACTTTCTTCTTCTACAACGTTTCTTCAAATACGCTAACAATAAATCTCCTTATACAACATTTATTTCTAAGTGAATGACAAAGAAACTTATACAGCGTTTCTTCAAATAGGATAACAATAAATCTTCTTATACCACAGTTATTTCTAACTTAATAACAAATAAATTATCAAGTCTCTAAACTTGAGAAAAAAATAGAAAATAAATTATCAAGTCTCTAAACTTGAGAAAAAAATAGAACATATAAGCCAATTAATTCCTTTATCGGGCAATGGAGTTAGATGCCTCTGTTAAACTTTATATACCTGGGACTTTATAAGAATATATTAAAAATAAATGCTCATTAAAATATGCTCCTTCTTTAAATCTGCGGTTCAAAACGAGTAACACAGTAGTACGTGCTCCTTTAAATCTACAGTTCAAAACGAGGAACACAGTAGTACGTCCTTGCATTTTGGAAAATAAAAAAATTATTCTACCCAACATTTCTTTGAAAGAAATAAGAGACGTCTTTAAACTTTGGAAAAATTAAGAACACTGAAGAATAATAGCGTGAGTGATATGCCGACAATAAAGTTTAGTGTGGGTCTTGTGTAGTGCCAAACAACATACAGATTTCGGATATAAAATTTTTGCAGACGGGGAAGGTTGTTTTGTGTTGAATTACTTGTGAGAAAAACGTGAGCTTCCATTGTATCTTGAAATGGACGTATTCAAGAATTCCAAGGGAAGCTTATGCACGATGAACGTGTTGATGATAAAGCTGGTTGTTTGGTTGGGATGGCTTTCTTGTGTTGCTGTAGGACAGCTTGAGTTAAGTGAAGCTGTTGCTGGTTTCGTTAATTTTCCTGAGGTGGGAATATCTTGCATCGGCAATTTAGCGGTTCTTATTACAAGTATCTCCAAAGGAAGGCTAGATCTCGAACTGGGTGTCAGGGATGTTCTCGCATCCATAAGAGGCCCCAATCTCAAGTCAATCCATGGGATTGGCCTCTCCACATGTGACGAGTTCAAAGATGCTTCTGTTATAATGCTGTCATACAACACGCCCACTCGTTCCATTAAGCACTTCATGAAGTATATCTCCAATGCCCATAAGGTGCACTCCGTCCTTCTTAAATGCTTCCCTTTAAAATCTGCTGAACTCGTTGATGATATTTGTAACTGCAGCTCTTCATCCAACCATACATGCAAATGCATTGTATTCTGTACAGCGGAAGAGATCACAACTCTGCTTGATAGTCAGATGCCTCTCAAGCGACTCTCTGGTTCCCAATGCCTACTGCCATCTGCGGGCTGCCTAAGAAATGGTTGCCATGGATGCAACGAGGGGAAGATGGCACAGTCTGGAGACACCGATAAAGGCAAGGCCGAGGTAGAATTCGTTCCAGTCTTTAAAATACCTGTGGATTACGTCCAAGAAAAGCATACTTGCATTTGTATTCCAGTGCATCGAGCAGCGGATGATAAGTGGACAAAGCTGCTGATCACATCTTTCAGGTCTAAAGACAATGCAAATAGAGGAGTGAGTGTCTTGGCTTCCGATGCCATGGAGAATTACACGGAACAGGCAACCAAGGACACTTACCTTGCTGAGATACTAAAAAAGAAGCTGAGAAAAGGATTAATTGTAAAATTCCACACTCCCTCCCTAATATTGCCAAGGTTGACAGAAATATTAATCAACCTTCTACTAACGGGATGGTTCAGAGTGGATGGTCTTTCTACCGCCATGGTAGCAAGAAAGGCAGTTAAGAGTTATGTTGTGGGCAGTGAAGAAAATGGATTTGCTGCCAATGCATTTCTAAGCACGGCCCTGGTGATGTCTGAGGATAGCAAGTCTAATGATAATGACACCCCTGTTCGTCATGTTTGCCAAGTGCTAACCTTTCGACGCTCGTTTCTAAGCCTTCGAACCTTATCATTTACGGCAGGTACCGTCAACTTGCTTTGTGCTATTTTTTGGATTGTGTGTACTGCAATTAGACCCGCTAAAAAATGGTATGCGGTAGACTCCGTGCCACCCTCTGAAGGTATAAGAGTTGTAGTGATAATCGTAGGCATTGCTATTGCTCTGGTCATGGACTGCTTGCATTTGTATTTGGGTATAATAGCAGATCGTAAAGAGTGGCGCCGTCTGATAAAGCGAGTCGCGCGCCCTCTCAGAGAGAGAGTCCCTGTTTTGGCAGTGATAATTTTGGAGATGGCGTGCGTTGTATCAGGTAGCGTAGCGGCAGGAATTAGCGGTGAAAAGGTGTTTGGGAAATGGCTATATAGTGCTGTGCAAGCCCTCGTTTGGGTTAAGTGGGGAATTGGCAGCTATCTTCTTGGTGAATCACCTGCTGCAGAATCTAATTCCGCATATAATTGGGGGAGTGGAGTTCTGGTATATTCGTCTGCATTCTTCCTCAATTCGATGTTGGCTGGAGTTCGGTGCGCGTGGAAATACTCGCCGTCACAACATTAAGTGTTCTTACATTTGTGTTTAGCATTAAGCATATACTTGCCAGGTCTGTACTGATTGTCATTGGTTTATGCACACTCGTGAGATGTGAACTTATTTGATTGGCTTTGAGTGGAATTATAGATAACTGTAAATTTTGTGATACTAAACTTTACAGTATGTTTTTCACTCTTTTCCATTTAAATTGTGGAAGCCTTCGTTTCGTGTGGGTGAAGTGCGGAATGGGCAGTTATAAGTTATATTTTTGGGTTAACATTATTCTGTTTGTTGTAATTTAGAAAAATGGAATTATCGTGTATTCATTTGCATTTTTCCCAATTCTATGTTGGCTCGAGTTCGGTGCGTGTAGAAATACTCGCCATCAAAACGTGTCTTGTGACATGCTTTTCGCATTAAGAATATACTTGGGAGGCCTGTACTGATTGTGGTTGTTTTTTGAATTAAGCAGATTCTTATTGTGCACACTCGTGAGATGTGAACTTATTTGATAACTGCAAATTTTTGTGATATTAATTGAATTTTATAGTTTTTTTTTCATTGTTTTTTTTTCATTTAAATTAACTTAAATGTCTTTTTTTAAGAGGATAAATTTGTTTTTTTAATTTTAATTTATATGAATAGAGTTGTAAAAATATCTTATTATTATTTTCTGCTAGGCTTTTACTCACATTAGATTTCAGTTTCAAAATCTTTGCTAGGCTTTCACTCACATTAGATTTCTGCAAGTTTTTTGAGCACAAAAATAATATTTTAAATAAAACTAAATAATCTCTATCTTCTTAAGAATCTATAAACCCAGATTGGTTTCATTGAAGATTAAAGAGCATCATCATCATTAAACTTAACTAATTAGATTCATCATCATCATCATTTAATATTGTTAAAAATTAGAATAATTTCATCAATTTTTAAAATTCAACAATCTAATTTTTTATTAATCTTATATATTTCTGATAAAACATAAATCTCTAAAAAAAATGATCTCAAATAACAAAAATTCAAAATAAATAAAATTAATTTATAAAATCATTTACCAATACAATACTTAAGTTTTGTACATCATATCAAAATTCATTCATTGTCAAAACAGTATACAACACTTCTATTCATACAAATTTATCAATCAATAAAATTTCAGTAATGTCATTATCGTTGTCAAAACAGTATACAACACTTCTACTCATACAAATTTATCAATCAATAAAAATTCAGTAACGTTTCACATTATCGAATTCCTTTTCACGCCCATTACCTGTTCGTTGAGCCAGTTACACATATATTTGCCTATGGTTCACTCGCTCAACGGGCACCCACCCAGTTCGATTTAAGATTTGTGTAAGCAAATTATCAATTAAAATTTGTTGCTTTCTTCTTATTAAAACTTAATCATGATTGATATAACATCATTATTCAAAAGATGGAAAATAGCACTCACACAAGACGATTTACATGTAATTTTTAAGAATCATTCAATAAATTTTCATGTAATTTTTGATGGTATGCAAAGAAAACGTACAATGAGTCATTTTACAAAAGATGAAAATATATGTTAATCATAAAATGAAAAATATTTAGTATTAATATGTCTGCGTATATAATATGAAAATGTTAATTATGCTAATAATAGCGACATATTTAACATATTTAGTATAAATATGTCTGCGTATATAATATGAAAATGTTAATTATGCTAATAATAGCGACAGTAAGTCATTAGAATCCAATTGAATCAAATGACAACCTAATTCCAATCAACACTTAAATTCTCAATTGACACACGGACTTATATAAGAATCTTCACGGACTTATATAAAAATCTTTATCTTAATATAGTTACAGTTTATAAAAACGCAGCAGACACAATTTTCAAAGAGAAAGCACAAACTACATTACTGTTCTGCCCAACTTTTGAGCAGTCAACTACAGCTGTTTCTGAACCACAACAAATGCAAGCAAGAGATCGATGGAACTTTCCAGGAACTCAAAACTAATGTGGTTGGAGTCTAAATATCTCACAATGGGACAACGTTGAAAGCCATCATTACTACATAGAGTAGGATTTTAAGGCAATATTTGTATAAATTCTCTCAATATAGAAGAGGATTTTAAAACAATATTTGTATAAATTATTTCAATATGAGATAAAAACAAAAAAACTTGTGTGTCGTTTTAAATATTATTTTTAAGCTAGTTTTTTAATTTGAGGCCAAAAAATCTATTGAGACAAAAAAAACTTGTGTATTATATTAAATATTGTCTTTATAAAAATAATATAAAATAAGTCACTTATAAATCATATAGTTGTTTTAAATTATTAAAAAAAATCTGTATTATCTCAAATATCAATTTTCAATATCATTTTTGTGTCTCGATCTATAAAACTATTATCACAGATAAATTCTCTTAAAAGTAATCCAGATTAAAGTAAATTGTTTTTGAAATATTGAAACTTGTCATAATCTATCAAACTATTATTACCACAAATGGAATGTGTTAAAAGTAATCACAGTTATAGTACGTTGGATTGTCATTTGGCAAGTTAAAGTTTGTTAGATTGTCATTTGGCAATAGATGTGACTAAAGAGTCCACGGGCCTACACCAAAAAATGGTGCTTTTTGTTAATATTTTTATGATCAGAATTATAAAAGATCAAACCAGTAACCAAATTGAATGTAAATTTTGACATTTTGTTTTATTTCCAAAAACAATATTATTAAAATTAAATCAAAAAATAGTGCTTTTTGTTAATATTTTTATGATCAAAATTATAAAATTTCCAAAAACAATATTATCAAAATTAAACCAAAAAATAGTAGTTTTTGTTAATATTATTATGATCAGAATTATAAAAAATCAAACTAGTAACCAAACTAAATGCAAATTTTGACATTTTATTTTATTTCCGAAAAACAATATCATCAAAATTAAACGTACAAGCTTCATATGTACGTGCACATACATAACATTTTATTTACATAGGTTCGTTGTAGTCAAAGTTTAAGATGTTCCTGGAATGCGTTCTCATAAGAACTGCTGTGAAAATATGCACAAAAGACCTACAAGTTGTTCAAGCTGTTACAAAGGTTTATAAGAAAATTAAAGTTCACTTAATAATTAAAGTTTAAAGCATCCAACTTGTTTTCGATGTTGTGTCATGATAAGTTGCATGAGATTGTTCCATTTACGATGGAGCAACAATGGACATACTTCATGGTGCGGATCTTGGTGGCAATCTCTGTCCTATTATTTCAACTATTATGAGCAATACTTTTTGCTAATTATAAAACTATGAACTACTTAGCATATAATAGTTTTTTTTTGCTCATTAGCAAACTATGCACTATGTAACATAACTATATTCATATTTTCAAAAGAACAAAAGTAATCAAACAAGCTCACATCAAAGTCTTTTAGTTTATTGAATAATGCTTAAATATGTAAATATGAAAAGAATGGTGCACATATCAAAGACTTTATTATTGCACATACATAAAATATTAAGTTCTCCCTGTGTAATGAGTAGTTAAGGTTAAGGATAAGATCATTAAAACATAGCCATTAAAAACTGGGTGTTTTTTACACTATAATTATCATGGTTTGTAATAAGATGCATTTGAAGGAACTCATAAAGAACCTATAAATTGGGTGTTTTTTACACTAGAATTATTAGTCTTTGTAATAAGATGTATTTGAAGGGACTCATAAGGAACCTACAAACTGGGTGTTTTTTACATTATAATTATCATTGTTTGTAATAAGATGTATTTGAAGGGACTCATAAGGAACCTACATATAAACTTGGACTTGGACAAAAACTCGTTTGTACTAACTTAACTTATATACCTAGTAGCACATGATAATAATTTTGAGAACTATTTGGTTTTTAAGGTGTATATTGTAAATAGATCTATTTTGTTGTATGTTACTTTGGTTCTATATGTTGTATGTTACTTTGGTGGAAATTGCATCAGTGTACTCTACTACTATTTATAATATATGGATTCAACCTTATCTTATGATCTTAACAAGCCATTTTAATATATAAATTAGGCAACCATATATTAGAGGCCAATAAGAATCTTCAAAAATATACCCACTAATTGACATGAAATTACATACCAAGATAGTATAAATATGTGGTTGGCAACCACATTTCCAATCATTCTATCCATAACATGATCCTACAGTCAAAATTCCTTATTTTGTAATATCTATGAATTGTTTGACAAGAGTAAGGATTGCAATTATTAATCCAAACTAGCCCAAATTCAACATGACATGAATTTTTATCATGGAATGTCAAGGATTAATACTTTAGTACCGTGAGGCATTTTAACAATAAATTTTCAGTTCTTTCATAGAGATGAACGTGAAAACTACCTATTTTTTCAAAGTCTCAAACTATTCATTATCTTTTGTTATTAATAATGTAATAGATTCCATACAAAATATAAGATCCACATCTTCATACTTATAATGTACTAGATTCCATACGAGTAAAAACGTGAAGGTGGGTAACACTTTCGTGAGAAACTAGTGCAAAATCGTCTTAGCGGAGGTTATTCGGCCGATTAATATTTATTATTCGGCCGAATAATAAATATTATTCGGTCGAATAATGTAGAGGTTATTCGGCCGAATAACCACTAACATTTCTCCGTTCCGTTTAACGGCTATCCTTGAAATGTGTGCAAACCGCTGCCGGACGGAAAAAAATTTCGGATGGTGGTTTATTCGGCCGAATAATTGTTCGGCCGAATAATTGTTCTGCCGAACAATTGTTCGGCCGAACAATTATTTGGCTGAATAATGGGTCGGCCGAATAATGTTTTTGCATAAAAGCCCGGCCTCGACTGCCATTTGGCATTCTGCGCTGGAAATACCTGGACCCGGCAAGCGGGCCCGTAGTTGTTCTTCGCCACCCTCCGTCGTCGACGCTTGTGACGACGACGCTGTTGCTCCACCCCTTTCGCTTCTTGCTCGTCTGCTGTTGCTGCACCCCTTCCACTGCTTGCTCGTCTTCTGTTACTGCCTGATGAGCTGCCCACTCTGTTGTTATTTCCTGTCGCGGCTGTGGAAGCTGTTTTCGTTGACGAGGGTGCCAGGCGGATCCGTAAGTGACGAGGGTGCTGGGCGGATGCTGTGTTCATCGACGGGGGTGCTGTGCGGATCTGTGCTCGGCGTAACGATGTGGAGTTAACGACCACCACTGTAAGTAATTGTTTTCCGTTGATTTTGGTTTTCGAATTTGAAGTTTGATGTCTATACAGTCTCTCTGTTTGTAATGTTTTGATGAAATGTGCTTTGTTGGCAGGATAGTTCGTTTGTTTTTGCAGTGCTGTTATCGGTGTGTCATTGGTGTTGCGGTTTTCACGCAGGATTGACAGTTAAAGTGAAGGTACGTTTTCTTGTTGAGTTGTTTTGTTTTGATTTTGTTATCCTATTTTTATAGTTTTAAGTTGCCAACATAATTTGGTGTTGTGTGAAGGAAATATTTGTTGTTTGGAGAGTTGGTGGTCTAAACCGCCGAGGCTTCGTGGATTGACAATCTCTTCGCTACCTGTTTGGGTTACAGGTATGTATCGTTTCGCGAAATTAGATTGTTTAGTTTTTTAATTTTTAATTTTCTGTTCATGATGTCAGTCTTTATTCCCTTAACATGAACTCTGTTCACGAACTCTGTTCATGAACTCTGTTCACGAATAGAGTTCACGAACTCTGTTCGCGAACAGAGTTCACGAACATGAACACTGTTCATGAACTGTGTTCATGTTCATGAACTCTGTTCATGTTCGTGAACTCTGTTCATGAACAGAGTTCACGAACATGAATAGAGTTCATGAACATGAACACAGTTCATGAACAGTGTTCATGTATGTTTCATCATATTAGCATCGTTTTGTGCCATATTAGTGCAGTAGGGCATCATTTTTGCGTAGTACTAGCATCAAAATATGAAACTTTGTAAATACTTTACATCATACTTGCGTCGTGTTTGCATCAAAAGTGTATGTTTCTTTCCATTGGCATGATAGTGTATCATATTAGCATTGTAGTGTGCATCATACTAGCATCAAAATATATAACTTTTAAATTAAATCATAAAACAGCCATGTAAATTTTATTGGTTGTGTTCTTGAACTCTGTTCTTGAACAGAGTTCCCTAATTTTTTTTTTTATGAATATTATGTAATGTTTGTTTATTGAGATATAGATTAAAATCATAAGTGATCGATGAAAAATTTGTAAGGTTACTATACTATTACAATTAACTGCATTATACTTTTTATCTGATTATGAAATGATTATTAATGTTATCTTTATGGTGCAATAGTAGTGCTCTTAGAGTGTTAGGGGAGGAATTCACAAAAAAAAAAAACTTATACTACTTTAGGCACCTCTACATTTGGTATGCAGTTCTTTATGAGATATGCCTTTAAGTCTGTAGAATTAACATGTACAACTTCAATGTGTGTAAATTTTTCTATCATAAATATAAAGTAGAAATCTTTTAATAAGTGTATATATATATATTTTGTGAGATGTTTGTTCATTGAGATATATAATTCAACCATATTTGATGGATGAAAAGTTTTTAAGTTTACTATAGTACTACAATTAACAGTGTTATAACTTATATTTGATAATGAAATGACTATTACGTATATCTTTACGTTGCAATAGTAGTAATGGTAAGGAATTTTAGTTAATTAATTAGAGTTAGGAGAGGGACTTACAAAAAATCTTAGCTTATACTACTTTAGACACCCTTACATTTTGTTGTAGTTTTTTATTAGATATGGCTTTATGCTTGTAGGATAAACATGTACAATTTCAATTTGTTAATGTTTGTGTAAATTTAGAAATCATATCAAATGGAAAGAGTGGAGTCTTCGAGGGGAAAGCGTAGGAGGTCATCACATTCATCAGGAATTGGTGTTCCAATTGTAGTCCAAGGTTGTCGAATTCACCGCGGGGTTCGAGTTTATTGTATGGGTCACAGTCATCTGATCACCAACGAGTTGATAGGGGTACAAATGATTCTCCTTTGTCATCTGTTGGAGAGCGTCAATCTCAACCTTCTGTTGGTATGAACATTAATGTTTAATTGAATGTATAATTTGTATTTTTGTGTGTTTTGAACTTTTGGACAAGGTTAACTCTTGACTATGGCTATATTTGAAGCAGAGCGAGGTTCAGAAGATGTGCGTAATTCGACAGAGCGAGCGGAAGATCAAGATAGGATTGTAGATGATGGAATAGGTGTGGGTGCAGAGCAGGGTCCTGAAGATCCTCCTAGAGCGAGGACGACATATGTTCCACTAGCTAAGGGTTGTACACCCATATCAACTTATCCATCTGATTTACCTGATGAGCTTCCATGGCAAGGTGTTGAGCAACAAACTATCCTTGAAAGTTGTAGATCCCATTATGACAGGTTGAACAATGATCTTTATTCTTTAGATCTCCCTCCAGAGAGCCGACAAAGTCTAGAGATTGGTTTGGGGTCTTTGCACAAATTCATTGATGCATATGAGGAACTTGGACCAACTACGAATGGTTTTGTTCATTTGATGCACAGGCGAAGGGAACAAGTTATGGGTCTAGACAAGTGGGAGGTTGTGAAGGAGAGAGTTACCAGAGAACAAGCCAATTCAATGTTTAATTTCAAAGAAGGCCTTAAGCGAAAAATGTTGAAAGTGGAATATTTTAAGCATCCTCAAATTACACATTTAATATATGATCGGTTTCTTGCAGCTTATGGTCGATTTCCATTGAATGATGAGGTTCCTAATTATTTTGCTAGATTTTTCTATGCGGAGTTTTTTTTAGGTATGAAGCCAAACTATACTAATGTTCCTTCTGACTTTTATGGAGTTGGAAATGGTCGAATATATAATCGAAAAGGTGCTCTCAAAGACCCTACGACTCTTCAACCTCCACCTGAGATACCTCGTCCACCTAGGCTTGTGGCTTTAAGATCAGAGATGGAGCCCACATCCCAACTAGGGACAGTTGCAAGGGAATCGGTAGGTGATGGTTTAGCGTCAGCTCTTGTTGGAGTAGAAGTGGGATTGGGTCGAGAGAGGGCTCATGCTACTATTAGGGAAAAGTTTGTTTACAAGACGAATGACGAGGTAGATGGATTGAGCATCGATGATCTCAGGGCTTATGCTAAGTCTTGTCGAGATATAGCTTCGGATGTGTTATCCAATGACACATCGATTATGGGATAGGTTTGTTGATTATGCTGTGACAATCTATTTGATTTTTTATTATTCATTTTGAATTGAATTTTTTGCTACATAGTAATAAATATATTAAGCAAATGTATTTTGTTTGCAGTTTTCTAGAATGTTAAATGCACATAATTTTCGAGTCTCCAGTAGTCAAAATGAAGAGCAACCTAGTGAAAATGAAGAGCGTTTTGGAGAGGTATTTTAATTATAATATTTATGATTGAACTTGATTTTTTTTGTTTGGTTGAATTTTAATAAATATCAATGTATCTTATTGTTAATTTGACTTATCTATGCAGGTTTCTTTAGATTCCAACTTTTTAGATGATTTACCATCTCTTGTAAGCTAATGATTTTAATTTTTTTGTTTTGGTTTTAAGTTAATTGCTTAATTTATTATATGTATTGAAGTTATGTTTTATTCATTAACCAAATTTAAATTTTAGGGAAGAGACCATTTGGAAATTGGGGGTGAAGATGTGGGTTCTTTGATGAATGCGGATATTGGCACCGAGGTAATTTTGTTGAACTAGAAATGATCTTTGATATAAGTTTAATGCTTTAAATTTTTTGGATTTATTTGAAAATTGTTTGCATGCTTTAGGATTCATAAATTACTTTTGTACATGTTGCAGCTTGGCTCTTTGATATCCTTTGGAGCCAAAGGGAAGGCTCTAGTGGAAAAAAGTGGTGGACATGCATTCAAAGAATTTGATGTACAACTTTTTTAATAATTGAATTGTATTTTTAGTATAAGTTTAATATTTTAATATTTTGAATTTAGTTTAAAATTGTTTAAATAATTTATGATCTAGATTTATAATTTGTTTTTCTGTGTATTGTAGGTTGAGTTGAGTCCCAGGGAAGGTCCTAGTGGAAAATAGTGAAAAGATATTGGTCCAAATGGATAGTGGTTCAGACTTTATTGTTTTTGTTGATATATATATATTGTAGTTCAGACATGAAGGGTATTTATTTTTTGATTATACATATATGTACATTGAACTCACATGTTCATTAACTTTTTTTTGGATTATATATGAGTACATGTTAATTATTTCTCATTTGGTAAAATGTTTAAAATGTGTTTTGAATGAATGTTTAAAATGTTTTGATAATGTTTATAATGTGTTTTGCATGAATGTTTAAAATGTCTTGATAGGTGCAATCTAAAGTTAGGAAATGTTGAATGATGAGAATGAATGTTATAAAATTAGAAAATGTTGAATGATGAGAATGGATGTTATGGAAGAATGAATGTTGGGAAAGAATGAATGGGAGGTGTTAGGAATGTTTAAAATGTTAATCTAAGTTAGGAAATGTTCAATGTTGAGAATGAATGTTATGGTAAGAATCAATGTTGGGAAAAAATGAATGGGAGGTGTTATGGAAAAAGGAATGTTGGGAAAAAATGAATAGGAGGTGTTATGGAAGAAGGAATGTTTTCAATTTGTTATGTTGAGAATAAATGTTATTAAAATGTTGTTATGATGAAACATTGAAACATTTGATAGGTGCAATTTAAAGTTTGGAAATATTGAATTTGTAAAAAAATTTCATTCTGTTATGTTGAGAAATGTTATGAAAAGATTGAATGTTGATAAAGTGTTGAACCATAAAAATGAAGGTTTAAAATGAACTAAGAAATGGGATGCTAAAATGTAAAGAAATGAAATGATAGGAATTTTTGATAGAAAATGTACGAATTGTTTGATAAAAGTTTCAATTTTTTTGTAGTTTGATTCATATGTAAATTTTAAATTTTAATTAATGTTGTTCATATGTTTATTGTTTGATATGCATATGTAAATTTCAAAATTTAACTAATGTTTTTCATATGTTCATTGTTCAGGTACTTTGTAGTTCGTGAATTTCTAAATGTTGAAATCATTGCAAATGGGGATAATGATTTTTTGTTTTTTAATCACAAGTGAGGATTTCCGGATTGTGAAGCTTATGCTAAGTTAGAGCAATGAATTTTAGACAACAATTCGATGAATTTTTATCGATTTGTTGTAAATAATCATTGTTCTAATTTAACATAAGCTTCACAATCCAGGAATTCTTGTTTGTGATTAAAAATCAAATGATTGTTATCTTCATTTGTCATGATTTCAGTTATGTGAACTTACATGTCAGAGATATATAATTTTTGTGCAACAATCATATATTTAAAAATTATATAGATGAACAACTTGTTTTAAAAAATTCATTCAGATCATATTTATGGTGAAGTATATTAAAGAAACATGTTCGATGGATTAAAAGAATACAAAATTAATAGGTTTTTTGGTGATTTTTCGTTGGCATCAATAAATCAAAAGTAAAAATTCGGGGCGGAGTGGGGATAGCCACATCCGTTATCTCATCCTGTAGTGGTCTAATAGACATATGGGGACCCGAATAAAGTACTTTTGAATTTCCAAATTATATTTGAATTCATTTTTAAGCATGTTAAAGTACAACCATTTAAGCTCTTATGTTAGTTGTCATTCAAGAAAATATTCATAAAAACTCAATGAAAAAATATACTGTGCACAACAATTGTGATACATGGACAAAAAATATATTGTACACAACAATTGACATGGACAAAAATATAGATCAATTTATTTTTGATATGTAGTTAAAACATCGCAATGGAATGCCATCTTCAACTATCCGTTCATGGTCACATATGGATAGTTTCCATTTTTTAGTTTTTAACTGTTTTTTTGATGGAACTTGTACCAACTTTATTCGAGATGCACATACTAAATGACTATACTGACAACATATAACATCGGGCTCATAATCTTGAAAGTAGACATAATTTTTAGTCATATGCGTCTGCTGAAAAAAATAACCTTTTAAAATGATGGATCCTCTTTTGTATGTAAATCCGTTGTCGTTGTAGTCCTCCAATAACTTTATTTTTTCTTCAGTGCATCGCATCAAATAATATTTGACATTTTTGTTGTTGTCTACAGGTGCAATCACAGCGAAAACATCTCCTGCGCAAATTATAATTGGTGTTAGCGTATTTAAATGAATTAAATTGACTATAGTTATGGCAATGGACTAGAATGAACAATTAACTTAAAAGTCAAGAACAAGTTTATTACCTTCTCTAACGAGATCTGAAATTCTATCGCCATCAGACGATATTGCTATTTCTTCTGATTCTAACTCTTCTACACTTGCCAGTGGCATTTTTCCTTTTGGATTAATCTCTGTGTGTCTCCAAGCTTTTACGTAGTTGTTTGTTATGTTTTCACAAACTTCTGTAGATTCAACATTTTCAATGCAAATATGACAAAAGCATGATTTCTTTCTACTGTCAAATGCAAACACGTTGTGAAATGATTTTGTTTGAATAGAGTGAAGATCTCTAGTCCTATGTATGGTGCTAGCGTCATATGGTATTGATCTATTTATATCTTGGACCCCAACAAGCCAAAAAAACCTACACAATAAATGATGAATCACTTTCAAAGAACAACTTTTAATGTTAGTGTACATGTACTTAAATGTTAGTACATACATTTTTTTAAATTTCAAGAAATAATATAAATTAAAAAAATAGTGGACATACCTGTGCACATCTTTTGATTATTGATTATAATCATGGATTAGATTTAATTAACACCATTGGACAATCTCTGTAGCTGAATGAAACCGTGCAGAAGAATAGTTCATTTGCCATCTTCGAAGTGCTCTTTTCACGCATGCTCCTGCACCATCATGCTCACCTTTTCCATGCCCAGTTTCAAAGAAATTCCAACGATGTTTAATGTTCAGCGCTTTATGAAGTCGACATAACCAAAAAAATATTGTGAAGATTTAAATTGACCTACACATCCATCAGACCATATCCAATGCTCATTGAATTTGACTTCGCGTTTTTTCAGTGAGTCATAGAAAATATTTTCTATACAATGTTGAACAAAATGTGTATCGTGTGTACGGTCATCGCTGATATAGAAGTGATATTCTTTAATCACATCTCTATTGTCACATGTGATTTCAATGCCATCAACATCCTATTGAGAATGTCTATATACAACATGGATAAATATCGAAACTTGGTCAGAGTGATAGTATTCACTCTGTATCTCTTTTTGTGCAGCAAATGTATAGTTTTCAGCAAAATCAACCACCAACAAAATTGTTCCGGGTGGAAAAATTTCACGAGACTATTTGAATTGAAGATCTTGCCATCGTGCTCTATGTGAATGCTGGGTGTATTTATAAATTTCGCTTTCAAATTTTTTGAGAAAATCTGTGACGCATATCTTGTCTTCTAGCAAATCAATTCTTTTGGAATGTGAATCACTAGAACTTGTACTATAGTTGATGTATTCGTATCTCCTCCAATCAACATTTACATTTGACAACGATTGATCATTATCGATAGGATATTTATTGTGGAATAGGACCAAATTTCCACAATGATAACAATGTTTTCCATTGACACATTTCTTTGAATAAAATACTTCATCGTGATTTCTCTCACATAAAATTTGAGATATGAATTCACATATCGTCGGCGGAGGTGGTGAATTTGTCCAAAACATTTTACCAAATTCAAGAAACGTGTCATAATATAACTGAAATTGCACATGATAATGGCAACAACATGTATCACGTATAGTAATAGGTCGAACATACCATGGTTTTTGTTGCACAAATGTAGTGATTGATATATTAATTCCACGATGATCTTCCTTGAATTTATTGAACAATTGTACTTGTTTCATGTCCATTATATGTTTTGGTTGGCTTTCATATACATTTCGTGATATTCTTTTGCGTATCACATCTCTTGAATTTGGTGAAACTCGAGCATGTTCCAACCAATATTCTCGTACAATATCTTTAACACCTGCTTCTAATCTATCTTTGTAAGGTTGTCTACAAATAATTGCCCAGCAAACAAGTTCATTATTTTCATCTATTTGCATTTTGAATTTGCTATGTTTGTATAATGTCTTTCTTGATGTTCCAACTGCTTTTGCTAGTTCTGTTGTCAAACGCTTTTGTTTAGTACTAGCTGAAAGAATTGCTGTATGAATTGCTTTACGTGCAGCACTGATATCTTTCTTCCTGGATTTTCCAAATTTTTTTATTGCATCACCTATATTTTCCATCACATTTTGTTTCAATTTTGACTCTTTTGTTGCTTTGTGAATACCCAATAATGATGTAGCACCTTCTAACTTCTTGGACACTAATAAACATCTCAAAATTTGTGCTTGTCCTGCTATTGAGTAATCCTTGAGAACTTCATCATAAATTTTTGTAGCATGATATCGTGCAACATGTATTGGTAGTTTTTCTCCATATTTGTCGCAATCAATGTCTTCTAACATTTCATCATCAATAGTAAAAGTACTTATACATGAAGTTAAATTTAATTTAACATATATCAAAAAATAAAATTCATTATAAAAAAATGAATTTGAAAAATATATGATATATATACATACCAGGTCCAATTTCTGGATCTTGAACTTGATCTTCAATATTGACTTCATCGACATTAGCATGTAAATCACTATTTACATCTTCTACAATGTTCTTTTCAACTTCAATTTGTTCTTCTTGTACTCTATTTTCAATTTCCATCTCTTCAACATTATCATGTAAATCTGTATTTATATCTTCAATAGTTCTCTCTTCCGTTTCGGCAACCCTTTATTTTTTGGCAATATATCTAAGTTTTTGTTTCTCTCTATTATCATCATCATCACGTTTACGATCAGCTTTTCTTTGACGTTTTCTCTTATTGCCCATGGTTGTTTAATCTATAGATGATAAATTAAAGAATCATGTTACTTTATAGTAAAAATAAATAAATTAAGATTTAGAAACATTTACGGAATTTATAAAAACATGAACTGAAATTTACTTTACCTTATAAAAATTTTGTAAGAGTCTTTTGAAGAAGATTTCTTTGGAATTGACTTTCCTTTGAAAAAACTCTTTGAACAAAAATCTTCTTGGAAAGAAATAAGAAACTCCTTGACAATAAATTACCAACCCATTGGAACATAATAAAAACACCTTGTAAATAAATTTTTGTTGTAAAAATCATTGCAAAAAAACCTCTTTGAAAAAATATCTACGAAAAAAGCCACTAGAAAAAAGTACTTTGAATAAAAACTTATTTGTAAACATATCTAGGAAAAAACCATTGTAAAGAAATAACTCTTTGAAAAAACCCATTTCAAATAAATAAGAAGTATAAAACTACCTTGCAAAAAACCCTTTGCAAAATACTTTAGCAACATAACTATTTGAAAAAACTCCTTTCAAATAAATAAGAAGTGCAAAACTATTTTGGAAAAAAATCCTTTGCAAAATACCTCAGCAAAACAACTATTTGAAAAAACCTTTTTCAATTAAATAAGAAGCGCAAAACTACTTTGGAAAAAAACCATTTGTAAATTATCTTACCAAAACAACTCTTTGAAAAAATCCCTTTCAAAGAAATAAGAATGAAAAATACATTTTTTTTGCAAAAATACTTTCGAATACACACTTTTTAAATACAATCCTTGCAAAGAACCTCCTTGCAAACATGTCTAAGAAAAGAAATATTTTGAAAAAACTCCTTGCAAATATGCCTTAAAAAAAACACTTTCAATGTGTCTTTTGGAAAAAAGAAGAAGACACATACTTTGTAAAAACCTCTTTTTGCAAAAAATGTCTTCTTTACAAATATGAAATAAGAAAAGAAATATTTTGAAAAAACTCCTTGCAAATATGTCTTAGAAAAAAATCACTTTCAATGTGCCTTTTGAAAAAAAGAAGAAAAAACATACTTTGTAAAAACCTCATTTTGCAAAAAATGTCTTCTTTGCAAATATGCAATAAGAAAAGAAATATTTTGGAAAAACTCTTTGCAAATATGCCTTAGAAAAAAAACTCCTTCAATGTGCCTTTTGTAAAAAAGAAGAAGAAACATACCCTGTAAAAACCTCATTTTGCAAAAAATGTCTCCTCCTTTTAAAATTAGTTTGACAAAAAAATGCGAAGTTAAAACATGCGAAAATAATGAATCAACTTTAGGTTTATTTATATGAGTATAAAAAACAACCTTTTTTTTTTTTTTCTTTTTTTTTTTTTTTTTTTTTTTTTTTTTTTTTTTTTTTTTTTTTTTCGGTCGACGAGTTTTTATTTATTTATTTATTTTTCATTATTCGGCCGAATAACCTTCACCATAATTTACGACGCCGTTACGAAAAAACGTTATTCGACCGAATAATTATTTCGGTCGAATAATCTCTGAAACATGAAAGATTCACATCTCTGCAGAATTTTCAGGTTTCTCCATTTTTAGAAGGGAAAAACCACCTCTTACACAACAAAACGAATGTCGGACTTCATACCAGTAGATTCATCATTGAATCTACTTTATGTGGGTATAAATTTTGTTGTATATAGATAAGAACTGATATTTTTAAAGTTTTATTTTCGTAACATGTGTCGAGTTATGATTCAACTCTTTAAAAAAACGGCGAAAAGAAAAATCCATAACTTTAAAAATACCACACCAAAAAAATCGAAAAAAATGTGGGACTCTTCATTGGCATGTCTACTTCAAAAGGGTGTTCGTAGATTTTTTGCTTTTATAGCGGATTTAGAGAAAAGTGGTGCAACAAAAAAGTTGTTAAAAATCGATTGAGTTTCCCCATTGACCGACTTTAAAAAAATATAATAATTAGTATATAGATCCATTGGATGCAAACTTATAGTCAAGCACTAGTACATTGTGTGTAGATTGTCGTAGCATTTTCTGTTTTTGCAAAACACAAGTCTAACAATGATTTTAGTGGTGCAACAAATCATAACTCTTTTGTAGTCTTTTCATTTTAATAAGAATACACTGTCAAACATTTGCGAAATCGACATATCAAATCTTAATAAAAGAAATTGAAAAAATTATTAATAGAAAGCTACCATAATTCTACAAAAGTTTTCTTTTTACGGCAAAGTGAAATTTTAAACAAAAATATCACTTTTGTTCGCCCGAAGTTGAAAAACATGAAAAAACCAGAATTATTTTCTCACAAGACCCCCCAAAATAGACACCTATCTTCATTTTTTCACCCATACCAAACAACACTATAAAATGGGATCAATGAACTATAGGTCTTTGGAGACTCTTTAATGACTACCAAATGGATGACTTTTGTTTTTTGTAACAAGGGGAATTGACAACTGGGAAGGGGTTGGTACTCGCATGGGGCATGGGTAATTTGGGGTGATTTGAACTCGTGACCTCCATTTACAACATTTCCTTCATACCAAGCGAATCGTTGGTTGAGCTACACCCCTATGGGCTATCAAATGGATGACTTAGGAGAATCAAGTTCATTGTATTAGACTACAATTGGTGGTTGTTCATATAACCAATTATACTATGAAACGAGAACTCAACATAGTTCTCTTTTTTCTCTCTCCCAATTTTAGTAGCTAGTTTTAGCTCCGTTTCAAAAAGGGTTGATACCAGTATCACACATTTTCATTTTAGGCATTTTTTTGGGCCTTTGAATTATCTTTGTGGTAAAATATTTTTATTTCTATTTTCAAGTGTGTTTTCAGAAATTTAACAAAATAACATACATTTGTAAGCAATTTATAATGAAAAACATATTCATTTTACAAATTTTTCTATAAAATATGGCATTTTTATGGACAAAATAAGACATTTTTATTGACAAAATTCCATAAAATAAAGACATTTTTATTGACAAAATTGTACGAAATTCTAAAAAATAAAGACATTTAAAACCATTTTCAATGAATTTTCAGAGATTTTTTGTATAAAAATGATACTATTTCATATTATTTTAAAAAAAATGACGATTCACATAAATTCAATGAAAACTATACCATATATTTGTAAAAAACATATGAAAAACATTATATATAGAAAATTTGCAAACAAAGTTAAAAATAAAAATAAAACCTAAACCCAAAACAAACACTATATAAAATTTAAAAAAATTAAATTAAAACCTAAACCCAAAACAAAAACTATATAAAAAATTAAAAATTAAACCCAAAACAAAATTTATATAAATTTTTTTTTAAAAAAAAATTGAAAGAAAAAAAAATTAAAACCTAAACCCAAAACAAAACTATATAAAAACAAAATTTAAAACTTAAACAAAAAAACTATATAAAAAAAACAATTTAAAACGAAATTAAATATTAAAACAAACTATATAAAAAAACAATATAATTTTTTCTTTTTTTAAAAACAACTCAAACCAAATACTTCCCCATCCCCCCCCCTCCTCTCGTTGCCCCCTCCCTTCACCCTCCTCCCCCTCCTTCTCCTTCTCCTCTTGCCTCCCCCTTCCCCCTCCTCCCCCTCCGCGGGCCTTGGCCTGCGGAGTCTCCCCCTCCTCCCCCTCGTCCCCCTCCGTGGGCCTTAGCCTGCGGAGTCTCCCCCTCCCTTCTCCCTCCGCGGGCCTTGGCCCGCAAAGGGAGAAGGGAGGAGGAGGAGGAGTGAGAAGAGGGGGAAGGGAGGGGGCGATAGGAGGAGGGGGAAGGGGGAGGCGGAGGGGAAGGAGGGGGAAGGGAGGGGGGCGGGAGGAAGTGGAAGGAGGATGGGGGAGGGAGGGTGAATGAGCGCTTGGTTTGCTTGGGCACCAAGGGGTCGTGCCTCATGGGAGGCGCGATGCCTAGCTACAACCTAAACCCTTTGGCACATCGTGTTACCCGTAAGGGGTGGCCAAGGCCCGTGAAGGAAGAAGGGAGAATGAGGAGGGGGAGGAGGAGGGATGGGGTGACGAGAGGAGGGGGAGGAGGAGGGATGGGGTGAAGAGAGGAGGGGGAGGAGGGGGAAGGGTTTGGTTTGAATTTTTTTTTAGTTTTTTTATATAGTTTGTTTTAATTTTTTATTTTTTTTAAATTGTGTTATTATATAGTTTTTGTTTGTTTGTTTAGGTTTTATTTTTTTTTATATAGTTTTTTTTTGGGTTTAGGTTTTAATTTTTTTTAAATTTTTTTCTTATATAGTTTATGGGGTGTGGGTTTAGGTTTTAATTGTTTTTATTTTTTTATATACTTTAGAAGGGAGGAGGAGGAGGGGGAAGAGGGGGAAGGGAGGGGGTGACAGGAGGAGGGGGAAGGGGGAGGCAGAGGGGGAGGAGGGGGGAGGGTGGGGGTAGGAGGGGGTGGAAGGAGGATGGGGGAGGGGCGGTGAATGAGCACTTAGTTTGCTTGGGCACCAAAGGGCCATGCCTCATGAGCGGCGCGATGCCCAACTACAACCTAAACCCTTTGGCGCATCGTGTCACCTATAAGGGGCAGCCAAGGCCCGTGAAGGAAGAAGAGAGGATGAGGAGGGGGAATGGGGCGACGAGAGGAGGAGGAGGAGGGGGAGGAGGGGGAAGGGTTTGGTTTGAATTTTTTTATTTTTTATTTTTATATAGTTTGTTTTAATTTTTTATTTTTTTTTTAAATTGTGTTTTTATATAGTTTTTTTTTGTTTAGGTTTTAATTTTTTTTTATATAGTTTTTTTTTTGGGTTTAGGTTTTTTTTTTTTTAATTTTGTTTTTAAATAGTTTTTGTTTTGGTTTTAGTTTTTTTTTTTTTTTTTTTTTAAATTTTTCTTTTATATAGTTTAGGGGGGTCGGTTTAGGTTTTTAATTTTTTTAAAAAAATTTCTTATATAGTTTATGGGGTGTGGGTTTAGGTTTTAATTGTTTTTTATTTTTTTTTATTTTTTATATAGTTTAGGGGGGTCATTTTAAGTTGTATTTTTTATTTTTTTTTAAATTTATATAGTTGAGGGGGGTGGGTGGAGGGGGAACGGGCCAGGAGGGAAGGGAGGGGGGCAGGAGGAGGTTTAATTTTTTTGTAAATTTAAGTTTATAAAAATAATAATTTTTTTTAAAAACCAAAATTAAAATTTTTTTGTAGATTCCATAATCAATGCAGTGCAAGAACATCATAATCAACGACCAAATGAACGACAAAAGTTGTAGAAACATCGCAACAAGTGTTATGATGCTCCACATAAGTATATGGGTTTGATAATTGATGGCATGGATCATAAAAAAACACTCTTACCACATTTTGTCCATGTGCCAAATTATTTAAAGGAGGAAAATTTCAAAGAATATGCAAGTTTCAAAAAAGTTGTAATTTATCTCTTGAAGATTTTTTTTTCCAATTTAGGGGTTGATTTTAAAGTTTTTGTAAGTAACAATATGGGATGTTTAGGCCATGGTTCTATTTCTTACCCTGAAAAAAATACGTGTATACTGGTATCAAATCTTTTCTATTTGGGGGGTGTTTTTGGTGTTTTATTTGCAAAAATCATCGTTTTTATGGCTAGAGTTCTCGTTCATAGTATAAAGTTCTCATTTCATAGTATAAGAGGTTATATGAAATAACTTAGTTGAAACATTCAATTGGTATCTTATAGACACATTTATTGGGAATTGAACACTATTACCAATTCCCTATCGAAAGAGGATTTCCGACTGGAACCTGACACATTATAACTAGATGGGTATGTGGATGGACAATGGACATCCTCAAGAATAACAAAAATTATTTGACTTGTGGTGGTTTCAAGGATGGGAAACCCTTTTACTCATAGATGACCACATCTAGCTTTTTTTCAGTTCATGGCTCCAACTTGTAGATGGAATAAGTATTGATGACGTACAAGAACATTTATTTATTAAATACTATCACTAAATAGTGGTCCCGAGGCACCTAAGGTATGTATTTTCAGTTCTATAAATGAATATAATATATGATTTTTTTTGGAAAAAAAGATATAGATGTTGATTTTCTCATTGAAGTTGTCTTTGTTCATTTACTATTTATAAACCTAATAATAGTATTCTTGAGTGTTTTCCGAATAGTTTTATCAACACATTTCAACATCACACATGTGAGCGGTGAGCACTTTGGAATGCCATGCACAATTGGATAACTAAAATCTATGTTACTAGGGCATTAGGCATCTAACCTTTCTTATCTATCAGGTTTGTCCCTTTTCAATTATAAAACTAGACCTGATATTAAGAAAGGGGTCATGGTCATAATCTCATATAGTAATATCAAACTAGAATAACTCTAGCAGCTAATAACATTTGTATTAACAAATCAAGTGCACCAAATATACAAGCATCTACACTTTCCAATCTATCACTTCTCGAAAAGATAATGTTAAGTATATTTGAGTTCAATGGGATGGCTTAGTTTAAACAATATTATATTAAAACATATAATATGTCTATTTCAAATTAAATTTGTTCTTGTCATCATCTGTAAACTATTTAATTGACAGAATACCTAAATAGGATGTGGTGTAATGGAATATAATAATGAAAATGTGTGTACAGAGTGGGTTAAACGAGGATATTTTCAAAATCTTCTATGGAATGTAAAGGGTGGGACCAAGAATGATCTTGAATCTGGTCATTTTCTCAATTTGCATTAGAGCATGTATCAATTTTCATTAGAGCATGTACCAATTTGGTTTATATCAAGCTCAGTAAGCAACTTCATGCACAAATGATCAAATTCAAATGTGAAATTGATGCCTACGCAAGGAGTTCTTTAGTTATTTTATATGTAAAATGTGAGAACCTAGAGGATGGGTGTGAAGTGTCTGCTAAATTGGATGTGCAAGACTTGGTTTCATGGACTTCATTGAATGCATTATATGATCAAAATGGCTATGGCTAGAAGGCGATTGAGATCTTTTATCAATTGCAAAGCATAGGAAAAAAAGCCAAACAATTTATTTGTGAGTGTTTTACAAGCATGTGCTAACTTAATATTATTGGATCACACCAAAGAAATCCACGTGTATAGTATGAAATATTCAATTTTTCCATCTACTATCTCTATGAGAAATGCCCTTATTAATCTATATTCCAACTGTGGGCAATGGAAGATGCTTCCCAAGGGTTTCAAAAAATGCATGAGAGAAATGTGGTGACATGTCTTGCAATGTCAAGAATGATGTTTTTATGAAAGCCTAAAACTATTTTTTTGTAATGCAACAATCAAGGTTGAAACTAAATTTACTAAGCCTTAACTCTATGTTCTTGTAGGGACATCATAAGACTCAACAATTCTAATGGCTTAAAATTAATTAAAATGCACAATAAACTACATAAAAATATTTACTTACAATTCTTAGTTGTATCTCCTTGTAAGATCCATTGCAATCATGTTCCTTTATGTTCAGGTATCCACTTTGAACCTATCAAAAGTTCAAAGTGATGGTATTTTTTTTAATAAAAATAGTTATATATGTATGGAGAGAAATTGATGTCAAGAATAAGCCTGATAAAAATTGCTTTGAACCTATCAAAAATTCAATATCATGGCAATTTATTTTAATAAAACTAGTTATATATGTATGGAGAGAAACTGATGTCAAGAATAAACTTGATAAAAATTGAACATCAATTCACAGGAATCAAAGTTATTTATATATAATTGTTGGCTATAATGAGATTACATGTCAAAAAATAAACATTACCTAATGGAAGACAAGCAAGTAAAGGGTGATAACAAAGGATGTATACCTTGGTTTAATATATTTGAAAGAAAATATGATGTAGGAATATCGAGAATAGAAGAAAGTGGAGGATTTGGCTTGTACTATCATAATAGCTCTATATTTCAACAACCACTCCAATTGAATGGAAAAAAATACTTGTTATATTAATAGAAAATTTCTTGTTTATATAATGAAACAAAGTACACTTAAAATCCAATTAACACCAAATATGAATAAATGAATTTTGTTAATAATGACCATGACTTAAAAATTAAAATATTATACATTCATCTTAATTAAAATCGGTAAAATATTTTGGTTTGGTTTTTTTACCCCTCTCATTACATCCTAAAGCTAATCATTTGTAGTCTCGTGAACACCACCAATCACTAGGGTTGGTTTTTGACCTCTCTCATGACGTCATAAATCTAGAATCACAATCCCTGGTTTCCAACCAGTTAAACTAGAAATTATGCAAAGTCAAAGGTTTAATTATTAAATCAACGTACATTCATTCTAATTAAATTATGTCTCTAAATCGGGGTTGGTTTCTTCTTCCCCCTTCCACTACTTCACAAATATGTATATTTGAGCTTGCTTTAATGGGAATAGAGAGCCCAATTGTTGCTTCTAATATGGAAATCACAACATGGATTGCAAATGGTTAAGTAGACGAAGCTAACACCATATCTCGCATTGAAGTACCAGAGGTTGAATAGAAGAAAACAAAAAAGTCTATATGCGAAATATGAGCAATCATAACTCAAAAAGGTTCATTGGTTGTTGAGGAGGTTAGGGAGGGAGTTGCTTCTTCCTCTCTAATAAATTTTTGAAACTCTCCTCCTTTTGTATGTCCAAGTTCTTTTCCTTTATGTTATGCTTGCTATAGTAAATTGTTTACTGCAACTCTTATTTTGTATAGTTCTTATAGTGGTGTTGGGTAATTCAGTTTGATATAGTAATGCTAGGAAGCTCTGCTACAACCTTTACTTAGTATTATTGGAATTTTGCTGTAACTCTTATTGAAATTTTTAGGCATTTATTATAGAATTGTTGGGAAGTTCTATTTGTTATAATATGTTGGGATATTTGTTTCTTATAGTATTTTTTGGACAATTTTTTTTGTAAATTATAGTATAGATATATTGCATGTGTCTTTTTTTTTTTTTTTCCTTTTTTTTTCCCTGGAAAAAGTCGTAATTTTATTTCAAAAAGATGAACAAAATTACATTCTGCACATGTAATAGGATCACAAAGATCCATACATTGTCACATATTTATATTCCCAGTATTATCATATCTATAGTCTACTATATGAAAATAGTACAATGAAACTGTAAACAATACATTTCCGTCAAGACGGCAGATCCCTATCTCCAGTGAAAGGGTGTCCCAGAGCCACCAGCCGATACGCATCTCCCAAGATCCGCCTCCACTAATGACATCGCTCCATCATGCAGCCGCCGACCTCCCCAGCAGCAAAGGCAGTCTTTAAGACAGAGCTCCCTGCAGCTTGTAAGGATAGGTAGCGACGAGAAAGGGAACAAAGCCAATAATAGGCAGCAAACCCTGAAAACCAAGAGCAGAGCCAGCCCTCCATAGAAAATCCGTCCCAGCCGAAACCCTCGTCGAAGTATGCAGGAGATCTACGTCTGTGGACAAGCAGCAGGCTCGATAGACCTCCCAAACCAGCGAAAAACGGCCAGCATGCAGACCCCAGATGAAGAAAAACTAGAGCAGACCACCGAGCCTCCACCGGATGAAAGAGCACTGCCTTGCAAGAAACCAAAAGGAGAACCCAAAATGTTGCCAAAGAAACAGATAAAGAAGGAGAAAATAGGGCCACCGGAGCCGCCACCATCGCAGCCACCGACGAAAGTGCCCGCCGTCGAGGAATCTGCTTCGCGCCCTGGAACAGCCAGCATCTACCACCGTCGAGGAGCCGCCACCACCTCCGTCGAAGGAGCCGATCCGTTACAGGTTTCACCAAGATAATCCGCTATTATCAGGTCGGATTCGAAAGGCAGTGCGTAGCGGCCAGTCTGGTAGAACGTGTATATGGCGCAATTCTAACAGGCGTGGTTCTCGGGGACGATGAAACTTACGTGGGATCTTGTCACCCTTTCGTTGAGATCACTCAATTCGTTGCATCGTCCCCGGCGCTGGTAGCCCATCTCTGCGTTGACGGTTGAAACAGAAGCAATGTCCATCTCTGTTGCATTGCTCAAGATCCACGAATGACTCAGAATTTGATCGCAAGAAAGTCGTTGGTTCACGCCCTTCTCCAACATTCCAAGAACGAGTTTCTTTGCAGATTCGGATATGGAGCTCCATTCACCAGTACTGAGATCTGGTTCTGTATTCTGTATTTTCTGGTACATGGTCTTGGGGTCTTCAGTCTCCACATCAAAAGGTTTCTTCCCGCAGAGAAGAACATACAACAGCGCCGCCGCTTGAGGCCAGAAGCCCTCTACCACGGACAGCACACAAACAGGGCCGCCGCCACCAGTGGGTCGTCGCTAAGACCAGGCAGAAGGAAAAGGGTTGGCAGCCATGGAAGGTACCATGGCCGTCGAGATCTTCGACCCTCTTCCTAGTAGCAGAGCAAAAACCCTAGCTCCTCTCTATGAAGCCAATAAGGATTTTCAAGGTAGCTTATCAAACCATATTGCATGTGTCTTTATAATCACTATAGATTTAAATTTTGTTAAAGAAAATGCATCAAATAATTTATTTTAAAAAAATAAAAAAATATTTGAACATTTTTTAAAGACATTAATTTGTTTTTATATAAACCTGCATATTATTGGCCAAAAACATCTTTAGCCTCATATTGGAATATTTATCTTATGGACATTCTATAGTGTATAACAAGGTGGTTGAGGAATATACTTTACTCAAAGAGACAAAGTACTCTTTTCCAAAAGTGCAAATAACATATCAAGGAATTTAGACTTGGAGTGAACTGAATAAATGAAATCCGAAAGATATAGTAAGAAAATATGCATAGAATGCATAATCAAATAGACTCAATTATTTTACTGGAGCTTACATTTGGTTTTCAACATGTTTATGAGTACAAATACTTAAAATGTTTAGGTCTAATACACAAGAACTGTAAAACTATGAAAGAGAAATAATTGTATAACATGATAGTGTGTATAAAGATTCTTCTCCAAGTGAAACCATACAAAATTAAATTTTTAAATTCATAATAAGAACTATTTAAATATATCAAAGACTTTTGCATTCTAATGCCAATGACAAAAGTAGAGATCTTGATTCTAACAAAATAGACCGTTTTTCAATACCACTTTTGGATAAACAACATATGTCTTTCAACGAGAGGGACAATATAAGATGATAAATTTATATGAACCTAATTGTGTCCCAAAGATTATTGGAACTTTGGGTACATAATTCCTCATCTAAAAAATCCATTGTTTCTAAGCATATTGTTTTCATAATTCTATCCTTTATGCATATTTTTATAGAGGTTAAATCTATGGGGAAGCCTTGATTCTAATGTCCTCAATTTATTCCCAAATTTAAAGGTACCTATTGCTATAATAAATAATATCATAGTATTTGTATGTTTTTATTGCTATAAATTATGGATTCATGGATTAAACAATGTTTTTTCCATTTTTGCATGCCAGAGTCCATACCCTTAGAGAAGAAAAGGAAGATAAATATTTAAGTTAATTTTAATTTGTTTTATATTATAGTTCATTAAATGGAAAATGGTTGTTGTAAATTGTGGATTCATAGCTTAAGCATGTTTTTGCCATGCTAGAGTCCATACCCTTAGTTAAAGAAGAAAAAGAGGACAAATATTTAAGTTAATTTTAATATATTATAGTTCATTAAATGGAAAAAGGGATGGGGTAAAAGGCACATGAATAAATTATAATAGACAACCAAAGTAAAGCATAAGAGAAGTAGCATGAGTTGTTGAATATCAAAATGAAATGAGGGCATAAATTAAAATCTTAAGATAAAGAAAGAGCTTGATGGCTAGAAATAATGTTATTGAGATTCTATCCTAGCATAATTATAGAACCTAAAATTTCTAGATAACCAATAATACATAAAATTTAAAAATACACACCATAAGATCTGAAGGAATTAGTTGCATACCTGATTAGATGACCTGGTGGTTTCCTTGATAGCTCCAATATATGAAACTGAAGGTGGGGGGGCCTCTCTCCACCCAACCAACCCCCAGCCAATGGTTGAGGGTCCCGAGCCCCCAACAATTAACCCTATGCCAGTGCTTGCTTTCTCTCTTTCCTCTTGTTTTTAGCCTCCTCCTTCTTCTACTGCTCTCCCCAAATCTCTCAGCCCTCAAATACAAAATACCCCTCTCTATTATTGTCTTCCTCCTTTTATTCCCCCCTTCTCCCTTTTTCTTAATTTCTTATTTAATTTCTATCATTATTCAAAATTTTCTTTCCATTGCTTCTTTTTTTAAGTTTCTTTTTAATATTTTACATAATGTTATATTAAATTAATTATTCCATATATGAATATATGAGGGTTGTTACATACTCCCCCTTTCAGGAAACTTTGTCCCGAAGTTATAATCCTCAAGTAATAAATACAATACTTATTCAATCAATCAAGTAAATCATAGACAGTATAGGTAGCTAGTACTATTATGAAGATAATATATTTATATGTGTGGCCATCACATAGAAATCTCCAACCTACACTAATACAAGCATGCACCTTAAGTTATAACATGCTCTTAATTAATTTCCTATGTGTCTAGTATGCAAACATGGCAACAATTATGCATCATACACACAAAAAAATTATACATTTAATTAACAATAAGTGTGCATTTGTATACTTCCTCTCTCCTTACTCACCCTCTCCCATGGGGGGTCAGTTGGTAGACAATATCATATCACATCCATTCATATTGGGGAATCAATTATGGTACGGAAATGAGAAAATATATTTACCTGTATGAAGGGGCCAAGGGGGATTCATTATGTTATATGGAAATACAAATATTTAGGGTATATTTTATTACATTTCATGTATAAGTGGTGGAGGGGAGGCAGAGGGAAAATCCTGCAAATATAATAGTTAGGATGATATCCTAAGTATTAATTTAATTTCTTAGATTGGATCACTACTACACCAAGAGGTATTTTGAGACATTTGTTTAAGAAAAAATCCATGTTGCTCATTACTTACCAATTTTTTTTTTTTTTCCGTTTTTTAATTGGACTCGTTGACTTTTCATCCTGAAGGTGACGAAAGAGGGTTTCTAAATGGCTTTAGCAATGAAAAAGGGAAAATACAGTTATTTAGTAGCAATTTTAGGTTCCTATGTTCGACAAAGTCTTCAGCATTGCTATACCTTCACAAAGAATGAGAGTATAAAATAATGTTACGCTTTATGGTCGAGACTTCAATACCTATTTGGGTGGCTTCTCCCTTGGTCATCTCATTGAACACTGTGAGAAATCTTTTTCTGGAACCACCAAGTTGGCAGGGATTCCTACCTACTAGGCGTATGAGTGCGGTTACATCGGAAAGGCCATTATAGAGTCTGATGTTTTATGTTTTAGGGTCATTGTGTTGGAGGTGTCTAGTGGTATGCATGTTGTGTAGTGAAATCCACAAGTAAAAGGGGAGAAATTCATAAGTTAGATATGAGGTCTTTATGGGAAGGGAAGAGTTTAGGTTTGGCTCTTAAGTTTGATAAAGGTGCTAGCACATGTAATTTTTTCACCCCATTTAAATTAATCCGAATATCTCCAAGCAATATAGGTATCCCCTGAGAAAAAATAAAATCCTAAGTTTACTAATGATAACTAATTGCAACAACTGATGACAAGAACATAACATTAATAGCTCCTATATGTTTGCATAGAGACCCAAGTTCTTGTTGTAGGATAGAGAATAAAAAATTCCCATCCCACAAGCTACAAATACTATCACAGAACAAAAATCTTGATCAAAACTACAATATGATTTTTATTAGAAACTAAAACACATCAAAATGAAGAAACTAGCAGCAAGCACACAAATATGAAAAATTGCATCATTGTACTCTTGAGAACAAAGCATGAATAGCTCCTATCTATTATGCATAGAAACCCAAGTTTTTGTTGTAGGATTGAGAATAAAATGTTTCTATCCCATGAGATACAAATAGTATCAAAGAAATGAAATTTGATTAAAACTACAATATGGTTTTTATTTGAAACTCAAACACATCAAGCTGAAGAAAATAGTAGAAGGATAGAAAATGAAAGATAAGGATATTATCATATTATGGCATTCTCCGTTTTTTTCATTTTCTATAATTTTGCTTAAATTTTTAACTGGGTTTCCTTTTATGCATTTTTCCTTCTCCATTACTATTTCATTGGGTCTTCCACCATCCAACACTACAAATTGATCAATCGCCCCTATAATCCCAATGGTACCATTATTAGAATTATACTGGTATTTTATTTCGCATCATGTTTTCTTATACTAAGATGCTCTAGGACTCTTGTTTGTTACAACTTGATAATATGTATAAATGACTATTAAAAATAGACCTACAATATTTTGTGAAACTAAGAGTTTTCTTAATTGAAAAGGTATATTTTCATAATAGAACTCTACCCTTTACAAAATAAGTCGTATATAGGATAAGGTACAAAACTGCAAAACTATTGCCTACGCATAGTTCTAGTTGAACTCGACACGCAGTGTGACTACTTTATTTGGTGCACAAATGCATTTTACCTATCCAGCTCGGTGCATAATTATCGATCAAAACTTGGGAACCACACATTTGGTGAAAAGACTGAAAATCTAATGCACACATTTGAAGTCAAACGGTTCTCATATCGCACTTCATAATTTGAACATGAGGTTAACTTGCTTGAAATTTGAATTTCAACGTTCTAAAAAAAGATAAAAAAAGGTTCAAAATTGGACTCGATTTGTAAGTTGGATTCAAACAAAGTCAAAAGGGAAACCTTCATTATAAAATTGGGGTCGATAATTGGATCGGGGTATAAATTCGAATATATCCAAAGGAGGCATCAATCCAAAAATTGGGGTTGATCATTTGAATTGGTTAGAGTTTGAATGAATAGTATTGGAATCCGATTAAAGTGAAAGAAATTGACATTGAAAATCAACCCCAATTTGGGGATCAGACATAGAGTTCAAATAATAAGAGATAAAATAGGCCTCATTTGAAAATGTGGCCCAACTTAGGAATCGATTGGAAAGCTTAAAAATGAATAGATAAGGGATAACTTTATCGAGAGATAAAACCTAAGTCTAATTTTGAGAATAAAGATTCAAAAAGAAGACGAAAATAAGGGCTTCATTCCAAAATCAGGCTTGAATTTAAATTCTTGAAGACGTTTTAAAAATATTTCATATAAAATTCATGATCAATTTATTAGGCATGATTTAGATTTCGGGAAGCTATGAAATTGAAAAGGTAATAAGAGGGCTCAATTGATTAATTAGTCCTTATTTGTGAATCAAATCCATAAATTAAAATAAAACTCACCAAATAATCTGATTTAGAAACTAGGGAGGGCATAAAATGTAGTTTCATTTTGAAAAAAAATTAGAGAAGTCATAAATAAAGAAAAATGGAAATCAAAAGATTTATGTAATTAATTAGACTTGTAAAGAGTACTCGGAAGTGCAAAGAAAATGTAAAAACAAAAATCAATACAAATTAATGGAAACTTCATTCCGCTCAGAGAGGTTCCCCAAGTTTTTTTTTGAAAACAATGAGGGTGGGTGGGGGGTTGTTGAAGGCTTAACATGGTCCTATGTGGAAACCAACATTTATTACGATATTTTTATTTTATTTTATAGAGACAAAAAAACTATTTATTAAATATTGGAAAACTTCACAAATAATATCCTCATACTCATATTTCCAATCATTATTTTAATTGTTTGACATATTTTAAAATGTAAGGGTTTAATTATTAAAAAAACAATATCCAACATAGAGTATAATTTTGGATTTATAAGAAAAGGAAATTCCAAAAAGAAAATGATTTTGGATTAATAGCAAAAGCATATTAAGAAAAAGTTCAAACCAAACCAAAAAAACCTTAATAGTAAACCTATAATGTGATAAGGAAACTGGATAGTTATATATATATGAATCCTTTGATGTTGTGGATAGTATTCATGCCTTTTAGGTACAAAAGATGTTCTTTCTTTAGAAAATATAGAGTTTTGGGTTAAGTAGTTCACAAAAGGGAAAGATAATGACATCAAATTTGATCAAGTAGCTATGTTAAAAATCATTGGACCTATCATCATCCCTCACTTTACAAGCTAATGAGTTTAGCAGTTAAGTAAGGTTTCCCTAAACCTTAGATTCAAAGCCACATTATTCCTATTTTTAAAAACAGGGTCAAAACAATCTCTCTAATTATAGTATCATTATACTATACTAGCCATATTTTAACAAAAATGTATGGACTTACTATGGAAAATATGATCAATGCATGGCTAGAAAGTCATAGAAAAAGAGCTAAAATCTAGGCTAGATTTAGGAGCTATCAAGAAACTATACACCACCTTATTATGCTTGGGATCATTTAAGAGGAGGGTCATAATAATAAATCCAATATCTTTCTTTGCTTTGTCGACATTACAAAATCATTTGGTGTAATACCTATAACTTATCTTTGGAATATATTAAAAGAGCTAGACATTCCTTTCAAGCTGAGAGTTGCTACAATAGGTTTTATGTTAATGTTATTTCCATCTTTAGGAACACTAAGGATTGGTTGGAAGAAATGAATTGTAATATAGAAGTTAAAGAAGGTTGTCCCCTGTCCCCTACCCTGTTTAGCATATGCATTGACAAGTTAGAGGGTTATGTGGAAGAAGCATATTGTGTCAACTCAAGTCTAGCTAGAATAGTCATCTTCCTTCTTCTTTATGTTGATGGTATTGGTATTATTGTGGGTAGTCCCTAGAACCTAAACAACCAACTACAAATCCTCAATGCTTTTGTCTCTAGTATGAGTATGATTGTTAACATTGAAAAAAAAAAGGTTATGATAATCTACTCCAAAATTTTCATTTATACTAATTTTGATTGTGAAAACAACATCTTGGAGGAAGTGACCTCATGCAAATGTCTTGGAATTGATCTTCATCATATGCTCATCAAAAGATTAACTTGAACTATACCATTGAGAAAATGATAAATGGAGTGTGGAAAACTTATTATGGACTTAAAAATAGTTGTAAATCAATGGGATTTTTGTTTTTGGATGAGAAGAAACTCCTCTAAGACTCTCATCACTCTTATTATATTATATCATTGTAAACTTTGGGGAGTCAACATTTCTAGAGAATCCAAGGGGGGTTCACTAAGTAGGCAATATTATAACATGTGATTTCATATTTCAGGATTTTGTACTCTAAAATATAGAAGCAATATATTGCCTAATATATAAGGGTCAATGGGTACTTTTACTATAATATTAAAAACATGTATATATCATAGTTTTTATACTTATGTATCTATGGGGTTGAATAGGGTATTGGGGGGTTTGATTAGGTACTTATGTCTAAAGATTGTGTAAGTTTGATTGTGTGAATCCATATTAGTGTTTGAATAAACATGATTTGTGTGAAGGTGGCGTGAATCCAATTTTGTTTGTAGTTAGAGTTGTTAAATATACAACATCAAGATACATTCTCCAAATCAATCTTGTGTAGCCAAGATTTATCCTCCCATATAGAGGTGAGAACTTTGATTTCCTTTCGTGTAAAGGTTCTTCCTCCCATATAGAGGTACCCAATCAAAGTAATGATGTTGTAAAGTCTTGTTGGACAAGACTTTAGACTTGTGTGTCAAGTCATGATTATCATGTGAACCTTCTGTATAAAGGTATCCATGGGATGGACCTCTCGTATAGAAGTGGACCTTCCTTATAAAGGTCATGCTTTACTTGTTAAAATCATTTAATGTTGTGTGATGTTTTATTAACCATGATCACTAGATTGTTATTAAGTCTCCTTTAGAGATTGATCACCTCTAAAGTGATTTGCTTTAGCATATTGATCATTTGGTCCGGAATAATATAATATGATCACAACATCTGATAATTCTTCATAATATAATGTAATGTGATGGATAATTAAAGTTAGCACATATTGACCATGTAGTAAAAGATAAAAAAAATAAAAGATAAATCATAGAGATCAAGAGAAATCAAAATTTTCTATGCAAATACTTCAACTAATTAAAGAGAACTCAAATTGTTAAAGCCTCAGTTAAGTATTAATGCTTCAGTTAAAGCATCATTTAAAGATATGCCTCAGTTAACTAAAGAACTCATAATGGTCACTTCAAGTAAATCAATTAGCATGATTTCAGTTAACTAAGTGTTAAATAAGAAGGACTAGTTAACTAAAGTGTTTTTACTTTAGTTAAACTAAAAGACGACACTTCAGTTAAAGAGAGTTAACTAAGTGACAACAAATAAGATCTAGTTAACTAAGTGTTATCGCATGGCAACACGTATGTTAAACTAAAACATGACACGCCCGTTGTGACACTTGCACATCGACACTTAAGTTAGCCACCTAACTGAGTAGGAAAGATTTCAGTTAAGAGGTGGGTTCATTCTAAGTGACAGCTCAGTGAGATAAAGCACTGCATGAGAAGTGGGGTGCACCTCTACATACAAGATTAATACATATATTTGGGGGATAGTTCATCCTGAAGATAGAAGTTAAAAATAGAAGAGAAGAATGTATAAATATGTTATACGGGATTTAGAATCCAATATGAAGCGAATACTCTTCTCCATTGAAGACAAGGCACTTCTCTTTGCGCATGGTATTTTTTCAGGATTGTTATTGTTGTGATGGTCACACACCTGATTGATCTCTCTTCTCTATTGATTATGTATCTTCATCAAGAGTGTTTGGTGATCTCTTATCTTCCAAAACCAATCTTCTATGTAGTAAAAGAAAGCATTCTCTGTTATCCAATATATTATACTAAGAAGAATTGCTGGGGTTTTTGTTCTCATAATTTTGAGGATTTTCCCTAGGGTATATCTTGTGTTATGGTTGTATGAATTTCATGGATTGAATTGTCTCATTGCTTCAAGCCTCTGCATCTAAAATAATTAAATATCAAATCTCAACCAAATTTCAACATGATATCAGAGATCAGAGGATGAAGGAGATTACTTTTTCTTGTCATCTAGAGCCTATGTTGATCTTGATAAGTTGAGAACAAGATTTGAATACTATGGCATCAGTCCTTGTACGACCAGAAGACCATTTTGAGGGCACCTAAAAATTCAAAACTTGGAAGGCTAGGATTCTCAACATCATAGAGGAACATGACTTAAAAGACTACGTATCCATTGTGATGGAGGAGCATACATCTAATGCAGGGCACATCAACTTCAAGAAGAATCAAGATAAGTCCAAACAGGTCATCTATGATTCGGTAAAAGATAACTTGATGCCCGTGATCACATCGCTGAAGAATGCGAAATAATGTCATGATACAATGACTAATATATATGAGAAGAAGGCCTCGATTCAAAAGAAGGCATTGTTCTCATAATTTTGAGGATTTTCCCCAGGGTATATCTTGTGTTATGGTTGTATGAATTTCATGGATTGAATTGTCTCATTGCTTCAAGCCTCTGCATCTGAAATAATTAAATATCAAATCTCAACCAAATTTCAACATGATATCAGAGATCAGAGGATGAAGGAGATTAGTTTTTCTTGTCATCTAGAGCCTATGTTGATCTTGATAAGTTGAGAACAAGATTTGAATACTATGGCATCAGTCCTTGTACGACCGAAAGACCATTTTGAGGGCACCTCAAAATTCAAAACTTGGAAGGCTAGGATTCTCAACATCATAGAGGAACATGACTTAAAAGAGTACGTATCCACTGTGATGGAGGAGCATACATCTAATGCAAGGCACATCAACTTCAAGAAGAATCAAGATAAGTCCAAACAGGTCATCTATGATTCGGTAAAAGATAACTTGATGCCCGTGATCACATCGCTGAAGAATGCGAAATAATGTTATGATACAATGACTAATATATATGAGAAGAAGGCCTCGATTCAAAAGAGGGCATTGAATAATAATCTTCAAAAATTAAAGAGGGAGACAGATGAGACAATGTCCTCCTTCTTCTCCAAGATATCTTTGGTAAGAGATCAACTTGCTAGTGTTGGAGTAGTGGTGGATGCATATGATCTTCTCCAAACCGCTATTGATGGTATCCCATCCTCATGGGAGACATTCTTGGCTGCGATAAAGGACTGAGAGGTACAACCTAAATTCAAAATGTTTTGACATCATTGCCTCCAAGAGGAGGGGCGAATCTAGATCAAGTCAATGTGCATCAAAGAAGAAAATATTGCCCTCATGGCAAGAATGAAGGAATGAAAGAAATCCTTCTTCCAAAAGAAATTATCTCATCAAAAGAAGAAGGAGTTCAACAAAGTCTTTGACAAGTCAAAATCTATATGCTTCAATTGAAACAAGAAAGGCCATTTCTCAAGAGATTGCAAAGCAAAGCAGAAAGTAAAGTTTCATGCCTCTGCTGCCATAGAATATGAAACCACTCAAAAGAATGCATATGAAGAAAAGGAGACAAGGAGGGAGTATCACCTTATCTCATCACTTTCGAGATACGCCATAAAAAATGAAGACACATGGTTAATTGACAATGGTGCATCTAAACATATGATTGGTTACAAGAGTGCCATCATCGATCTAAAGGAGAAGGAATTCACATGCATGGTATAGTTGGGGGACAACTCAACTTATTCGATCCAGGGAGTTGGATCTAGCTCATTCTAGTTGAGCACCGATGATATTCTACACTTGGAAGACATTCTATATGTTCGAGGCTTGAAGAAGAACCTTCTTTTTGTTTCGGTTCTTAAATAAAAAGGATTCCAAGTTATCTTCATGGATAAAAAATAACTTTTATGGTCGCATAACAAAAGCTTAGAATCTCTTGCTATGATTGGAGTTTGAGAGGGAGGATTCTACAAGGTACCCAGGAAGTACATTCAAGCTACAATTCACAACACTATCAGTACGTACGAGCTATGGCATTAAAGTCTTGGAAACCTACACTACAAAGCACTACCAGGACTTCAAAAGATGGTAAAAGGTATGCCTGCATTTTATTTTGAGCATGATAGTGTATGTCGAGGTTGTGCACTTGGGAAGAATGTTAAGAAAAGTTTTTCTAGTATCTCTACTAGATATAAATGGATTTTAGATTTATTACATTCTGAAGTATGTCATCCCATGTCATCCCCCTCCCTGAGTGGCTTCTTATATTATGTACTGTTCATCGATGATTTTTCTAGGAAGTCATGGATTTATTTCATGAAGGCTAAAAGTGAAACTCTTAGAAAATTTAAAGAGTTTAAATCCCTAGTTATGTTAGTTTTTCAGAATTTACAATCTGATATAGGATCTTAACTGAGAGAATAACATGTATAGCATATCTACAACATATCAATCATGGACACAATAAAGCAAGCACACAAGAGACACAGAGTTTCACAAGGGAAAACCAAGAAGGTGAAAAACCCCGCAACTTCCTCAGAGATAGATAGAGCAATGATACTACCCAAGCATAAGAGATAGTCTTCTCCTAGCAGCAGCTTCTCCTCCTCCACAAGTGCGCCACTGTCCAAATGAAAGTATGAGTGAGAAAGTGAATGATCAAATAGACTGCCTTCCACACTCTATTTATACTTGACTCGACTTTCCTAATAACCTTTACTAGGTTAGCCTTAACTTAACCACATAACATAATGCTGACAGGGTCGACCCCCAATAGGGTGGTCTAATAACCCTTTAACCCACATGACTTATACAGGGCCGACCCCAATAAGGTGATCTAATAACGCATCAAGTATAAGTTACCACACTTACAATATAAATGATGACACTTCCGTATAGAGGAATAATAACATCTCTATAGGAATACAAACACTTTCGTATAGAGGAATAATAACATCTCTATAGGAATACAATATACATATATGAAATACATTCCCAAGTTACAAATACATCAACACTCCCTCTTAACTAGGAAGGTATTTCTCGACATAGATCTACTAGCACAAGTCTTCTTCTCTAGATCATCGTCACTAGATCATCGACATTGAATCATCGTCATCGTCACTGCTGTTTCTATCTCAATCAATCTCCGATCTACTCGTTATAGGAAGTTCTACAGATCCAGTCCTTTTTTCATACTGGATGTAGGCCCACCACCTGCAGGTCTTAATCACTGGCCATACTATGGAATCCTTAGGACTTATTACGTGCATCACAAAACCTCACAAGAGCATCCCAGGTTGTTACAAGCACACAGGTCTACCTGTACGATCGCCCAGGGACATATTATATGTGACCTCACAACAAAACCTCGCAAGAGCATCCCAGGATGTTACGAGCACACAACTCTACCTATAGGATCTCCTAGGGACATATTACATGTGGTCACCACAAAACCTCGCAAGAGCATCCCAGGACTTGATATGGGCACACAGCCCAACCTATCGGATCTCCCAGGGCCATATTACATGTGGTCATGGAAAAACCTCGCAAGAGCATCCCAGGACTTATTATGGGAACACATCCCAACCTATCAGATCTCCCAGGGACATATTATATGCCATAGGACAAAACCTCGAAAGAGCATTTTCCAGATATCCCAAGGCCATATTATATGCCATAGGAAAAACCTCGAAAGAGTATCTGCAAATCTCCCAAGGCCATAATATATGTCCTCCTAAGCAAAACCTCGAAAGAGCATTTTCCAGATATCCCAGGGCCATATTATATGCCATAGGCATAACCTCAAAAGAGTATCTGCAAACCTCCCAGGGCCATATTATATGCTTATCTACACAACATGTCCATGGCCATAGAGTATCAACCTGATACTCACCATACATCATTCTAATGTACCTGATCATCCTGATCATCATCACTGCATCGTCCTGATGCATGTCATCATCGCATGATCATCTTGATCATCGTCATAGCATCATCCTGATGCATATCCTCTGGACCAACATCCTGAAGCTCATCATCTATGATCATCCTGATCATACAATCTATCCATCTGATGCATACACAGTATCTACCTTATACATATCATCATACATGATCTACCTGATCATACAATGTATCCACCTGATACATACACAGTATCTACCTGATACATATCATCATACATGATCTACCCGATCATCGCAAGCACCCAACATGATGCATATACATATACATGATCCAACTGATTATAGAAAGCATCCAACATGATGCATATACATATACATGATCCAACTACTCATAACAAGCATCCAACATGATGCATATACATATACATGATCCAACTAATCATAACAAGCATCATCCTGATTCTCATCATCTAGTGCTTACATCCATAGCCATGGGAAGGATCCTCCTCTCACCATGCTTGGAATGGCTCCAATAGATGTGTCCATCACTTCTTCCTTGAAGTATCATCAATCTGAAGAACACCAAGCCTCTCTCTGAAGTACTTGAACTTCACTCTAGGTAGTGGCTTCTTCAACACATCTACAACCTGCTCATTCGTCTCAACATACAGGAGCTTCACTACTTGTCTCTGCACCATATCCTTGATATAGTGATATTTGATCTCTATGTGCTTCGACCTATCGTGGAACAGTAGATTCTCAGAAAGCTTAACACAACTCTGGTTATCACAAAAAATACTAGTAGCATCCAACAGGAGATCAAATAACCTAGACAGTAGCTTCCTAAGAAATAATGCCACACAACTAGCCGAACAAACGGCAACATACTATGCTTCGGCTGTACTCAATGCTATGTAGGACTGCTTCCTGCTAAACCAAGAGATCACACCTGATCCCATACTGAAGCAGCACCTAGAAGTGATCTTCCTATCTGTAGCATTGCCTGCCCAGTTTGAATCAACATAACCCTGCAGGCTAAACTTTTGATTCACGTCATACTTGAGCCCATAATCAATTGTAACCTTATGGTACCTCAGAATATGCTTTACAACAACCAAATGAACACCTCTCGTATCCGTCAGGAACTGGCTCAATGTGTTCACCGTAAAGAAAATGTCTGGTCTTGTGTTCACCAGGTACATCAAGGACCCAATCATCTGAAGATACATAGTAACATCAATCGGAATAGATGAAGCATCACACATAGGCTTCAGGTTCGATGCCATAGGTGTGGCCATGGCCTTGCAATCCATCATCCAGAACCTCTTCAGGATCTCTACTGCATACTTCCCTTTTCCAAGGAAGATTCCATCTGCACTCTGCCACACCTCCATGCCTAGAAAATAGTGCATCATCGCCAAGTCCTTCATCTCGAACTTGGAAACAAGCTTCCTCTTGGTATCGGCAATCAAACTATCCTCACCTGTAACAAACAGGTCATCCACATACAAAAGTAGTATCACTGGATTGCCTTCCTCAACCTTGTAGTAAAGGTTGGAATCTGCTTTACTCTTGGTAAAGCCCAAACTAGATAGAAAGCTGTCTATGCTACCATACCAAGTTCTGGGAGCTTGCTTTAATCCATACAAGGATTTCTTCAACTTGCACACATATGACTCTCTATCATGTGTCTCAAAACCAAGTGGCTGCTCCACATACACTTCCTCCTGAACTACAACATTTAAGAAAGCTGTCTTGACATCTATCTGGTGTATCTTCCATTTCATCACTGCAGCCAGAGAAAGTACTGATCTGATGGAAGTGTATGTGGCTACAGGAGCAAAAGTCTCTTTATAGTCTATTACCTTTTTCTGGGAGAAGCCATGAGCTACAAATCTCTATTTGTATTTCTCTATGCTGCCATCTGTAGCATGCTTGATCTTATAGATCTGCTTGGAAGTCATGACAGACTTCCCTTCTAGCCTGGGACCACATCCCAACCATCATTCTTCATGATTGATGGATCATGGAATTCTTCCATTGCTTCATCCTGGATCCTGGGAACTTCAGTATCTTCAATCGATAGCTTTGTTACTGGAAAAAATGTTGCAGTCCTTCTTTTGTAGGTGATGGTATACGATCTTTCCTATAAGACAAGTTAAATTGCATGATTAGAAACATCTCATAGTTTTCAGAACAATTCCTTACACATAAAGAAATATGTCATACAGTCATGCAATTATTTTAGCCAATGCTTCAATACAACATTTATCCATATCCCATGACTTTCTAGATGCTTTCCAATCTCTACCAGAACATTGTTAAAATTTTTCACTACTCCAACATGTCAGCAAAGAGGTTTCATTCTAGATAAGTAGCAATGGAATGTTGTACAGTGCCATAGGCCACTTACCCATTACATGCATATTACTAGTATACTGTTCATTAATGCAATTATTCTAATATGCATAATACACAACCTAAGTCTAGGAACATAAGTATATACATTATTGAACAATATTATTTAAACATTCAAATATACAAGAAATGACAATTCAAATACTTATCTTTATTTGTTTGTTGGGTGGACTCCCTCTCAATCTTTGTTTCCTTGTAGGAACTACTGGAGTGTGCTCCCTCTTGATCTTTGCTTCTTGGATTACCTGTCTTTGAACTTATATCCATTCTCGATCACTATGCATGCTTACTAGTATCATCATTGTGTTATCCTTGAGATCTCATACACAATCATTATTAGTATAATATTAATACTATCAAGACACAATAATCTTAAACATGTATAGTCATGATCATTTCAAACACATATAATAAGTATTAGCATTTAAAGTTTCAAGGAAGACTTTTCTTACTCATGCATATTCATATTTGACCATAGAACTCTTCTGGCTAGTCATATCATCAATCACAGTAAGAAGCATAATATGCCTAAACCCACGATTACTAACTTCGATGAATAATCATTATCAATCATACCAAGTATACTTATATAAGAGATCTTATCACAAGGTAGGATTCTAACTTGATATAGGAAAAGCATACCTGGATTAGCATACTAGCTAGTTATGTCTAACATTCCCACATAATGTCTTCTTGTTTTCTTCAATGACTTGTGCTAGTAACTTGCACATCTCATAGGTTAACCATTATAGAACCAAGTTATACATACCTTGTAAGTAGATCTTCTATGTGATCCATGAAAATGGATGAATCTTTGTCTTCATGTCACCATGGTCATATGCTCTTGAGCTAGAACATGATTTGTCTTTCTTGATGTACCTTTCATGTTAGTGGACAACATTAAACTCATACAACACCACAATGCATTAGTACAATCATAAGTGTCAAAACCCTAATCAATGAATATTTGCATTCATAATTTTATTAAGGTGATATGACAAGTCTAAAGTTAATCAAGATTGTACTAACCTTAATGAAGACAAACATACCATAAACTTAATCATGAACAAATCTCGAAACATACCTGGATAAGTCATACCTGTCGAGATTGTTTGTAATATTCTTATGTAAGGTCTTAGCCTCATCTACCTCTGAAACACGAACTTCTTCACTTATGCAAGTGACCAATCCATTCTCTTCTAGGATTAACCCAATCCACTTTGATTTGTTGAAACTGGATCTGGAGCTGGATTAGGGTTTGCCAGGGAAACCCTAGAAATTCAAACTTTGAATTTCAATTCTGAAAGGATAGAAAGATGCGCCTTGATGAGTTGATCAACCTCACGGGGACTTCACTCAATGACTTCCTACCATAGCACGTTCGTTCGTGGCATATGAAAAATTACCCCTAATTTCAAAAAATATTGGAAAAACCCTCCCAAAATCATTTTTTTAACTCCCACCCAATATGCCTTCCCAATTTTAAAAAACCCCTAATCCCCCTATAATATTGTATGTATCCATTTTTTCATTTACATTATTTATACCCCTTTATATATCTGCCTAGTATATTGCCATGATACCGTCGGCTTGATTAAACCTCCCAAGGCCTGTAATAGGCACGAGTGGTTGGGTATTCAAGCCCCCAAGGCCTATCGAAGGCCTATAACAGGACCTGGAGGCTTAGAGCCTCCCAAGGCACCTTGGGGGCTTGGACACCTTCATAGTATACAAACAAGTGAATATGGGATAAGTAAAACACAACAATCTAGATATGTAAACTTGCAAAACTTGGATAAGATTGGTGTCAAAGCCAAGATCATTTCCCAGAAAATGAGGAAAGGGAGAGCCTTTTGACTACCAGTTTGTTGAGAGCCTAAGGGTTTACCAAACTTGAAATGGCCTAGATTTTTATGGCCAATCTAGTGTTTTTGCACTTATTCTCATGCCTAGGGTTTTCTCCAACCTAGATAATTTGTTTTCAGTCAAAGGTTTCTGCATTTTTCCTGTACATTAAACTCTTCATTTTCTTAAGTGGTTGCTCTTCTCCTATATAGCTTGTGCGAACTGGAACTTTTTTCTTTATGACATGCATTTTTTACTGTAATAACTTCTTTTTCCCACCTTTTATATTGTACAGCCTACATTTTCTACTGAACAACCTATTTTTTTATCCTGATTTTCTCTTGTACAACTTACCTACCATATAGGGGGCGGCCTGTACAACTTGCATAGTTGACTCTCCTTGTTTAACTATTTTCCCTCTTCACTCCTTCCATCACTACTCTCTCCTCTGCTACTAGTTAGGGATTGTCACTTTTCACAGCTTACACATTAGTATGAATTGTCCCTTGTTCACCATATCTCTGACACTCCATCATAATTTTATGCAAAACATGCAAAAAGTGCAGCATATTTTCACACAAACATAGACATGGGAAGACATTTCTTTTTACAACATTTGTTTATATTACACGTGAAAGGAATTTGTTCCTTTACATATTCAAAACAATTGATATTAGGGTAAGAGGAGACCCATTCTCTAACACACTAAGTTACACATCTACTTATTAGAGTATAATGCAGATGGAAGTAAATCTAAAATCTTCCTTATTCTCCTCTTTAAAACTTTCTATAAACACTAACAGCCTTTCATGTAACTGCCCCTACCTAATTAGCACTTCTGACATAACATACTAACACGGCTAACTTATGTGGCACATTGGCCTACATAAGTGCAGGTTCAATTACAAAATAATCATTACATTCTAAAACTATGTATGTACATTGATTATAAATGAAATTAGATGAGGAGATGCTGTTACTTTTAATGGGGAAACTCATGTACAAAATGGATGCATTATTAATGGTAATTTGTTGAGAGACTATGTTGGAATTGCTATGTCATCAGCTAAAGAAAAAATGACATCAAAATGGTAGGATAACAACATTTAGGAGACCCTTGGAACCCTTGTTAAGGGAACATCTATTTAGGTCACAATATGTAAAAGAAAATGGGGGTGAATTAGCTTTAGTTCTTTCATTTTGTCAACATCTCTGAGCAATATGTCCACTTCATGAAACTCCTCTTTGCACATGGATTCTTTCACTTCATAATGTTGAAGTGGATGACATATCTTCCAACTACACTTTTTCTCTAAAGAAAGGTTGCAAGGGTCATATTGTCATATTATCTTAATTCTTTATAGAGGTATATTTCCAAGGGGTATATTGTCATATTATCTTGTTGCTGCTGCTACTATTCGGCATTTGAAGTGGAAATATCCTCCACAATGGGTACATATTTACCCTCTATGAATCCCTTATTGTTGAGACCACTCATAAATCTATAGGAGACCTCCTGTTTTCCTTTGAGGGAACCTGTCAGTTTGGACGTTGCTGCAGACAGCTTACCCTCCAGATATTTTCTCTTAAGGTCTTTCTTCACCAACGGAGTGAACTGACTATCCAATGACCTTGCAGTTGCTAACCAGGCCAATACTATAACCAACAAGATGGTCCCAAGGTAGGGAGTGGAGTTGGCAAGTGAACCAAACGTTAAAATAAGAAATTGTTGAATCAGTGCACCTCCTGACTTTCCCAAGGGATTGCATACCACATCTATTGCAGCCTTTCGTTTAACCTATAAAAGAACCGAGAATGAGATCACATATAATGATATATGTTAAATTGAAACAATTTTCAGTTGTCAAAAACCACCTACAATGTTAACAAATTCAAAATCCCAGAGAGAGGAATAGTTTGGCATTATTCCTTAGCATAAGCCCAATAGCATTACTTGACTATATTCTTATAAAAGCCAAATATGAAAGTGAAAAGAGAACACACAGAGGCCTTGAAAACTTGGGACAAAATGCAGAGTCAATATACCTTAGTGTCCTCATCAAGTGGAATGTAAGCCATCTCTTTGCAAGGATCAAACAAACTATATTTAGCACTCTTGCTAAAGATGTTCTGAAGAGCTCCAACATACACAACTGCCAAAAGAGGTGTCATGCCAAATTTACCCAATAAGGGAGTGAGTGGTTCACTGCAGAGAATGAGACCAAAGAAAGCTACTCCTGTTTCCAGCAACACAGTAGGTGTGATGGTAGTTGCTACTCCCGAACCATATTTGCGGAATATAACTCTGCTTAGCAACATCATGGTGAAGGTAGTGATGCCTGTGCATGTGGAGAAATCCCCCATGAATGCAGAATACTCATTTGGACTTGGAAACTGTCAGAGACACACCAATTATCTTAGTCATATTTCCAAAATAATCTCCTTATATTAAAACCACACAGAATCTTGCTTCATTTTTTTCTTAGTTAAAGGTTGAGTGCTCTAGCTATGGAATTAATGGCTGAAGACATTTAATTATCGTATTTAGCTGGTTCTACTATCCTTAAAACAAAAATGTAAAGAAATGGTAAAGCCTATGAAAGGATTGCAAGTTATTTAGATGCTTTGCGCTAGATTTTCCCCAGCTAAGAGGGACAATCCAATTAATGCACTGGTGTTTAGATACCGTGTATGATTGGGCCTCCTCAAGCAAGTAGTATGACAACAATGAAACATAAATTAGGAAAAGTTCTTGAGCCCTTCAAGTTGATGTAAATGGATATGCATGTGTGTGTGTGTCTCGCTGGAGAGATATGTCAGAAGGCATGGATCTTTGTACTTGTTTGAGCAAGTACTGGTGATAACTACATAACATATTTAAGTTGGAAATATTTTGGTTCTCGTGCTGAGGCTGTGTAAAGTAGATGGTTCCTGCATAGGTCTCCCCATATAGATATCCACTAAGGTGACACATGCTATTAGGCATATCTGTATAAACAGTAATTATGTTGCCAAAGAACCTAAGGTCTAAAATATATTACCTGTGCCTTCAGTTTTGACTTCCAGGTGACTTCAACAAGGTTGATGCTAATACCGTATGCAACCACCAAAGTGGCAAGGTCTCTCACATATATTGAAGTCAATAGGAACTTAAATCTCTCCATCATTCCCATCTTTGGTTTCTCCTGTAAAAATTACTAGAGGTTGAGTTAAAGAACCTAAAATAACTTGTGTTCTGTTAAGAACACAATCGAAAAACTGCAAGAAATTAGAATATAGATATACCTTCTTCTTACGAGATTCTCCCTTTGGAAGTGTAGGATCATCCACTACAAATTTATTTACCCAACAGTAGATTCCACATATAGTAAGCCCCTACAGCACAACAATGCTCATCATTCCCTTCAAGGAGACTACCCAACCATCTACCCCAAGCCCATCTAACCTACACACTTTGAGAACCTCCTTCCCCTGTTGTTGCTGCTGCGGCTATTCGGCATTTGAAATGGAAATATCCTCCACAATGGGTACATATTTACCCTCTATGAATCCCTTATTGTTGAGACCACTCATAAATCTATAGGAGACCTCCTGTTTTCCTTTGAGGGAACCTATCAGTTTGGGCGTTGCTGCAGATAGCTTACCCTCCATATATTTTGTCTTAAGGTCTTTCTTCACCAACGGAGTGAACCGACTATCCAATGACCGTGCAGCTGCTAACTAGGCCAATACTATAACCAAAATGATGGTCCCAAGGTAGGGAGTGGAGTATCAAGCAATTCAATTCCTAAAGAGTTCAAAAGACTATTTCTCTTTATGTAAAATATGGTATTCCATAATGTATGTGTAAAAACCAAATCAGTTAAAAAATTCTTAGCCTTGCTTTGCTTCAATGTCTATGCTAAAGTCAATGTTCGGCTTACAATCCAACACTAAGGTTGGAACCTGAAGTTGACATGTTTGCATCAAAAGCAGTCAATTAGAATCATAAAGTATATAGTAGCGTTAGAACCCAAATTGGTTATGAATATTACATAGATCAGTATTTGGCTTACCTGCTGAATAGTGGCATGTAGATGTTCTCCTTGCAAGAGACCTAACAATATCAAGAGGTAATTGGCTCACAGACAACAACCCACGATTTCCACATTGAGCAGGGAAGAGCCCGTTTTCATGTTTTTCTTATGCCATGTACATGTCTCCAAAGTACTTGATGTTGAATTTTAAGGGTTTTTTTTCCATGTGGAAAAACTAGATAACCTGAAGTGTTTGAAACCCCTTGGATAACAATATTTTTCTAGTAAATCTTGATTACATCAAGGGATGAAGGATGGTTTTACAGCTAAACCCTGATCTCTTAACTTGAACAAAATCATCCTTCTAGATTCATCATTGCACAAAATTCTAAAGCTCACTCACATTAGAGTCCCACAATGCTAAAGCTCATTTATTATGGAGGAGGTCTCTTTTTCTTATTTTTTTCTACATATTTGTGCCCATCATCTTGCTTCCACCTAGATGATATCACTTAATTTTTTAATATGCTGCCTGTGCAAAAAATGCCCATAATTTCCTCTTCAACATAGCAAATTGAAGTCATTCCCTAAAACCAAGTTTGGTTAGAACTGGATGCCATTCACAAGTACTCTAAGCATCCCTAATGCCATCATTTTTTAGAGATATTTGAAGATTCTCGTACCAATTTTGGGACAGAATTGATAGAATATAAAAGTAGGGGCGATTTATGGAGTTTTTACCCAATATTTACCCTCAAAACATGCCCCCCAAAATAGTCTTCATACATTTTAAGTGTAGTTTTTAGCACTCCTGAGTAGACCTGCAGGAGAAAGTAGCAATAACACCCTATTACATCTCAATATGGGCATAAGAAACAAGAAGAAGCATACTTCCAATTATGGGTAGTAATGGGGCCTCATATATGGTAAATCTGAGGTAATTTAGACAAATCAGGGCATGTTGTGGGGTGTGTTCTTGAAACAATAGCAATAAAACCTTATTTTTCCTTAGATATGGGCATATTTTGGGTAGAACCGTGCATCCAATTAACTGAGAAAGGGCATTTTGCGTAGTTAAATTCCCTGTACCAACAATTCTGGGCAGTTATGTGCATGATTCAACATTGTTTTTAACCTTAAACAATAAAAAACCACCTAAATATCAATTATGGGTGGTTTTAAGGTCATAAAAATGGAAACAAACAACAATGATCATCCCGATCATCAAATTTGGGCATGCCCAGGGTTTATAAATCAATTCCAAACATGTTTTTGACTTCCTAACATCAATGGGAAGCATAATCTGTAAACTTGGGCAACCTGTGATTGAAAAGGCTGCAAATAAGCAATGTGGGAATGACTTATACCTATCCCTAACCTAATAGTCCTATTTGAGACCATTTGTACAGAAAGTGAAAACCGCACCATTTAAGTCTACAAGTGGATTCTAGCAATAAAAATCACAAACATTTCAACAATTTAAGCATGTTGGCATATTTAGTATCAAGCAATTCAATTCCTAAAGAGTTCAAAAGACTGTTTCTCTTTATGTAAAATATGGTATTCCATAATGTATGTGTAAAAATCAAATGAGTTAAAAATTTTGTTAAATTACATGATGTTAAATTTGTTGCATCATTGTTGGAGGGGAATCTCATAACACTTCTCTTAAGGAAGAAAAAGGAGGGTCAATTTGTAGGATAGCTCCTTGGATGGCTTCTTCTATTATTGACAACACAAACAAGATCTGTTTGCTAGATGTTATTGGACAATCATTGTACTTGCTGTAACAATATCGGGGTTATGCTCTATATATCCTACAAATGATCCTTGAATCATAATACAATTAAAGGAACCGATGTCCCAATCCTGGCCAATGCCCGAGTGGATTATTCAAGGACACATTAACATGGTGGGGTGGGAAGGTGATCAAGTTAGTGGGCATGCTAGTACTCCACATAAAGGCAGATTTGGACAAAATGTACGTCTAATCCTGGGATTATTGTAATCAAAATTCTTAGACTGAAATATTTATACACTAGTGGATGGGACACTTTGTCTAATTGGAAGAATTGTCTGGCTAGAATACAATCGAGCTTGGATATGTTTTATGTAAAATTGCACATGGCCACCTTGACCAATAACACTCGATGATCTATTTTAATAGATGATGTTGTAACTGGTTCATATCATTCACCCATCTACACTACTATCTTTACTAAAGGAACTTCTAGTTTTGCATCCACCTTGCCTTACAAGATCAATGTTTCACTTTTGGAGTCATGAAAAAGAATTCAATTAGTTTCACGGGTATGGAATCTTGTCCCTAGGCCAACGAGAAACTCAGATTGTATTTTATGGCTGAAGGTTATTGTTTAGAGGACAACCAAGTTTCTTAGGGGTTAGGGACAAATGATTTAATGGAACTATAGATAAAAGGATTGGCAACTTAGGAAACAACTCAGTCATGTTCAAAATGAATTGGAAGAAGATCCTTTTAATTTTGCAAAGCACACTTTGTGGTCATTAGGAATACAAAGCCAAGAGGACCAAGATAAAGGCACTAATCAATTGGGATAAGGAGGAAAACAACACTTTAAAATGTACTTTCACTACTTGAAACAGAAAGAACTTCTAAAAGAATTCTCGTACTCAAAGACCCAGAAGGGTGTCTGACTGATGATCAAGATAAAAAGAAAAGGCATATTTTATAGACATTTTCAAAGTTATTTTCTTCTATTGGTTGTGACGTTGATCGCATTGTTGTTAAGCAATTCATCACATGCATTATCCCTACACAATTCCTAAGTATGACCATTCCATTTTGTCTCAGCTTTTGGATGAAGATGATTTGTTCCAGGCTTTACAAGACATTGTTAAGGGTAAATCACTAGGACTAGATGAGTGGCCTTTTGATTTATTTGTGTCTTAAGCCTACGATTGATGCTAATCTTTTCTGAGTCAATGCTGGACTTGACCATCACATATGGTTAGTTGTAAGTAAACATGTCCTTCTATATCAAGGGTTGAGAACATGTCCTAAATAATGCATGTTAAAATTCCACCATTGTGATGGCATTTTGGTTGAGAATGTCCAAGAGTAAAATAAAGCTCATGTGAATGGTGTGCACCAAAAATTACAATGGTCAAATTGTCATTTGCAACTTCACGAGATTTCAATGCAGTCAAGGATAAAGTCTTTTCTAGAGATGAAGATGAAGAAGATTCTTTGATGATGAAAAATTATATGATCATTGCTACATAACACGTGTGTATGAAGAGACTAGGGTATCCAAGATTATATGATCATTGCTACAGAACACGTGTGTATGAAGAGACTAGGGTATCCAAGTGTCGATGAACAACTAAATACTGATTTAGAGAAAATAATAAACTTGCATGAAAAGAGGAACCAATCCATTTTTCCAACACGGCATGGTGTTTACTGTAACAACCCCTAAAAGGGAACCGTAATAGAAAATTTCAATTAATAAAGTTGGGAAAGTGAGTGGTTCATCCAAAGACTCCACCAAAAATAAATCGTATTCCTCAAAAGGTGCATGAATTAGTTCAGCGTGGCAAAGAGGGAATGGGAGAGGTATGGAAGACCAAAGCTACTGTTGTCGTAAAATGTCTCGATAAAGGGCTTATTTCAGATGATGCATATTTTCATAATGTGAGAGACCAAGAAGAAGAAGGGGAGATTGTATTTCCATTTGAAATAGTGTGGACATGAAAATAGGCATCATCTGCAATAAACCCTGTATCATAGGATAGAAATTACAATTGAATGTGTAGCCATGCATTCAAACACACTATAGTGGCAGAGGTTCTGATGTGAATATAAGTTTATAAGAAGCTTGGGAGTTGTTGGGGAAACCTTAACTTTGGTTGTCCCAATTCAAGTTAAGTGGTGCAAAATAAATAAGGGTTAGCCCAAGGGTTGACATTGCTGGAAACAAGTATTTGAGTTTGATAATCAAAGGTGTAAGGTGGACATAGAAATGATTCCTATGGTCAACTTGAAAATATCTCATCCAACCCTTTGAAAGACTATGAGTAAAAATGCATGAGAAAGTGAAGATTGGGGGAACACCTTAATTATGAATTTATCAGTAAGATGGGAGGATTCATGTATGGACATGAAGGAGGATTAAGAGAAGAATTAATCCTATTCAAATTTTGAGAAAGATATTCAATTTAAATAAGAATCCTAGAGATCAAAGGAAAGAGATCTATGTAGCACCTCTAAAATCATTATCAAGGATACTTTTTTAGCACCTTGCTTAAAGGATGACACCTTTTAAGATTTTTGGCTTCACTAGCAACTAGGAGATTATGAGTTCCTTGGACCTTGGTGCTTTCATTTGCACACCAAGTAGGTGGACAATTAGTAACAACAGGAAGGGAGAGAACAAGAGGATGACTGTCTTTTGTAGAAAAGAGGTTAGGAAAGCAAACTGATGAGAGAACTTGCTTATAAATTTTCTGATGGAAAGGACATCAAGTACAAAGTCACCCCTTTACATGAAGTAGGTCTTAGGATGGATGTGTCATCTCAATGTCATGTTATGGGAACTTGTAGGTTAGGAAAGCAAACTGATGAGAGAACTTGCTTATAAATTTCCTGATGGAAAGGACATCAAGTAAAAAGTCACCCCTTTGCATGAAGTAGGTCTTAGGATGGATGTGTCATCACCATGGAGCTACTATTGAAAATTTCAAGTAGTAAAAAGACACATTTGTATGGTCAATGAGAAGTTGAGGGGTGTCTCATAAACTTTGTTAACATATAATTGATCCCTGGTAAGTGCTAAACTAATCAAACAATGTGTGCTAAAATCTGAGAAAATTTTAGCATCTGCATATGAGATCACAAAAGAGATACATGAAGGAAAATCTGAGAAAATTTTCCGGATTTAGAATATGCAAATGAATTAGTCATTGCTAATGTCTCTCCATATTTGGGGATCTCACACTAGGGATATGAACGAGAAAAATGAAAACTTCGGTGTTGATTAAAGAGTTTTCTACAAAGGATGTTGAAGTAGCAAAGAAAGCATTACAAGAAATAAAGTTTTATAAAAACACTGCTCATGAAAAAACAATGTGAAGCTCAGTATCCAATGAAGATGCCATTAAATCAGATTCAAAATTTGTGCAAAATTTTAAGATGTAAAGAAAAAACATTATGAATCAACAAGCAACAATGCTAACCAAAACTCGAGAAATATCCTTGCTAAATTTGTAATTCAAGACAAGCAAGGTCTCGAAAATGTTATCCATTTGGATCATGAAGCTGTAATACTTTCTGACCCTCCTTCTATATTAGCAATTTTATCTAATGTTCATATACACAGAGAGTTATCTTATTTTTTCAATTCTATTATTGAAAAAGAAAAAGCTAATTTGCGTGCTAAGGAAAACAAAATTGATATAGTACATGACAATGAGTTCGCAAAAGAACAGGTTAAACATGACAATGAAACAACGACGGTTGATCAAATTCTGCTTAAAGAGAAAATGGGTGAAGTGGTTTCTGTGTCTTTGCAATTTATAGAAGATCAAGCCAAAGTAGTTGAATATGAATTGCAATCGAAAACTCCATAAGTGTCCCCCAAAGCTGATATGGCTATTTTGGAGCAAAGATCAATTTTCTCTTTATCTGATAATAAATCTGTTCACTGTAAACAATCTTCAAAACATAAAAGCAAAAGTAGAGTTGGCCATGGAATTCCTAAATTAATTTGCGAAGGTTCACCTATCAATGAAAAGGAAATTGACATAGAAAATAATGCTCAATTATCAATGCATTGTTCAAGCCAAAGGACCAGATTCTAACATAATGCAGCACTAGGAATTTGAACATACCTGATAAGCTTCTCAAAGAAATGATGGAAGTTTCCAAATTTGCCCACTTGGGGATATCTATACAAGCAAACCCATGAAACCACCTTTGCTTCTTCAAACAAAACCCATGAAACCACCTTTTCCTCTTCAAACAAAACCCATGAAACCGCCTTTGCCTCTTCAAACAAAACCCACAAAAACCTATGGCTGACGAGTTTATGTTGCAAAATCCAGCTACAAAACTATGCTGCAAAACCCACGAAACTGCCTTTTCCTCTTCAAACAAAATCCACGAAACTGCATTTTCCTCTTCAAACAAAACCCACGAAACCCTATGGCTGACGAGTTTATGCTGCAAAACCCAACTGTAAAACCCAGCTGCAAAACGTGAACTCTTACCACGGTTGGGGGCTTCCCTGCAAAAACCCAGCTTCAAAATGCAAACTCTCACCAGGTTTGGGGGCTTCCCTGCAAAACCCAGCTGCTGCGACCTCTCACCACACTCTCACCACGGTTAGGGGCTTCCTGCAAAACCCAGCTACTATGACCTCTCACCACACTCACACAAGAATTTCGATTTCACACAGCAATTTCAATTTCGGGGACATCACGGGGACATTAGGCAGCAAATTCTTATAATATATACCCCAAGATATTGGGGATTGCATAAATAAATAAATAAACCCTAACCACCCTAAATATATAGGCAATATAATGTTATGGTTTTCATGTCTAATTTATACCCCCAATATGAATGGACGTGGTATAATATTGCCCCCCAGTGAAGACCCCGTGATCAACCTAGTATACTAAGAATTTGAAAACTGCAAAGTTTCACCCCTCAAATTTGCTTTTCAATCTTCCGGATTCACTAGGGAGGACCCTGAATTAGGGTTTGAGTTTCCTGGAGCTTTACCCAACCAAATAGTTTGATCCAAAGCTCTAAAATTCCATTTTTCCAAGGAGCTTCCAGCTATGGTCACAGATTCAAAAATTCCCATTTTTGTAGAAGCCCTAACTTTCCACTTTTCCGATTAAAGTTTAGAACTAGGGTTTGATCAAGCCCGGCCTTCTTCCCAACAAAAAAAATTGATCTTGGTCTCTAAGTTTCAATTTTGATGAGGATCATACAGCCATGGTCTCCGATCACAAAAATTTCAACTTTCTTCGAAGCCCTAAATTCCCGGAGCCATGAATGAAGGTGCTCAAAATCCAATTCTGTGACAGAAATATGCATCTGATTATTTCTAGTGTAACTCCGAAATTACAAATCCAAAGGGTCTGAAACTATGATTTGTGGTAGCCTGACCTGTCATCTTTTCAACCCCATAGGTCTGACCTCAATTGGATTCTCTGAGAGAGAGTTATGCCAAGTATTGCAACATGACCTATTTATGGGATAAACCAGGAGAGCAAACGTGTACGGAGTGCCACATGTCACTAGTTCACTTTCGGCCTCTGAACCTTTGGCCCATGAAATTAAAGTTCATGCCCTACCTGTCACATTTTACTAAATTTTATTTGGAGCTTCCGAGCCCAATTTGTGGCCTTTTTTCCAAGGTCACCTGTTTATGACTGAGATCTGGAAGAGGCAGAAACCCTAGATTGTACAGATCGTAAAACACAAAGTAAAATGAATTAGAAGTTTTTCTTTGGACACAACGTACATTGGGATCTTATCTTCGACCCGTAAAAGATTCAGATCCTTAAAATTTTCCAAAATAGATTTATAGCGAAAGTTCTACGATGATTGGTTTTTGCTATATCAAGCCCTAGCTTCGCAAGTGCAACAAGTGTCATAAATGCCATACCATGCCTTCTTTCAGGCTACGTCTGATACCATGTTCAGAATTTACAATCTAATATAGGATCTTAACTGAGAGAATAACATGTACAACATATCAATCATGGACACAATAAAGCAAGCACACAAGAGACACATAGTTTCACCGGGGAAAACCAAGAAGGTAAAAAACCCTGCAACTTCCTCAGAGATAGATAGAGAAATGATACAACCCAAGCATAAGAGATAGTCTTCTCCTAGCAGCAGCTTCTCCTCCTCCACAAGTGCGCCACTCTCCAAATGAGAGTATGAGTGAGAAAGTGAATGATCAAATAGAGTGCCTCCCGCACTCTATTTATACTTGACTTGAATTGCCTAATAACCTTTACTAGGTCGGCCTTAACTTAACCACATAACATAATGCTGACAGGGACGACCCCCAATAGGGTGGTATAATAACCCTTTAACCCACATGACTTATACAGGGCCGACCCCAACAAGGTGGTCTAATAACCCATCAAGTATAAGTTATGACACTTACAATCTAAATGACGACACTTCCGTATAGAGGAATAATAACATCTCTATAGGAATACAAACACTTCCATATAGAGGAATAATAACATCTCTATAGGAATACAATATACATATATGAAATACATTCTGAAGTTACAAATATGTCAACAAGTTGAAAATCAGAAACAAAATAAAATGTGTGCATTAAGGTCTGATAATGGAGGTGAATTTGATTCACATGCATTTAATGAGCTATGTAGTGATGCAAGAATATGTATATAGTTAACAATACCATACAAACCTTAGCAAAATGGGGTTTCCAAGAGGAAGAATAAAACCATATGTGGGGCTGCAAAATCCATGATGCATTATCAAGATATGTCTACCTCATTAGGGGCATAAGCCACCCATAGAGATGTGTACATCCAGAATAGGTGCTTGCATTCCATTCTATATGAGAACAACAGAAGAAGTGTTTACTGGTGAGAAGCTAGACATATCACACTTTAGGATCGTCGGGGGCATAGTATACATTCATGTACCGAAAGAAAAGAGAACAAAGAGGGAGCCTTTTGGAAATAAAGGAACCTTTGTGGGTTATAGAAAGTCATCCAAAGCATACTGAATATATGTACCTGGTGAGAGACACATTGAAGTCAATCGAGATGTTACCTACCATGGGGAAGCTTATTTCAAAATATCGAAAGAGATTCAATGTGATTCAGAGATGGAGGATCCCAAGTCTAATTACCACCCTATAGTGTTTGAGACGGAGAAACCAGAAGATGCCTCAGATTCGATATCTCCTGAAGAAACAGTGGAATTGGTTGAGAGGTCACCTGATGAACCTCCCACTAAAAGAAGATATGCTTGGTGCCGAGACATCTTACAAAATGCAAAGAAACATGGAGCACCAATAGGCTCATCCAGGGAGCGCAAGAAACCTGGCAAATATTTAGGGTATGTTTCACTGATGAGTCACATCCATGATTCAAAACCATTCTCATATGAGGAAGTTGCAAAGCATCAACTTTGGAAATATGAAATGATAGAAGAGTATAACTCTATAATGAAGAATGATGTTTGGGAGGTTATTCCCAAACCTGATGGGAATTCCATTGTGACTTCTAGATAGATTTACAAGATAAATCATGCTGTAGATGGTAGCATTGAGAAGGATAAAGCCATATTCATTCCAAAGGTTTTTCTCAAAAATAAGGCATCAATTATGAAGATACCTTTGCCCCTCTGGAAAGGTATACCACAATCCAAGCAATGATTGTACTTGCATCTGTTCTAGGATAGAAATTTCACCAGATGGATGTGAAGACAACCTTCCTCAATGGTGAGCTTGAGGAAGAGTTTTATATTCAGTATCCTGAAGGATTTGTGGTGCATGGGAAGGAGTCCCATGTTTATAAGCTAAAGAAATCTCTATATGGGCTTAAGCAATCCCCAGGACCTAGTACTCCATAATTGATAACTACCTTAAGAAAGAAGGTTTCTGTAAGAGTGAAGCTTATCCAAATTTGTACTTCAAAGTAGTGAAGAACCAACCATTGATATTGGTTCTATATGTCTATTATTGTTTTCTCACTGGAGAGGAACATCTAATTTCTTGGTGCAAGAGGGAGATCACCTCAGAGTTCGAGATGAAAGAATTAGGTCTAATGCACTATTTTATTGGCCTTCATATCTGGAAAAGAAAAGATGAAATTTTTCTATCTCAAGGGAATTACACTGTGGATATATTGCGTAGGTTTGGCATGATAGATTGCAAACCTATGACTACACCGATGGTTTCCAATTTGAGGAAACTTCATGAGTTAGGCTCTAGATTAGATCCAATAGATCCCACTTTGTATATACAACTTATAGGTTCGCTTATGTACTTGATACATTATAGGCATGATATATGTTATGTTGTGAGCATTATAATTCAATTTATGTCTGATATGAGAAATAGACACTTGATTATCTGAAATTTTTAGGATTTCTTTAACCAAAAAAATTCCATGTGAAATTTGCATGCAACATTCATAAAAATGGCTTAAAAAGATTATTTTTAAATGATTTTAGATCAACACATAAGAAAATAAAAGAGAGACGCAAACCAAAAAATGAACACAAGAATTGATAACAGAGTTCACCCTTCTTGGGGTACGTCCTTGGGTCGCTTCCAATGGAAAGGTCGATCTTATTAAGTCTTTATAGGTTACAAATTGAGTGTTCTTGAAACACTTCTGATTTCTGTCTATCAAAATTAGAAATGGAATACACCACTGCATTCCTCTCGAAATTCTGAGAAAAATGAGTATAAAGTTGACCATATGTGCTTGAGGCATCCTCTACCATGCAAAACGAGACAAACTACCTGTAAATAAGACAAAAGAGTATGAACAGTATGGATTCCACCTCGATATGCATGCCCATTAATGTCTTGAGCACCTCAGGATTTGTGCATGTACCCTGTCTCGGTCTCTGTGCAACCTGCGCATTGTGTAAACTCTGAACTTTGAACTTGACCCGTGGTTGGAAATCGTGGCTTGTTTTATAGTGTTTAAGCATTGCCAACGTAAAAGGATTATGCGTCGATATCCACTCAACGGTGGGGCGGTGCCACAATGGTAAGGCATAGAGCTATGGGGGTAGAGGGCCTGGGGTCAAACCCATGGGCCTTTCCTCCTTCCATGTTCTTTTGAACTATGGGAATATGTTGTATTAACACGTTATATAATATGGTTGCAATATGGAATTTGTATTATGGTTTGGCATTTGATATATGGTCCACGCGCTTTGGTTTGTTGTGATATGCTATATAGTTTGGTGGTATGACTCCACATTGAAATATTGGAATCGGGTTCCACCGCTTATGGTTTATCATGTGGTTATAATATATAGTTTTAAATGGGGACCTCGGTGTTGGCATGGGGCAAGGGCTATTCCCTTGGCCCCTCCCCATTTTAAAATTTAAACCTTTCAACCATATAACATTTGATCCATATGTTTTCCAATTGGAGCTTGTGGAGACCTTGGTGGAGGTCTTGGGTTTGATTCCCATGGCTCCAACCCTTTTTTTCCACATAGCTTATAAAACCTTTTTTTAACCTTTTCAAACCATTTTTTAAACTACTTTTAACATTTTTAACCATCCTTGTCGAAACTTCAAATGGTGACAACTTCTTCATCTAGAGGTTGTTTCGCATGAAACAAGCGTTGATGGAAAGCTATCGATGAGATATTTACCATGGTAACCTTTATTATATTGTTTGAATACTTTAATTATGATCGAAACTCGAATATCCTCCTGGATCAAAGCTTCCCACTGAGAATCTTTTGGACCACCAAAAGCCCGAATCATTCAGAAAATAAGTGAGGACATGTTCGTCTCACTTGTCTAGTATCACCTGCCCATCCTTCTTGGAACACGTACATCTGACTCATCATAACAAAAATCAACACTCCAATGACATTGTTAAGTATATTAATCCATTTTTCAACAATACCTTCATTCAATATTGTAGGAACAAAACACATACTGCTGATCAGTAATAACCTAAATATCAACATTGAACATGTGAAAGAGATTGTACTTATATCATGTGTATTCTTTATCATAGGAACACTATCACCCAAATTAGGTGTATAGTGATGCAACGACACTTCTTTTTCATGCTTAGGATTATTTTCTTCCTTACATTGCATAGATATAAGTGCCAAATTTCAACTTGCATTAACAAACCTTTTCAATTGTTGTGTAGTCCCCATTGATCTGTCATTTTTAAATGAATGTGAGTGTACTATTTACTCAATTCCTTCCTTAAACAAATGATATTGATTATGTTCTCGATAGAATATTTCCTTTCGATCATATAAATACGGGCTTCCCAACACAATTCCACAAATATCTAATGGAACCATATCAAATTCAACTTCATCTACAAACTTGGATGTAATTGCAAACTTTAGATCACATTGCCTTGTTACTTGTAATGTTTTATCTTTTCATACCTAGCCTAATGGATAAGGTTTCTTGTGTGGTTTTGTTGTTAATCCCAATTGCTTAACTACTTATTCTTAAATAATATTAGCTTGAGATCCACTATCTATGAGTGTGTCGATCTTAGTTTGTTTTTTGATTACCCTTATATGAAACAATGCATTCATTTTTCTATGTTTAGAATTGCCATGATATTTAGAAGTATAAGCACATGAAGAACCAATATTAGAATCATTACAACAATAGCTTTACCTTTCACACCTACAATTGATATATTTGTTTCATTTACTGAATATGATCCAAGGTCCTCAATGATAACCATATATTTTTTCTTCCCTTTCTGATTCTTAAACTACTTCGGTTTCAATTCTAGATGTAGCTTCTAGCAGTGTTTTGCATCATGTCCATCTCTCTGACAATGAGAACATGAAAGCTTTGTTTCCCCTTTCACTACTACATGTGACCATTTTTTCCACGTAACTTCATTGCTATTGCAACACAGTTTCGTCTCTATAGCGATGAACAGGAACCCCATTTTTCATGGCACTAATTTCGTCTCTACAACGACACTTCAAAACTATCATCGCTATAGCCATAGGTGATGGACGACATGTGTTCGCTGTAGATGTAATTTCAAAAGACTCAACACTGTTGCTCTAGCAACGCTTGGTTGTCTCTATAGCGACGCCAATACTTATGCTTTTTTCGTTGTGTTGCTAAGGAAGGGTCGCTATAGCGATGCACAACCTAACAAGTTGGTGTCACTCTAGAGACGTTTGGATGTCGCTATAGTGACGCCAATACTTATGTTTTTTTCGTTGTGTTGATAAGGAAGGGTCGCTATAGTGACGCAAGCCTAACAAGTTGGTGTCGTTCTAGAGACGCTTGTCTGTCACTATAGCCATGAAAATACTTTTTCTTTTTTCGTTGTGTTGCTAAGGAAGGGTCGCTACAACAACGCAGAACCTAACAAGTTGGTGTCGCTCGAGAGACGCTTATCGGTCGCTATAGCCATGGATATACTTTTTATTTTTCGTTGTACTACTAAGGGATCGTTGCTATAGTGACATAAGGCCTAGCAAATTGCAACGAATTTTCTATACTAGCGACGGAATTCACTATGACATCTCCGTCGCTAGTATAGCAAATTCGTCACAATTTGCTAGGCTGGGAGTCGCTATAGCAATGACCATGTCTATATTAAAAAATAAATAAATGAAAAGGGTGTTACGAAAGGGAATATGATTTTATCTTCTTAGTTCAGCACCCAAAAATCCCCAAAATTCTTTAGAATATTTTATTTACTAATATGTTTCCACTTACAATAATAGTGCAATAATAATGAGAAATCAACCAACTACATTTTTAACAAAAATGAACTGTTTGTAAGGGCTTGTAATTACTAACTAAAAAAAAATTTAGTTTGCTGAATAACATTTTCTGAATAAGAAATTCAGTTTGTCTGGATGATTACACAAATAGAGACAAAGACAACCATTAAAGTATTTCCCTAAGAAACCACCAAGTTCAAACTTCAGAAAATGCTATGCAAAGAAGGAAACATGTTATAATACATAAAACTTTCATTCAAAGAATCTATATTTATGTATCGATAAGCATATCTCAAAGGCCTTTCTTAACTAACAAACCAAATAGTTGTGTTTCTCTAAAAGACCTTCCTGAATAACAAGCCCAAGTGTCCAGATAGACATAAATAGGAGGCAATCAAGGCCCAGACATATAATGCCAATATCCATTATAAAATCATCCCCTTGCAGAATATCTGCCAAGATCTCAAAGCTAGAATCACAGTTCACTTACAAAAATATACAAGAAGCTTCATCGTGCTGGCCCATTTGGATCACCAACTATCATTTCTGACAATTTTAGACTCTAGATAATATTTTGGTCATTGAGTGTCTGAAAAACAAGTCCAAATCTCAGTTCATTTTCCATTGCTTATTAAAACCGTTTCCCATCAAATTGTTAGAAAACAAAATGTGAGTACTCAATGCTCATAAGTAAGAAGAATATTTGAGTCTGGCAGCCACAATTTAATTTGTCCAAGTACGAAGAATATGCAATAGATGAATATTTCATGCATAAATTTGAAATTTTTAATCATGAAGAGAGCTATCAGAGATAAACTTGTGATGCTTTCAATACATTACACCCCACTTTCAATGCACCCCAAGAATACTAAATAGACATAAATGATGGTACATTATTGCTAAATTACAACATGGGATGAACAAGAACATTGGAATGAATACATGCAAAGAGGTGTAAACCATAATCCTAACCATAGGTTGGTTCAATAACTGAAAAATAGTCAACTACGTCTATCCCAATTGGTTCGAAGCATTTAAAAATCAGCAACATTTAGATCCTTTTTCTAATAGATTGTTGTCACCAGTAAAAGTGGCTATCCTATGATTTATGCAATTTAATCCCTGTGAGTTTGTCTTCAGAAGTGTGGCACATTTGCCATGCTATATTATTTTGTTCCATTTCTCTTTGATATTTTCATTCCTACAAGCCAGTTTTAGTATTGTATTCTTGTCCTTTCCAATTCTATCGTTTTTTATATGGTCACACATAGGGTGATGAGAATAGGGGATGTTAAGTCTATCTTCAAAGATGGGTCTGAAATGAACTCTATGTGGCGTAGGAATGGATGTTAAGGCTGTCTTCATTCCCAGAATTGTTGCTACTTATCCAGAATTCATGACTTTAGGGTTTTTTTGTTGTTGTTTATGCCCAGAACTTCAAAAAGGACGACTGTTTGGCGTTAAATATGTGCCCAAAATTACTTCAACTTGGAAGAGATGAGATTTCATCATGAAAAGAGCACATAAAGCTGCCTAGAATGACTTAAATCGCACCCAGACTTGGTTTTTAGGGTCTGAAATTAACTTAGATCTGCTTTTTTAGTTCTGTTTACAATTTAATAGTACTCAATAAACTAAGAAAAATATTTGTAGGGTACCACTATTTGTATAATTTAGGAGGGCATTAGTATAACGTTTTGACTGTAATGTAATTGCATTATAAATAGTATTGAATGTGTTTAAACTGAAATCTTTGGTGCTCAAGCCTAGGTCTACATCTCAAGAACCATTGGCTCATGAAAAGCAAGCTAGTATTTCTATTGAGGTGGTTGCCAATGACAGTTTTAGGTCGGCTATGTTGGTAGGCAAGGATTGCCAATGTTCAACATATTTAATGAATCTAAAAGACTTGAGTATTGACTAACATGCCATGATTTTTGGATCTTCACTTGAAGACCTAGTGTGCAATTTGGATCCAAACTTGTTTTCATTAAGTTTGTAGTTTAAGGCTTTAAACTAGGCATCGCTTATGAGCTGCTAAATATGAGTGATTGCAACATGTCTTCGGAATTTTCAAATAGCACCAATAGTATAGCAGGTGATTTTCTATGACTATCTCTGTGTTGTATATATGATGCTCAAGAATAAATATTTGGGTGGGGTAAATTACTAAAATGACTCAACAACATGATTCCTACAATAATCTATAATCCATTGGAATTGAGCCACATGATATCATTCATCATCCAAAACAATTTGCATTGGACTTTTTTATGATTTCTATGGTTTAAATTGTGTTTATGCAGTTAGTATGGAATCATGGAACATCTGTTAGTCTGTTAGAATTTGTTTCAACATTCTAAAAATGTTAGCAATGCACATCCCATGGTTTCAAACTTTCAAGGAAATCGACACACAAGACTTAAAACACTATAAAAGTTTGTTTTGAATCCTATTGTGAAACACCAAATGTGTTATAAGCAACAGAGAAATCCTTTTGGCATGAGATACAAAAAACATTGCAAGGAAGACATCATGATAGATAACATACTCTGCAATCTCTCTCGTTTTAAATTATTAGCATCATTTGATTCCTAAATGATATGTGAATGCAAGAACTAAACAAATGAGGGAAAATTTTAGGATGGTTAAATGGCACTGCTAGTAAGATTTTCTTCCAGACAATTGAAGTTTGGTTATCAATGTCTATAAAAGATTGGAAATTAGGTGACTTTTGCTTATTTCCTTTTGTTTTGCTTCTGGAGGGGTTTTCATCAGATGATTGGAATGGTAGCTCAAGGGGTGATGGCATACAATTAACATATCAATCATGCCTCTAACAGTTGTGTGATTTCATGTAGATTTAACAGATGATTGGAATGGCAGCTAAAGGGGTGTCAAGAATCCTTCAAATCCTTCATACACTTTCAAATGCATCAGTAGACAAGTCTCAGTCTACATCAAGGCTTGGACTCATTAAAGCTTCCTCTAGAGGCATCACTGAATACAAATTTAAGAGAGAAGAATTTGCTCCCTTCTTTAGAAGAATATCTACATACTTATGAGAATGATGAAAACTTGTAAAATGTAGACCTAAGCATTGATCTGCTTCATCAACAGCATCAACATCCACATGGGTGAATTTTTCAGAACTTAACAAAAGGCAACAACATTTCACATAATCAAGTGCACAAGCATAACGAGGTGGACCCACCCACTTCATGGTTTGTAATTCATAATGGATCACTAATTTTCTGTCATCCTTTATGGTACTTTCTAGGGGGGAGAATCAAATTTGTGGACTTATAGGGTCCATTAGGGGTTGATTTTGAATGCCACTTAACAGGGTCAAAACTGAAAATTCCACTTTTAAGGTACGGCTTAAAATAAACTACTTCTATTTAGTAGGTATGGCTTAAAATAAATTACTTCAATTAAGATGTTCTTTGAGAGAATATTTCCCTCAAGAATGTCATATACATAGTGCTCTTATTTTTCCTGTACCTCCAAGTTGCACCTCTTAGACACTATTATCAGATTTATGGTCCTCTTTGTTTCAGAGATTTGGGGACCAAGTTTGTTGTAAACCAACTAGGCCTAAACCAAGAGAGTACAAAATCTAGTTCTCAAGCACATCATTCAATGCAAATGTGCAATCCCCCAACCCATTGTTCAAGCCGATTTTGGAGCCCATCTTTTTTGTCTTGAGGTCATCTTCCATCTAGATTCCTTTATACATAGGATTCATACTTTTGGATACTCAACCTTCAAGAGAGAAAGGTACTCCTACCTTGCCAAATGTATCACTTATAGGAACTGGCGATGGAGACACATGATGCTAAATGATTTCATTTAAATTTTCTACATGGACATTGTGCATATTTACTTTAAGGAGGTCACTGCTCCACTAACATAGTTGGAACTTGATCTCCTTGCAAACACACAAATGCCTAAAAAGTTGAAAACACTATTCCTAGTTTCAAATCAGTAGTTTCAAACTACAAATGGCGTAAACCAAAATTTGTTTAAAACATCTCCTAAATATCCCCAACGAGTTTCAATCACATATTAGGCAAGTTTTTGCAAACTTGTTGATTCTTGGCAAGTCTGGCAAATGTAGTTTGTCCAAAACGTAGTTCACTCTTCAAATCTGAGCAAACCTGGCCATGTGGCTCATCTTGTGATTTGGATATCTTCGGAGGGGTTGCAATTCAAGTTTGCATAGGCTATGGTATAAAATAGGGTTACAGATTGAAGGTGTGTGCTTAAGGCTACCCTTTCTTGGTAAATTTTGCACGAACCTTCAAAAGTATTAAGGTAGGAATTTGTTTTATTTTGCAGAGGTTCCAGTCAAACATTTTCAAAAAAGGCCCAAGGGGTATCATCCTAAGTCTGCATATATTATGCCTTGGGGATTGGCACTAGTCTTCATAATCCTATCATCACCTACAATAGAAATAAAACCTCAAGTTTTGCTAAGGATAACTCTTCAAAATCACCTTGTTCCCTCATTGCCATAGCCTAGCAATCCTATCTAGGGAAACACCCTCAAGTTGGGGAAGAGCCAATTGGATGTGCATAGAGATGGTTATCAAGGTGATAGTCGATAACACCTCTTCAATAGAGTTGGGATAGCTGTGTTCTTTGGGGTTTTAACTATACCATCTAGTTCATCCTATAAACCAACGAACCAACACTAAAATCATACTTTGGATTTGCTATATATTGATGAATGCATAAAAATTATATTTAATTATAAATGTCATTTCCCTGTTTCTTGAAATTTAGGAAGAATAGTTTTTGAAACATGTTCCCTAGTTGAAAGCCACACGTGTTTTACTGTTACAGGTTAAAGTTTTTTGACACATCGCTGGTCATTCTATGATGTCTCCTACAGGTTTCTGATCCTAGGCATAAACCATCCCATTCCCTTCTATGTAAATATTTTCAAAGCTTGAAAACTTTCTAGCCTTCATAATTCCTTCCAATACTTGTAAAATTCCGCACTATCAACTTTTCAGTGTGCCAACATTCTCAACTTTTTAGCACTATCATACACCCTTTCCGAAAATATTACTTTAATGCCAAGAATTAGAACTAAGAATGTGCAACATGAAAAAGCATACCTGTGGGCAAAGAATGCGATCCACCTCTAGTATAATGTCTTCTAGTTGGAAACCTTTACCATCACCTATGTATTGTGAGAACAGTCGGAATGCATGAAGCAAATCATATGTACGTGGATAAGTTGAAAATGGCTCACACCTGCAGTGCAATCTGAAGCATTAGTCTGCATTTCCTTTCCCATAATATAAGGCCAATGCATAAATTCAGAAAAACCTAAAATGATCATTGGAATATTAATTGGAACATGAAATCAAAGCTACTCACCAATCATGAAAAGTTCCAATCAAGCCTCTGTCATAGATAGCAGGTAAAGTGTTCCTCAAGCTCGTAGGAATTATATACATCACCCAAACTGCTTGTATGCTTAAAGCAGTAGCAAATCCACCATAGAAAGAGTTCATATCCATTACATTTCGAATATCATATTTACTCACATTCATAAGCTTCCAATATTCACTAACTTGCTTCTGCCAAAATGCTGTGTCTGCAATGAAATTTCTAGTAGTGACTCCTGTACAAAACTCCACAAGCTTGTCGCTTGAAAAAAATGGCAGCAATCATATTCAATTTCCTACCACATTGCAAACTTAAATTTATAATTTAGTCACGATCTTACCTAAATAGAAGTCTTGATGCAAGGGATCATGATCTTACCCTCCATTCATGCAAGGGGTTAAAACTTAAGATACAAAAGTACTAAATTCCATGCAATCCCTCAAATTATATTATTTCATTTAAACTTCATACAAGAGCAAGAAAATTCTTTGTATAACTAAACAGATAAAGAGACTCCATAAACAATATTTACTTGGGTCGACACTGATGATCAAAAACAAAAAGAGCTTAATATATATGCCTGGCCTCTATGGCTACAACTATTCATGTAGTTTGTAATGTGCATCATTTATTTCAAACAAAAACTTATTGCATATTCAGTAATGGTTAATCATATACAAATAAACATATTAGCAATATAAGGAATTATAAAATTTAAATAATTGCATTGCTATTTTGAGTTGCATTTGAATATGGAAACTACAACATGCCCATTTACACCGAGAAGACAAACAAATTCATTATTGTGGACATGTCACGGTATCATTTGCAATGCTAAAATGACTAAGGAGAAAGAAAATTTATTCAGATGTTGGGGAAGACCTCCCTTATCCTCAGACTTCAACCTCTTAAATTTAGGTTAGTTGCATGAGACTCAACTAGACCAACATACAGGTTAAAGGAGAGATCACTGAACTGGAAAAAACCCTAAAAAAGATCATCCCATACAAGTGAACATGCAAAACAACGTAAACATGCAAGTCAAGTAAACATGCAAGGCTAAACATCACATACAAGTAAACATGCAAGTCAACGTATCATAACAAGGAAATGGTTCGTCATACTAGTCCCATGCACATCAAGTCATTGTCAAAGGTAGGTTACCCAACCTTCTCAACTATATGTGGTCATACGTCTCATGTGTTTCATGCAATGAGAGGAAGCTCATAATCATCATCCCAGGATAAGGAAGGTCATGTGGTCATCTCATCTTCCTCGGGTTAACTCAACAAGGGGTGGCCAGCCCCTTGAGAATAACCATATTCCTCAGAAGATGTCATACATATTCAATAATAAGCTATGCAACAAAGTGAACAAACATTTCACATATAAATTTCAAAAAGCACATACATAGTTATATTAATTGTTCTAATCAACACAGTACTATCAAACATAGAGATACATAAATCTTTAAAGTACTGAAAACAAAAGCAATAATAGCAGTAAACCAATTATAAATGATATGGTCATCTCCTATTCCTCAGGTTAACTTAGGAAGGGGTGGATAGTCCCTTGAGGATAACCATAGTCATTTAAATAGGTCACACATATTCAGACATATGATCTCAGCAATAACATACAGATGTGAAACCTCAATTCCAAAATATCACCATGAAACGACTAGATCAATAAACTTGTTACAAAACTAAAAAGAGTTCATGGCTTCACTTAGTCAAACACAAATCTTAAATGTTCACAACTACATTCTTTTATTTTTTGGTTTTTTTCTCATAAAATGTAAGAGGAGGACTTCATCTTCGGTGTCTTTCCCTGTTGTAGTTGTTGTGCCCTCTTTTTCCATTGATTATGTGGATAAGCACTCCCGCACCATACTTTTGGTACATTGATTAGGAGGGGGTGGAGGTGGTTGGACAGGGGCATCATTTGTAAAAAACAACACAGTTATATAGAGCGAAGTTATTAGTGATATACGTTTTTAATTATTTTCAATTTCATTACAATGATCTTTACCTGCTGGCTGACTAGCTGAGTCAATTGGAGTGTTCATTGGCTCTGCCATTTGTTCCTCTCCCGATTGAGCATGAGAAGGTACATGCTCTACCATTCATAGAAATATATTACTTAGTAAACTTCATCAATTATGTATTTAAAATCATATTGAATACATCTATTTTATAGCATACATACCTAAATCGCTAGGCAACTCACCACCATCTTGTGGTACCGGTTAGGTACCGCTACCATCGCTGCTTTTGTTGGTCTCACCTTGAAAACAAAAAAACGACATTCATTTTTTGATGTAATCATTCATGGTTAGATTATGCAAGTTCATTTTAATGTTGTCCTTATTTATTTTATTTACCTCAGAGTAAATCAATGGGGAAACTGGGGTTTGCCCCAAGCATTTTCGATGTTCCAGCACATGCTGAAAACCGTACTTGAAGCCGAGCTTCAAGTCTTCGTCAGTGGCTTCATCAAAAAAATCATTTCCCTGCAATGCATAACACCATGTAAAGTGCTTGTTAAGAAAATCATTTAATTGTTGGCTACGGATAATGATCAAATGATTCTTACAATTCGTGCCTTTAGCTTCTAATATCCACCCTGGCCCAGTTTGGGTTCTCCATGTTTTTCAAATCTTTCCTTTGTTGTTTTAGATGTGTTAGGGAGTCTATGAAAGGTTGCAAATACATTAGATATTGCAACTTAAATATATTTAAAAGTTAAAAAGAATATGATATGTGCCATACCTTCTTGAACCGATTGGCTTAGTCTTTCCTTGTGTTCTCGCTACCTGCTCCTTTGCATCCTCCATGAGCGCCTTCCACTCCTTCTCTGGAACCATTGGAGAACGTTCATACTTGTGGTTAATTTGCAGATTCTCCTTATAATCTGCCTTGACATATTTCAAATTTAAGCCGGTTGCTGCTTTGACACCTTCTTTGTTGAAGGTTTCACCAAACAAGCTGACCATGTGATTCATCAAATAATCTTTCAATTTGTCATTTTGGGAATTCCACTGTGTACGAATGGTGGGCCCAAAAATCTCTAACGCCTTTTCATGCAGGTTCTAATAAAAGACATTATTTCCTTCAAAAAATATCATCATTAATTAAAACTAGGTTGAGTAATGTGGCTTTGAATTACATGAATAAAAAACTCATAATAAATTAAATAATACCTGCAATCTTCAGTATCTTGATTGGAATACACTCACCGTCCACCAAGAAGCTAACGGGAAATGATCCCTTGCTAAACACACGCATTGAGCTAGTATAGCAACTATCACAATCGGTGCCACAGTCCTCTCTATCATGATGTGGAGTAGCGGTGTTTGAAGGGCCATCTTCACCTCCAACATTCATTGAGGGCGTGGCATCTAAAGTGCGTTGTTGTGTAAGAGTGAAAAATATTCTCGTTGGTATGGTAGATCTACGAAGTGTTGAAGCATTGCTACTAACTATACCGCCCTCTGCAGTATGTTCTTGACACACAGATTTTGGCTCCAAATAACTCTAAGGAATCCAACTTCAATTGATTAGAACATATAAAAAAAAGAGAACTAAAATAACATAAATGAATAAATGTAGTTCGTAAAAACTTTCAAAGATGCCACTTACCGCATATTTTTTAATCTTTTTCTCCAATTCATCAATTTTTCCTTGTATTTCTTCAGTCACTAGATCGATTAAAATCAGTTCAAGAAGTTCTTCATTGCACTTATTCAAAGCCATTTTCATAGTAACCATTGGGTCGGTTGAATAATGTATCTCTACTTCAGGACCTTGAAGTGTTGTGCTCTACGAACGTCAATTAAAAAATCACGTAAAAAATATATAATGCATATAATAACCAAAAAAAGTACTATAATCATGTTTAGGTACTATTACGCTATCATTTACCTGATGCGACGACATTGGTTCCTTCCCACAGTCACCCTGCCACAATACAATAAGCAAGACATTAATATCGATAACTCAAAATTGAACCATGTATAATAAACTTGATTAATATAAAAAAAACTCTATTGTTACTATGCGAGTCAACATTACCTGTCCAGAAGCTATAGGTGTGCTCATAGTACCGACCCCCTACCACAATACAATAAGAATGATATCATATTGAAATATTAAGCTCAATAAAAAAAAATGTCAAATGTTAACAAATGTAATATAATCATGAGTTGTGGTTACTATTACATTGATGCTATTAGGTACTATTAAACTAACATTTACCTCATCCGTCACCATTGGTGACTTTCCATGGCCAGTTTGTGGCATATGGCCACGATCACCCTACCACAATATAAGAATTAAGACATATTAAAAATGAAAATTACATATATAACAATGTCTGTTAAATGTGATTAATGAAAAGCATGACATATAATTAACCATGTGTATATTATAAAAAGCATGACATATAATTAACCATGTGTATATTATAAAAAGCATGACATAAATAAACTTGATGCAAGAGAAAAATAACAATTCATCGATCAAAGGTTGAATTAAATTTTGTATAAGAAACTTACACCCATAATAGCAACCCCCGCATCTGTTCGATTCAAACCATAATCGATCAACAACTCTTCACCTGCAGCTATTGATTTTGTTGCACATACGAATACAGGATTTCCTTCACGCCCCTCAAATAAGCAATTGGGTAGCTTATGTGTTGACCCTGGTCGTGTGCTATTTATAAACCTTGCAATATTTCCTGAAGCTTTTGGCCTTCCATCAATATACACAGTTGCTCATTTGTTCAAACTGTTGTCCAATAGTTGACAATAATTTGCTGCCACTTCGTTAATCCGCATACTTCGAGTTAATCAGACCAACAACAACCAGTCATTGTATTTGTATCATGGACCGACATACTCCATCAATTGAGTTTCAGTGCCATATGGAACCTTTATGCCATCCATGGAAAATATCCCCAGTCCATGTAAAGAGGATGGAGTAATGCGGTAAGTCCTCTCATTGAGGAAGAAATCAATGTCCACTTGGGGTAGCTCCTTGGGTAGCCATCGTTTGACAAGATGTCTATACTTCAGGGGCAACTCAATGCCACCTATGCACTTGTTATCATAACCACATGATCCTCCTTCAGAAACAAAAAGTTCCATGCATCTACGAAATTTTCTCCTTACCTTTTCACCTCTAGTTGATCTTGACCTATTAGATCTTGTATTAGATGTCTCGCTTTCAACCTCTTCTAGTCTATCTTCCTCACTTGATTAAGATAGATCTGACAAGTACCTTTTTGGTGGTACCTACAATGATTGAAATGATACAATGTGTTGTAATTGAATTTTCAATACCGAAAACATCATTCATGGCTCATGGTTTCTAGCAAGCGTGGTTTCAATACTTGAAACACAATCATGCAAGTTTCTTTTCCCTGGTAATGCATATAGATCTTTCATATGGCTATAACTAGGTCATACAATTTTGGAATGGGGGCAATGAGGTATCATAAAAAAGGTGTTGGAGTTATATACAACATGAAATTCCTAATTTTCTAATTTAGAGCTTTTCAACAACAATTTTTGAACCGTAAACCTCTATCACCAAACTACTACCTCCAAAAGAGCCATGAACTTCAAAAGGCACGTTCTCAATAATCTGGGTTCAAAACTGCACATATGATATACTATTGGAAAGTTGTTGTAAATCCATACATCATATTTAGGTCTAGTTTGCACAAGTCCTTATTGAAGAGCCACTTCACTTGTCCATTGAAGATCATATTGAAGACCTAGCTGATGATGGTATGGATGCATCTCCTTGCTCTCCTCATGGTGAGCTCTCCTTTTCCTCTTGCTCTTGAAGACAAACATTTTGATGATGATAGATTTAAGGATCTTTTTGATTGAGAATTTTTTTTATTATAATGAAGATGGTGGCCATGGATATGATGATATACATTTTCATCATTTTGATCATGATATGGGTGAGAGATATTGGAAATTCTCAGAGAACCCATATATGATTCTTCTAATGATGGAAGTGTGAATTTTGAAGACCTTGAACAACCAATTTTTCATGAGATCTCTTATGATCACTTTCATCCATCATTTCTCAATTGTGATAATGAAATAGGGTTGCATAAGGAGTCTTATGATGTAGATTTTGGACTTCTTGATTTACCCTCTCCTACGGGGAATTTGGGCTATTATTTTCATCAATTTGTCTCATGGGTTGTTGCAGGTTTGGAAAAGCAAGAAGGATGCTTTAATGCAGGTCCAAAACAATGGGATTTTCCCTTTCCTAGGGAAGATATGGAGCAACAAACATTGCCTTCTCCTAGGAAAGATTTGAGGCATCTTTCCCAGCCATATATTTCAAGGTTCTATAGGTTTTGATGATGGTTTGGGGCAACAAACATGTTTTGAAGAGAAGTTTTGTGCCGAAGAAGGTGGGTATTGAAGCCATATCCATTATTGGATAGAATGAGCTTGTGAAAATAGTTCTTCTCCTTAGAAAGGGTTTGACATGCCATGATGATGTTTTGTTGGTTCATTCCTTAGTACTTTGATGATGCCCTAAGAATGATGTTGTAGCTGGATGTTCATAACTTCATGGAGCATATGTATGTTTGAAGCATGTTGGGTTAATTCAATTGTCGAGTATGAAAAGCAACAAAGGAAGCAGTATGTCAATGTTTGGGTGGTTTTTGGGAGGTTTTGGGCACAATTTCCACCATCAATAGGCCCCCCTAGGAGGTAATTTTTGGCATTTCTTAGCCCTCAAACAGCCTCAAATTTCAATCTGGGCATGTTTTGAAGCTAAAAATCAATGACGTTGAGATCTAGGAATATCTCAACTATTAAAACAACGATAAAGAAGGTCATTTATCAAACCTAAGCACTACTACCTCTGTTCTAGCCATGTTGCAGCCCTAAAAAGTGATGAACAACAACATAAAATAAGCTTTGGTGAGTTCTTGGCCAAATTTGAATGTTAAATTTCATTTATGGGCATAGGCAGCAATGGTAAGATACTTGAATTCAATGAATTGCACAATGGAGAAATGATCCAACAAAATATATTTGGATCATGGTGCCATTGAACGTTTAAAGCCTCATGGCAGAAAAGAAAAGATAATGTCAAGGAACATGCACTGTGCATGCACTGATGGTTAATATGGGTTGAGAAAGTTCTTGGTATTCAAGTGTATCCATTCATAATCCATGTAATAAAAAAGTTGAGAAAATCATGAATGAACACTGTCAATAGTGCAAGTTAGGGATTTTTAATTGCAATCAATCATGCTAAAGAAATTGCATAGGATGTAGCAAGGTGATATCCCACACGAATGGATCAAATCAATCATGCACATTTTGATCACCTCATCTGAGTTGTTCATGCTCAAATAAGTCCATAAGGGATTAGTGGAGTTTCCACTACTACATATCACTGGGTCCTTAGTGTCTCAGATGCTAGGAACTGACCTTGGGAGACAATTACTATCTCATGAAATCCAAATAGCCATATACAAAAAAATGAGCCTAGTCAAGCGAGCTAAGATATTTTCATGTAATAAAAAATTTAATCAAGGAAAATATGAGATCCCTCCTAGCCCTTGGAATATAAATTATTTTATATCCTGGGATCAAGAGATGATCCCTTTGTTCATTGCAATTCCAGGATGAGATACCAATTTTTAAATAGATGAAAGGATGATGGCCCTAACTGATGCTTTTAATTATTGAAATATGCACAATTTTGACTACAATAAGACCATATCTACTAGAATAATAAACCAATTGGAAAATTTTCATACCACCAACATTTTTAGATATCCTTTTTATCTGGTTTACCTGTTGCTCTTCCACCAGCCTCAACACTTTAAGCCTCTTGGTATGCAAAGAGACAAAGCATGGGTTCAATAATAGGGAAAGAGATCGAGAGAATGCCCAAGGAAATCATGTGTTACTTATAGTTAGGAGAGGAATTATGAAGGGGTGACTTGTATTTAGGTTTCTATTATACTATAATAAAGTTATATGAAATAGAATAGATGCCTCACAGGATGGCTATACTACTCAGCCCTAGGAATTTCATTCTAGAATAAATGAGACAACCGATGGAGGTTGGTTCTTGTATTTTATATCAAATCTATGAAAAAGGGGGAACAACATTCCACATATCATTGGGGGCTATGCCATAAATGAAAAAGGAGGTCTGAAAGAAGTAATTGATATTTTGAAAGTATTAGACCTATCTCTAGACCAACCCTAGAAATATGATCCTCATATGTTGATAGTGCAAGCAAAAGGGAAGACGATCCAAAATCCTTAGGACCATGAACCTCATCCTGAGATTGAGAGGTTGAAGGTAATTTGGGCCATTATTTTCATCCATTTGTCTCAGGGATTGTTGTAGGTTTGGAACAGCAAGAAGAATGCTTTAGATTTGTCTCAAGGATTGTTGTAGGTTTGGAACAGCAAGAAGGACGCTTTAATGTAGGTCCAAAACAATGGGATTTTCTCTTTTCTAGGGCAGATATGGAGCAACAAACATTGCCTTCTCCTAGGGAAGATTTGAGGCATCTTTCCCAGCCATATATTTCATGGTTCTGTAGGTTTTGATGATGGTTTGGGGCAGCAAACATGTTTTGAAGAGAAGTTTTGTGCTAGAGAAGGTGGGTACTGAATCCCTATCCATTATTGGATAGAATGAGGAACATGAGAAGTAATAACAGTAATACCAAAAGAAGGAACATGAGAAGTAATACCAGAATCATAGGTCAAATATGGTGGAGAAGAGAGTGGGAAAATATACCCTAAGACTTACTGAAGATATCTCGACGGCCTCCTCTGCTATGGTGTTGATCTCCTAGTCTCAATGGCCTCCTATGCAATGTTCTCGGTGGTGTTGATGTATATGTAACTTCAGAATGTATTTCATCTATGTATTTCATATATATTTATTGTATCCTTATAAGAGATTTGTTATTCCTCTATAAGGAAGTGTCGTCATGTGTATTGACAAGTGTCGCAAGTGTGTGTACTTGGTGATAAGTTATTAGACCACCATGTGTGGGGTCAGCCCTGAAATATATATTATATTGTGAATATACCTAGCTAGACAAGTTGGCCCCATAGTGTAACTGGGCAAACAAACAAGAATAAATAGAGATCGAGAGATCTCTATTTGAATCACTTGGAAAATCACACTTCTCTCACTCATAAAGTGGCGCACTAGTGAGGAGGAGGATCATCTGCTACTAGGAGACTATCTCAGTGTATTTTGGTTGTACTTTGGTTGAGCCATTTCTCTCTCTATCTCTGAGGAAGTTGTGGGGTTTTCCACCTTAGGGTTTTCCCCACGGAAACTCTGTGTCTCTTATCTCTCATGCTTTTGATTCTTGTGATGCTTGTGATGCTTATTGTGATTGTTTTGCATTGATATACTGTATATGTTATTCTCTCAGTAAAGATCCAAGAGTATTGTGAATTAATGCTCAAAATTTAACATGGTATCAGAGCTAACCTGAGAAGAAGACATTTTGCAATGACAGAAACTTGAGTTTCTTGTTTATTGGATTTATCTCCACAGATTTTGGAAAAGCAGTATAGTAGATTGACTCTACTCATCAAGGAAAATCTAGCTGTCCAATCAGAATTCAATTCTGAGCATTTTCAGATTTGGCCCTAAACATTAGGGTTTCCACAAAAATAGGAATTTCTGGAATCTGAAGACATAGCTGGAAGCTCCTTGCAAAAATCGAAGTTTAGAGCTTTGGATTGAGATTTTTGGCTGAGTAGATATCCGGGAAATTCAAACCCTAATTCAGGGCTCTCCCTAGTGAAATCGGGAGGACAAAAAGGCAAATCTGAAGGGTAAAGCTTTGCTGATCTCAAATTCTGAATACACCAGGCTGATCAGCTCATCAAGGCACATCTTTCTATCATTTCAGAAAGTTAAAATTCACGTTTTGAATTTTTAGGGTTTTTTCGACAAACCCTAATCCGGGACCAGATCCAGTTTTCAGCGTTTCAAGTGGTAAGACCTAAATCTTTTCTATTTCCATTTGAAGTGCTCTTTAAGATGTCTCACCACACCAAGCTTGAGGATAAGCTTGAAGGGGATGATAACTTCCGAGCTTGGAAGTATAGGATTGGGTTAATCATGGAAGAGAATGAGTTGGACTCATATATAAAAGAAGACATCCCTATCCTAGAGGATGAAGAGGCTAAAGTATGGCATAAGAAGAACTTGGTCAAGGCAAAGAGAATCATTGTTGATTCTATCAAAGACCATCTCATACCCCATGTGTCTTCTCTAAAGACACCCAAGGAGATGTTTGACTCTTTGACCAAGCTATTTGAAGGGAAGAACATAAATTGGAAGATGACCCTACGAAACCAATTGAAAGGAGTAAAGTTTCAGAATGGAGAAACCATTCAATCTTATTTTTCTAGGGTCTCCCAGATTAAGGAACAACTGGAAGCAGTAGATGAAATGGTGGAGAATGGTGAAGTTGTCCTGACCACTCTAAAAGGCCTACCCAGGTCATGGGATTCCTTTATTCAAGGAATTTGTGCAAGGAAGAAGTTGATCTCCTTCAACATATTGCGGGAAGAATGCTCTCAAGAAGAAGCAAGGCTTGTGGCATGAGAAGAAAAGATGCTGATCGAAGATCAAGCTCTCATAGCTCACACCAAGAAAGGGAAGTCCGAGAGAGAGCCATCTCACTCCAAGAAATCTTCACATCACTATAAAGAAAGAAGAATATGCTTCACCTGTAATGAAAAAGGACATATTGTCATACATTATCCCAAGAACAAGAAGGACAACAACAACTTCAACAAGAAGAAGAAGGGCAGCAAAAGAAGGTTTCATGCTCATTCTGTCGAGGATGATGAACCTCCAAAGAAGAAGGCTAGAGCAGAAAGTGATGATGATAACTCATCAAGCGAAGAAGAGTATGTTCTAATCTTTGCTCTCACAGGTACTATCTCCCATGGTTGTAATGATTGGTTAATTGACAGTGGGGCTTCAAAACACATGACTGGGTTTAAAGAATCCTTTGCTAACCTATTTGAACATGAGTCACCCCATAAGGTGAAACTTGGGGATGAATACCAATACCCTATCAAAGGAAGTGGTGAGGCCTCCTATAATATAGAATTTGGGAAGTTTTTGAAGATGAAAGATGTTTTGTATGTACCTGGGCTCAAGAAGAATCTACTCTCCATATCTGCAGTGGATGCAAAAGGTATGAGGGTTGCATTTGTGGATGGCCAAGTCCTAATGTGGCCAAAAGGTAAAACTATTGATGATGCAGTAGTGATTGGAGAGCAAGAGGGAGGATTGTATAAATTGAAGGGACAACCTAAACATGCCATGGTACATGACTCCATGGAGCCAAGTGAAATTTGGCATAGAAGACTTGCACATATGCACTACAGGGCATTACCAATTGCAAGTAAGGTTGTAGAAGGTCTTCTTTAAATCAAGACCAAACATGAAGGTGTTTGTAAAGGATGTGCAAAAGGAAAGAACATTAAGAAGGGATTTCCAAGTAGTGAAAGCAAGGCAAAAGATAGCTTGGAAATCATTCACTCAGATGTATGTGGTCCTATGTCATCCAGTTCTCTGAGTGGGTATGTTTACTATGTCTCTTTCATAGATGACTTCTCGAGGAAGACTTGGGTCTACTTCTTGAAGAACAAAGATGAGGTGTTTGATAAGTTCAAGGAATTCAAAACCTTGATGGAGAATCAAACTGACAAGAAGATCAAAACATTCAGATCCGACAATGGTGGAGAATTCAACTCAGGTGACTTCAAGAAACTTTGCAGTGATTCAGGGATTAAGAGGGAGTTGACTGCTCCTTACAATCCACAACAGAATGGAGTTGCAGAAAGGAATAACAGAACAGTCATGGAAGCAGCAAGAGCAATGCTACATGACCAAGATATACCTATGCATCTATGGGCAGAAGTAGCTAGAACAGTTGTGTATGTGCAGAACAGAACGCCCCATAAGATATTGGACAACAAGACACCAGAAGAAGTCTTTTCTGGTAAGAAACCTGAAGTCAGCCATCTCAGAATATTTGGTTGTCCAGTATACACTCATGTCCCAAAGGAAAAGAGGACCAAACTAGATCCTTTAGGAAAGAAGGGTATCTTTGTGGGTTACAGTGAAAGCTCGAAGGCTTATAGAATATACTTTCCAGGGTTCAAGAAGATTGATGTCAGCAGGGATGTAACATTTGATGAAAAATCAGCATTCATCAAATCAAGGAAGGCACCTATCGAAGTTTATGAAGAACCTAAGGAAACTAGATTTCAAGACACTACCATGACTGAAGCAATTCCAGAAGTTGTTCGTGAGTTTGAAGATCCGCAAGAACCTGTAGATCCACCCCGTGAGGATAAGTCTCACAAGAGGAAACCTGCATGGGCTAGAGAGCTCATTCAAGATGCAGAAAGATTTGGCATTCCAGAAGAAGAACACGAGCAAAGAAGAGAACCAGATCACATACCAGCTATGTTGCTTTACTCTATGACATTATGAAGAAAACACCTTCCTATTATGAAGAAGCAACAGAAAAGAAAGAATGGAAAGATGCCATGGTCGAAGAATACTAAGCAATAATGAAAAATGATGTTTAGGATGTTGTCCCAAGACCTAAAGGGAAGTTTGTTGTGACTTCCAAATGGATCTACAAGATCAAGCATGCTGCAAATGGAAGCATAGAGAAATACAAGGCAAGATTTGTAGCTCGTGGCTTCTCTCAGAAAGAGGGAATAGATTATGAAGAAACTTTTTCTCCTGTAGCCAGGTACATCAGAATAGTACTTGCCCTGGCTGCAGCGATGAAATGGAAGATACACCAGTTGGATTTCAAGACTGCCTTCTTGAATGGTATAGTTGAAGAGGAAGTTTATGTGGAGCAGCCACTCGAGTTTGAAATACATGACAATGAGTCATATGTATGCAGATTGAAGAAAGTCTTGTATGGCTTGAATCAAGCTCCCAGAACTTGGTATGGTAGGATGGATAGTTTCCTATCTAGTTTGGGATTTACCAAGAGTAAAGCGGATTCCAACCTTTACTACAAGGTTGAGGAAGGGAATCCTGTGATTCTACTCATATATGTGGATGACTTATTTGTAACAGGAGATAACAGATTGATTGCAGATACTAAGAGGAAGCTTGCTGCTGAGTTTGATATGAAAGATTTGGGAATGATGCATTACTTTCTAGGTATGGAGGTGTGGCAGAATGCAGGTGGGATCTTCCTTGGTCAAGGGAAGTACATAGTAGATATCCTGAAGAGATTGGGGATGATGGATTGCAAGGCCATGGCCACACCTATGGCATCGAATCTAAAGCTTCTATGTGATGCTTCATCTAAGCTAGTTGATATCTCTATGTATCGTCAGATGATTGGGTCCATGATGTACCTGACGAATACAAGACCAGATATTTGCGTTGCTGTGAACACATTGAGTCAGTTCCTGACAGATCCAAGGAGTGTTCATCTGGTTGTTGTAAAGCATGTTCTGAGGTACCTGAAGGGTATAGTGGATTATGGGCTCAAGTATGAAGTGAATCAAAAGTTTAACCTACAGGGTTATGTTCATTCAGATTGGGCAGGCAGTGATGCAGATAGGAAGAATGCATCTGGGTGTTGCTTCAGTATGGGATCAGGTGTGATCTCTTGGTTTAGTAGGAAGCAATCCTACATAGCATTGAGTACAGCTAAGGCAGAGTATGTTGCAGCATGTTCAGCTAGTTGTGAGACAGTATGGCTATGGAAGCTACTGTCTGAGTTATTTGATCTCCCATTGGATCCTATTGGTATCTTCTACGATAACCAGAGTTGTGTGAAGCTGTCTGAGAACCCAGTGTTTCATGACAAGTTGAAACACATAGAGATCAAATATCACTATATCAGGGATATGGTGCAGAGAGGAGCTGTGAAGCTCCTGTATGTTGCGACGGACAAGCAGATTGCAGATGTGTTGACGAAGCCACTAGCCAGGGTGAAGTTCAAGTACTTTAGGGAGAGGCTTGGTGTTCTTCAGATCGAGGACACTTCAAGGAAGAAGTGATGGACACATTTGTTGAAGCCATTCCAAGCATGTTGGAAAGAAGATCCTTCACATGGCTGTGGATGTAAGCACTGGATGATGAGCATCAGGATGATGTTCTAGTTTCTGCTTTGTATGAACAGTTGGATCATTTATATATGTATGTATGCATCATGTTGGATGTTGGATATGATCAGTTGGATCATTTATATGTATATGTATGTACGCGTCATGTTAGATGTTGGATATGATCAGTTGGATCATTTGTATGTATTTTGTATATGCATCATGTTGGATGCTTGGACCATGTATCTGTATATGTATCAGGTGGATACATTGTATGATTAGGTAGATCATGTATGTTGATATGTATCAGGTATCATCAGGTAGATCATGTATGTTGATGGATACATTGTTTGGATCATGTATCTATGTATCAGGTGGATACACTGTGTATGGTGATATGTATCAGGTAGATACTTGGTATGCATCAGGTGGATGCATTGTATGATCAGGATGATCGTGGATGACGAGCTTCTCTAGATGACATGCATCAGGAGGAAGCAGTGATGATGATCAGGATGATCATGTGTACATCAAGTTGATGTATGGTGAGTATCAGGATGATACTTTGTGGTCGTGGATCAGGTTGTGCAAATGAGCATGTCTGGGAGATCCTATAGGTCAGAGTTGTGTACCCGTAACAGCCTGGGATGCTCTTTCGAGACATTTGTCTTGGATATCTTTAGGTCGGAGTTGTGTACTCGTAACATCCTGAGATGCTCTTGCGAGGTTTTGTCCTATGGCATGTAATTTGCTCTTGGGAGATATGGACAGGATGAAAAAGGCCTCAGATGCTTCAGCCAGGTTTTGCCATGACAACATGTAATTTGCTCCTGGGAGATCTGGATAGGATCAAAAAGGCCTCAGATGCTTCAGCCAGGTTTTGTGGTGGACCACATGTAATTTGATCCTAGGAGATCTGGATAGGATGAAAAAGGCCTCAGATGCTTCAGCCAGGTTTTGTGGTGAGATCACATGTAATGTGCTCCTGGGAGATCTGACAGGTAGAGCTGTGTGCGCGTAACAGCCTAGGATGCTTCAGCCAGGTTTTGTGATGGGTCACATGTAATGTGCTCCTGGGAGATCAGACAGGTAGAGCTGTGTGCTCGTAATAGCCTGGGATGCTTCAGCCAGGTTTTGTGATGCACGTAATAAGTCCTGAGGATTGCACAGTATGGCTAGTGATGATGAAGACCTGTAGGTGGTGGGCCTACATCCAGTATGAAAAAGGACTGGTTCTGTAGAACTTCCTATGACGAGTAGAGTCATAGATTGGTTGAGATACCAGCAACAGTGACAATGATGATGACGATGCATCGATGATGATGATCCCGAGAAGAAGACTTGTCTAGCAGAACTGTGTCGAGAAATACCTTCCTAGTTAACAGGGAGTGTTGATGTATATGTAACTTCGGAATGTATTTCATCTATGTATTTCATATATATTTATTGTACCCTTATAAGAGATGTGTTATTCCTCTATAAGGAAGTGTTGTCATGTGTATTGACAAGTGTCGCAAGTGTGTGTACTTGGCGTGGGTTATTAGACCACCATGTGTGGTGTCGCCCCTGAAATATATATTATATTGTGAATATACCTAGCTAGACAAGTCAGCCCCATAGTGTAACTTGGCAAACAGACTAGTATAAATAGAAATCGGGAGATCTCTATTTGAATCACTGGGAAACTCACACTTCTCTCACTCAGAAAGTGGTGCACTAGTGAGGAGGAAGTTGTGGCCATTGCTCTCTCTATCTCTGAGGAAGTTGTGGGGTTTTTCACCTTAGGGTTTTCCCCATGGAAACTCTATGTCTCTTGTCTCTCATGCTTTTGATTCTTGTGATGCTTGTGATGCTTATTGTGATTGTTATGCATTGATATACTGTATATGTTATTCTCTCAGTAAAGATCCAAGAGTATTGTGAATTAGTGCTCAAAATTTAACATGTGGTCTCGACTCCCTCCTCTACACTGGTCTCTGCTCACTCGAGGTCAATGGAGGTTTGGATGTGCATGCGGGAGTCAAGTTAGAAACATTTCACATATGTTGAAATTAAGTTAGCAAGACAAGAAATATCCTAGTGAGAAAAATGAGATTTAGTGTGAGTTCAACCCAATGATTGCTTACAAGGAACAATAATATTGTAAAACATGTTGATACCTAATCGATTACAACATTAAAAAATTTCCAAGTTTGGGAAATTGGCCTATAATTGTATTTTTCTTCTCTCCATATTCATGTCAAATTGGCATATTATTTTTAAACATGATCATAAAAACACCATTTGTTTTATCTTGATTAAGCTTAAAGGGGGTGTCCCTTGAGGAGTGACAAGGAGATATCTTAAAATATGTTGCTTGGCACATATTTTATTTGAAGGTCATAATGCAATATTGAATGAACAACCAATTTTATTACAAGTGGATTAAGAGTTTTAAGTTTTTTATTGGATATATGCTTCATTTTAAAACTTGACTATATCATATATCCCCATTACAAGCAGTTTGTTATACATATATTTGTTCCTTGGGTCATATTTCATGTTTTACTGGAAATATATTCTAGAGGTTCCTAAAAAACTGTTCAGTGTGTTGGATATTAAAAATATGTGATATGTCAGGTCTACAGCCCTAGAATGTTTCAACGTTGTATCAAATTTTAGAAACAATGTTTAGGGATGCATGATCATTCCAATCAATATTTTTTGTAGGCCTTTGTAGTTTCCCCCATACATATAAATGGATGTGTGGATGATTATGGATGTGTTTGAATGATGATTAGAATGCTTGGATTTTGAATGGATGTGCACCTAAGAAACTGAATTTTTCTTGTGCTTTTACTTACAATTGATATAATCAATACATGGTAGGCCACATTACAATATCATGAATGATCATTTTTAACAATGAATGTGAATGCATCAACAAGATATTTCAATTTATGATTACTTTATTATGTATTTTCATTATTTTATTGTTTAATTTTCTTCTCATATAGTTTAGAAAGGATAAAAGTACTTCACATTTACCATCATTAGACAACTTCAAAAAATATTTAGTAATTCATGAAGAATGGTGATTGAAAATGCGTTTAGATATATTGCCTTCCATGGAAGACAATGCACTATTTTCAGTTGTATATATTTAGAAGTATTCTTTCATCCATTTGTAAATTTCAATATGTTTTGAACAAGTTGAGTCATGTTCACATCTAGTAGAGGGATATAAAATTTCATGGTTGTTGGAAAAACTTCACATGATAGTTAAAAACCTTAAAAGAATATTGGACTAAATTCATTAGCTCATAAGCCTATCAATTGTATGTTGGAAATCCTTGTCTATAAAGTTACTAACAAAATAATATAACTCTTCATGAGACAACATTTGGGAGTCTGACTCAATTTCAACAAATTTCCCATGACTAAAATTGAATAACACTATATGATTTTACTTTGTCATACTTCCATTTAGATTTTAATACCCAAATTGTTAAGGGATGGATATTTGATGCAAAATACAGTGTATCAACCATTAAACACATGTTTGAAATATGGATCAATGCACACTAGTTAATGAATGTCGAAACTATCCCCATTATGCATTTAATATCGAATATGCACTATATCATATATATCTTGTGTTTTACAATAAACCCACAACACCCCATGACCATGATCTCTTCCTCATAAACAAAAATTGAGTACAATATATAATCCATAAATAAACCCTTTCAAGCTTGAGCACCATGAACCATATCTTAAAATAGGATACATGACCTCTCTATATTTCTTAGACTATAAGGCCATTAACAAGACTTCAAATCAACACAAGGGAATGTTAGCATTGTCAAGAGATAATACATGTCACGAATAGGATTTAGGATCTTAGCAATGTCCATGGGATAAAATCATAGATATGTATCTAGGACTTCATAATGGTCGACGGATGAAATCAAGAGAGGTAGGCCTTGAATGATGCTTCTTAGGACCCATAGCAATGGATGAGGCTTTTAAGCACTAGTCATAACCTATGTAATGGATGCTTGGACTACAAATCCTTATTTTGCAACATATATTGGCATGGGAGAATTTACAATGGTATACTAGGGATGAAAACAATTAACTTAGGATCTAAATGATTCCTCTCATGCTTGAAACAAACAAATGAGGCATTCAACCACCACTTCATCATGATTGTGGCAGATTTTTCATATATACGTGGGAATATGGGAGCCATTAAAGGTATTATGCACTACAAACATGTACTAGGGCCATGATAATAGTTGGAGAGGAAAGCAATGGACTTAGGCCCTAAATGAGGCCTTTGCTTAAATTTCCATGAATGAGGCCTCAAAACACTACACAAGACCATTTATGGGATATTTCATCTCCCACAAGGAATATGAATGTTGTTTTCATACCATGGATTAATCTTTGGGCATTGACAATAGTTAAGGAATGAAATTAAGTGAATTTGGCCCTAAATAGGGATCATCTAGCTTGATAACTATGAACATGGCCTCAATCCACCACATATGACATTTGTAAGGTATATTTTCCCTCATTGCCTTGATAATGTCACAAGATGGAAGCAACATCCTTGGGAAAGAAAATAATTTATGGGCGTCATTCCAATGTAAGAGGTGTTGAACCACCATGCATGACCTATGCATGGTATGTTTGGACTTTTGTGAGGAACGCGATCATCAACAAGAGAAATTTTTCACCAGTAAATAATTTTTCCATGTTCACATCAATTGGAAAATGCAAACAAGTTCCTAAGGCCCTAGATAATACTTGTTTGGATTAAGGGGCATGGATGGGCCCTTAAAACACCACAAATGACTCTATGTTCTTTACCTAGTTTATATATGAAAGATACAATGTGCCCTTTATGGATGACACATAACCTAATTGCATGATTATCTGAGATTCTCATAACAACAAACCTATTGGTTTGATTTCCTTCAAACGATACTGTCAAATGATCTCAAAACTCTTATAAATATGAAACATTAGGAAAGCATGAATTTCCTTAATTGAAACATTCCTTTAATTGTGGCCAATCTAAATGCCTCAAACACTTCTCCAACAAAACCTCATTGCCACTCATGCTAGAGAATTCACACAATAGAGTTTTCCATGCCATATCATCATTGAAATATCCAAATCTATGTTAGACATATCATCAGAGTTAGACCTTACACAAATAAGAGAAAATTAAAGTGGAAATAAAAAATACATAGGAAAACAAGCATCACCTGAGGTTATTATTCATAAGATAGAAAACACAAATTGAATCATTCAAAGACTGAAAATGAAGAACCACCAACAAAGCTAGGACCCTAAAATTCAAAAAACCAAGATTGGATCAAATTCTTGGACCATGGATCACGGTCTAGACCTAGTAGACTATAGTGGTGAGATTATAAGTAATTAATGCAAATTTTGGATGAGTTCTAAAGACGTAAATGAATCAATGTCAAACCAATTGGAATTCATTAGACCGTCAATTGTAACAAAAGGAAGATGCAATAGTCAACTTTTAGGGAAATATTATCATATGTAGATATGAATGTAACAAGGGATGTGACTATGATATTGATCGATGTGGGTCAATCATTGGGAAATGTTAACCCTTCCACCCTTAAGATATCAATTCTTCAAAATCTTCTACGACTGCATCTCTTCCTTTGGCCTAACTTCTTCTTCGAGTATTGAGATGAAGGATTGAGAGGCACACTTTCAAATGACTTTGTTTTTTCAAAATATATACTTCTCAAAAGTTTCAAGTGTATTTTGAAATGACACAACGTTTCAAAACTAATGCAACCCTTTTAAAAAAATGACTTTTCATTAAAATCATTTTTTAAACTATATATTTTTATTTAATTAACCCTTTTAAAAAATGACTTTACATTCAAATCATTTTATTTTCTTTTTAACTATATATATATATATATATATATATATTTAATTATTTTTAAAACCAACTTCTCTACCACGTCTACCACATCTGACTGATCAACATCCACCTTGACGCCATGTCTTCTACCATGTATGCTTTTACTGTCCATATCAACCACACGTCAATGATCATCATCCACCTCGATGCCACGTCTTCTACCATGATAATACTGCCACATTTGCAATATCTTAGTCATTGTCCATGTCGAAGAAGTCACATGTAGCAAAAGATAGGGGGCCAAATAGGCGTCCCGAGCTCCAGGCTAGTGTTCTTCTCGTGAAGAACCAAACACCCAGAGCTCCCACGCTATATCTTCCCTACGCGTCAAGTAAGACTACTTATCCATGGCCTGATAAACACATAGATACAACCTTTTGTGGACAATGTGGGATATATCCCCCCAAAAAAATGCAATCGCAGCCATCAATCAGCACGATCGGATGGCCCCTGATCCTTTCTCCTTTGTTTCCTCTTTCTCATCCTGAAGCTCCATGAATTTTTCTCATGCCTTACACCTGTAGGTTCTCATGCTTGCTGAAATTGATTACTCTCTCTTTCTGTAGAGGAACAAGATCGTGGCACTCCATCTAGTCGTTTCATCTATGACCAAAGAAACTGTAGCAAAAACAATTGTACCAAGCTTGCGTTTCTCTGTTGCAACCACTTCATAGTCTCCTTTTGAAATAACACGCATATCCTCCAACACATGCTTCATAGCATGTTCAAATGGAACCTGAATCACTTTGATATATTCTGCATTTTCAAATGGAACCTGAATCCTTTAGGTAGGAATCCAAACGTTGTTGAAGAGAAGAATTCTATTGGACCCCTCCAATTTCTAAATGAGAACCATAACAACACACCATGATCATTTCCAGAAACTCTATTAACTAAAAGCTCTGCTCCGCAGTGGGCGTGATCATGAAATCATTGCCATGATTTCTACTTAAAAGGCATCAATAGATGTAAAAATGATTTTTCCCAAACCATCATGCAGGAGAGCAAAACCTTATGCAATTTGGACACTCAGTTATAGTCCAGGCTTTGGACATAATGTGCCAAAGACTTGGTGCAATGATAAAACTATGCTCACTGACATAATCAGGTTGAATCATGATAGCTTCTAAATGATTTCCACTACTTTGTTTTGTAGCCAACACCAGTGTTTTCACATTTCAAACGGTCTACTATAATAGTTTTATGAGCTAGGCATGTGGAAATTTGGTTCATCATAGCTTGGAAAAATCTTACTCAAACCAAATTTCTGATCCAATATACCCATTCTTTCCTTGCTTGCAATTTCAGTCAAACTTGCTTCCAATATTCTTCTAGAAAATTTAGATTCAAGTGTAGAGGATAACCTATTCCAACCATCCCATCCATTTTTGCCAATAGAAGAGTTTCTAAATGTTGAATTCGCTGGATGTTGAAAGGATATATGAGAGAAAGGAGAATCAAGGTGCAATTGTGCTTGGTCCATCATCCTGGATGACATCATAGCTTCATTCTGACGGGACATGTAAGATGCCAAGGCATCCCCAACTTGGTCATGAAACTTTAATTGTTGCCTTGAAGCTGCCATATTGGCATTGGCATAAAATGATTTTTGCTTCAACAACTGCAGTCTAGCATCATAATCGCCAAGACTTGGTTGTCCTAAGAAAGAATCTCTAAATCCAAGGAAGGACTGGCTATAATTGGAATTGCCTAAATCTTGCATAGGAAAAACTAGATCATAAGCTGCAGAAATAGGTTGGTTTTGTCCTAGAGGAAATTTTCCTCTACCAATAGCCATTATTGCAGGATCAGTTAATTAAACATCATCTGAGCTGCTATTTCCAAGCATCTGATGCAATAAACTATATGCTTTTGAATATGTAATTTGAAATGCTGCAGAAGCATCATGATCTTGAGTTCCATTCGAGAAAACTTCAAGAATCCAAAAAACACAATCAAATTGAGCTCCACATCAAAATTAAGGTTCAACTTATACATGTGAGCTTTAATATTAAGCTACTTCAATAAAACTGCAAAAATAATAGGAAATTCAAACTGAAACCACAAACCTGAGCCAGCAGTAGATTCATATGGCCTGTCTGCTCTCAACTGGGGGGGAAAATCCTGGAGGTGGAACTAGAGGGATTCTAGTTGGAATAGAAAACCCTGGTGGAGCAGAGAATTGTGCCCTTGAACTAGAAATTAGTGTGCCTGCCAAAAACAATGCAAGTATTATGAATAACGAATCACTTTCACAACTACATTAGATTATCAAATCCAACAAAAAAAATCAAAATAAAGGTTGATACCTCATAATTATTATGGCACTCGTATTTTCAAATATGTATTGACATTCCAAGACTAGAACTGAAAGCTTTGCAAAAATATGTATTGATGTTGCAACATATTTTTGAAGGATTCACTAATCTCCCTAATTGTTAAAAATGAGTCATTTACAAAATGTCCATTCACAAGCAAAGGGTGAGCTTTGTGAACTGAGATAAAAAAAAAAAACAAGGGTATCCTTGCAAAACCAAGTTATGTGACTAATCCATTGACTATAGTTTGTTGAAGCTTAGAATTGAAACATACATAAACCTTTAGTTAGGCTTCAAATGGCATGGAAATGCCATGCCATTCCCAACAGTCCCACACCTAAGTTCTGATCATGTTCTCAAAGGAGATTTAAACATGAAATATTAAAGCAAAGCATCAAACTTTAATATGCAACATAATATTCATCAAGGAAATGAGAAATAGGTTAAAAGCAATAATTGCATTTATTGACATACTAGATGAAATAAGAAGAAAATACCTTGTTGTTGATTTCCTTCTCAGAGTTACATTTATTCTAATATTCATGTGACTCTTGAATGTTATGCACTTTTGCAGTGACAGAATATGACTGACACCGTAATTCTCACCACTTCAAGGTTTGGGACAAAGTTTGAATTTCATTGAAAATCTACGAAACCTTGCATTTCATCAAAATGACTATAAACTAGTGCTTGCAATTGAAGGGAACACATTTAACAATATATTTGAAATTTGTAGTAAGACATAAATACTCTTACAAAGCTTGTACCCTAAAATTCAGGAAACCAAGATTGAAAATTTGTCATTTAGAATTATAAGAGGATTGAGAATTTATGACCCTACTCTCACAAACATGAAAAATTAAAACAACATTCACAAATATACAAAGACTAAGAAGACAGTAACTAAGTTGTCTAAAATGTTTGGCAAGCTATTGGTTTTCCCTACATGTAACCCAACTTTTGATATAATTATTATCATGCCAATAAGAATAAGGGTTAAGATGCCCTAAGAGAGGCTCCCGATTTCCATTGTCCCGAAGTTCATCACTTTCCTTAGAGGTCAAATGGCCAAATTCCACATCCATCTACATGAGACATATTCCAAGGATAAATTCAAGTTTGTTTCCTCCTCATAGTCAAGATGCCTAAGAGAAAGTTTGCCAACAAGGGTAGAGGGATTACAGTTCATTAATGAGACATCAGAAGGAAACTCCTCAAAGTATTATGTATTGTGAATTGTGTCTACATGGATAAAATGTAGTATGAATACAAGTCCATTGAACTCAAGACTTCCATCTAGCACCTAAGTTGCCTAGTTCATGTTGTTGAAATTTGAGAGCAATGAAATTCAAAAAAGGTTCGTTGGTGCTGAAGAATATAATAAATTTGCCATTAGGTTTGATAAATTTGCCATGAGATTCTCTTTGTTTTGAGAATAATGTAATATTCTTTACTGAACAGGGCCAACCACGTGAATGTGGAAGCTCTTATGGCCCCTCCCCCCCCTTACATCACTCTCAATTCCCCATAACCCAACAAAATCTATCTAAAAAAATGTGTTATAGCATATGAAAACATACAGGAAAATGTAAATAACAATAAGAAACAGTTAATCTATGCGTACCAATAAAATTCATTAATTATAATGCAAATTTTATCATTCAGATTCTTCTTCATCTAACGCAACATCTGTATCGAAATCTGGTTCTGAATTGCTATCGTTGAAAAGATCGCTCATATCAAGATCATGATCAATGTCATTTTTGGTTAGAGATTCATCATCAATGTCAATTTCGTTGTCTGCTACATCATTTGGATGATCAACTTCTTAATCAGATTCTTCATCTGGCACATCTACGTCTATGGCCAACTGCTCCTGATCTTCATCACCTTCTTATTCAGCATTGTCTTCTTCCTCTACTGCATTATACTTGACCGGTCTTCCTCTTGGATCGTATCTAACAATGTATGACCAACCTGCTTTACCTGGAACCTCTGAGTAAAATACCTTCTCACACTGACTTGAAATAACATAAGGCTCTGTACTTGGTTTGAGTGCCCTTGTATTAACCATGGTAAATCCATTGGCATGCTCAATAACAGTTCTTTCGGTATCACGTTCATTCATTCGTAGCCTGTACCATTTGACCTCAAACATGACTACTTTAAAGGAATTAAAGTCACACTCAAGTATATCTTCCAAATAACCATAGTACCTATTTTCAGATACTTCTGGATGCCTGTCAATTCTAGAGGAAACATTAGTGACTTGAAAAACTGCAGTTATCGCACAATCAAATGTTTTCCTCTTGTCATCCAACTTTTTTATGCAAAATTTACGACCATTGCACCACATAGCATTGTGATGTACCAGTTGCATCATGCCCGTCTCGGTAAATAAATATATAAGAAGACATAAATGAGATAATTATTTTGATACAATGCAAAACAACGAAAAATGAGTATGGTAAATATACTTGCCTTTTTAGCTTTTAAACCGCATGCTAAATCAATTTCCTTTTGCGTAAGATTGGGATATTCTTCTCGATGATGATGCATTGTTTTAATCATTTTACTAACCCATTCCCATGATAAGGTACCATAGTATTCTGTACATCGTTCAATCCATTCCTCCATCCAATCATGATTGTTTGCAATGTATAAATGTATTGCATCCCACACGCAGCCAACTATATGAAAAAATAACAATTAAGAATTGTAAATTAGCTATCATTAAAGGAAATTAAGTTTACCTTTAATTAAGATACTGCTGGAATAATAAAAATTACATAAATTGAAAAATTAATTGAATAATAAATAAAATGTACATCATTCAATTACCTTTCACTTTCCTCTTTCTACCTTTCCCCAATAGGACCTCCCCTTCAAATTTGTTGATGGAGTCGACATGCCAAATGCACGGCAGATTGATATTTTTTGCTAAATTTGGAAGATACTGACTAATGTACACCATGGATTGATATAGCATATAGCCCTGCACAATAGAACCGTCAGGGCGTGCTCTTTGTCTAACAAAAGCCTTCAATGACTTCAAATTCCTTTCCACCATCCACATTGACCTTGAGTTTACAAGTCCACACAATTCAATCTCCTCAACTTGGTGTATGAGATAGTGTTCTTGTGCATTGAAAAATGTTAGAGGTAAATACTTCTGCATTTCACACATTAGACGAGGAATTTATCTCTTCCAATACCTAATATCTTCTTTATGGATTTCTTTAGATGAAAGCCACCTACAAAAGATGCAAGAAAATAACATGAATGATCAACTGGATTGAGGCATATAATATATAAAAAAGTTCCAAACTGTAAAACACAATATGTCAATAAGCAATGCAACCAAAAGAACGAACATTTTTCATGCATATAAAATTGTGCAACCAAAAGAACGAACATTTTTCATGCATATAAAATTGTTACTTACCTCATGTATTTACCAAGATCATATATAACTTGTTTTATGTTTTCGTCAAAGCTCTCTAGGAGAGCCAGAGGTAGAACATACTGTAGCAAAATGCAAATCATTATCTAAAGTTTCCAAATAGGAGAGAACTATTACTAAAAGGATTTATTTAATGGATATTATATACGTAAATAATTACCTTAATGAATGTATGCTAGTCATGAGTGTTAACATCATCAAAATCACCTTTTTTGGTTAAGATATTTTGTATGTTCGACGTAAATCCCGTCGGAAGTTCCTTATTTTTTGAATGACCTCTTTTATAGCATTGCTTTGTTGCTCTGTCAATAACCATGGAAGACTAATATTTCAGTTCCCATTTCCGGCATTGGAAATAATTAAACTTTGCAATGCATGATTGGCTTCTGCAATGTCACTACAAATTTTTCCAATTTTATCTTTATCTGACCTTCCATCTAATGTCCACCATACCATTATGTTACATTCCTCCCTATATGCATTGTATAAAACAAATGAGCTATTTGTAGGTGCTCATAGTAAGGAAACCTACTGAATTGTATGGGATAACTCTTCATTCCTCGTGGAAGCCCATTCATGCCTTAAATACAGTCATTAAACATAAACAAAAACACATTAACAATAATTCATGACACTCATGGTAGAGAAAATTCAGTAAAAGTATAAAAGTCATAATATTACGTGAACACATTGTACGCTGCATATACAATTTGCATACCTCGACGATTTCTGTTATATTCCAACTTCCATAGGTGAGGTGTCATTCTTCATGGTTTCTTTGCATTCTCTTCTTTACCATTGAATTTTTTTTTTTCGATAGTTTGGTACCTATGGTTCTTAGGGAGGAAGTGCCTATACTCATTGAACACCTCCTTTGCTAAACTTTTTGAACGATGAGATTTTATCCTAGGACCACATACCAGACATGCAAATTTTCCGTTTGTTTGAAGACCTGTGAGATATATGTATTAATGTTATAGCACCAAAAGATTATTAATTCAAACAAAAAATGCATGTTTTTACCTTAGAAACATATGAATTTAACGAAATGCAACATAAAGTTACATACCACAAAAATGTGTTAACCTAGGAGCATCATGAATTGTCCATGCAAGAATTTCATGGAACTGAAATTGTTCTTGCCCTATTGGTCTAGAGATGTCATACATAGTGATTCCAGCCCATAACTTCAATAGCTCATCGATAAGAGGCTTAATATATACATTCATATCTTTAACTTGGTACTTACCTAATTGATCAATAAACATACAATATTTCTATTTAGTTATCCGTCCAAATATATAAAAGGTGTTCCAATGCAGCAATTAAACAAATAACTTTATGGAATAATATAATTACAGCTTGCAAAAAATACCTGGAATAATCATTTCCAACATTGTGTGCTCTCTCTTAATCATCATCCAAAGAGGTAGGTTATTGTTTATGACGAAAACAGGCCACACTGAGTAAGTAGAACGAATCTCACCAAATGGATTGAAACCATCAAATGCCAATGAAAGTATAACATTACAAGGTTCATCCTTAAAAATTGGCCATTTTTCTTTGATGTTCTTCAATGCAGAACCATCTGTAGGCATTCAAAGAACACCATCTTCACTTCTATTCTTGGCATGGTAATCCATAAACTATGCTATACTTTGGCACCTGAATAGTCATTGGAAACATGGAATTATGGGAATATAATGAAGAAATTTTCGAGGGACCTTTTTTGTTAATTGATTAGTTCGATATCTACTAATTTCACATTGTGGGAATTTTTTTTCTAATGCATACTGCCCATAATATATAATATGATCATTAGGACATTCATCAATAGATTGATACTCCATTCCAATTTCTTTCATAATCAACAATACCTCTCGACTTGTGCGTGGTAAATTATTTGATGGTGGTAATAGATATTCACCCAACAATCTGCAACGTTGACAAAAAGTGAAATGTAAACAATATATGTCATAAATATTTCATATCCCTAATTAACGAATTGATAAACACTAAAAAAATAGGAAAATATTCAACTTTACATACCTTAGGAGGTGTGTGAAACAAGTGTTTGATAAACCATTGAAAGCCTTCAAGTTCACCAACAACAATATAGCAGATAGAATATTGGTTGTTGAGCCTTCATAAAGAGGTTCTTGGGACTTCTCGAGAAGACAAACATCATGAAATTCATGGAGGTTGTCCTCATCCAATGGAGTAAATGTGTCTTGCGGCAATCTATTTATCTCATCTTCACCATTAGTATCAATAACATCATCTTTGTCCATAGGATCATTAAGAACTGGATCTTCAATAGCATGATCTCCATGCTCATCGTATTGTAAAGTAGTATTTCTACTATTATGTGGCAAATGTCTCTCTGGCGGTCGACATCTTGGGGGCATTGTCTTTATATTTACAAACATTGCAATAACATTAGTGTATAATATACAACACATATATTTAAAATGATAAAAAAAAATGTGAATACATTATCAATACTATTATAAGAAGTACAATATGTAATGAATAACGTCTTACCAAGGGATGATATTAATACCCCCCTTCAGCATGCCCCTTCTCCTTACAATTTTTTTCAGCTGATGTTCTTAAAATTCTACTAGTTTGCAAACCTATGCAATCATCAGAAGGGAAATAACACTTTCCATCACCCTTCGCCTCCAATGTTGCCTTAGCCTCAGCTTACCTCCTATTGTTTTATGCCCATGTATATTTATTTGACATTCTGATAGCCTACAACAACAACAAAAACTCATTAATCAATATATAACGTCTCATTGATTGAACATGTCATTGATTGATTGATTGAACATGTGAACATTACTGATTAGAACATTAATGATTATTGCTCTACAAAGGAATATTCATCTACCTCAATTTTCTATTTTAATGATAATAGAAAGGCCACTCTTGACACATCTTATTGAGTCAATTAAAATGAAGGACTATTAATCACACTACCAAGTTCTAACTTTGAAAATAAAATTAATAGTGATCTTACCTCCTCTAGGGCAATGAATAGTAATTTAGAGTTAAACCTGCTTAGTCTTAGTCACATGTAACCTATTCAAGATTGAATTTAAATCAATAGTTTCTTTTGAGTATTTTTTACATTTCATTAATTGTGTAGTTGATGAAAAAACAATGCCAAATGGTTGGAGTTGTGTTCTTGGGAAAACATAAATTAAATTGTTATTAAATTGGGCTATATTAAATTGTGCCCACATTAAAATACTTTTCAATCTATTTTATTTTATAAATAGGTATAAAAATTTTATGTAAATTTATTTGCCAAGGCAAAATGGCCTTAAATGGAACAAAACTAGATCACTATGTTGGGATGATGCATAGTAGTACTACAAAATTATTGTTTTTCTTGAAAATAAAACATTAAAATGTTGATGTTGAGATTACATATGGGAAGGAAGCTATACACTCCAAGATATTGTTCATTGGATATTGGGGACTCTTTGAAAATTATTAAGAATCGATGATTGTCAATGATAATCCCTACAAAACAAACATGCACTATTGTATCTTTTGATGAGAGTTCTAGTACAATATCAATGAATAGTGAGAAATTTAGGATAGAAACATTCATATAACAATGGTGGAGAGGGAAAATAAAAGATATAGTTCTCTAAATCCAGTACCCTTAACATATAAATTTCATGTTGATCACTTATAACTTATATAAAGTGATTATGATACAAATATTTATTACTTATAAGTATTATTGAAGTGTTAATACACTAACACTCTCGAACATAAAAATAATATTTATTAGATTTACCTACCCTGAAAATAAAATCTTAAAATTTCACAACTCAAGAATTTTACAATGAATAATACAATATTTCTATGAAATCTATAAATGTGAACCTCGCATATGAGTCCAACCAAGGTATATGGGTAACTAACCATGATGCTTTCCCATTCTCTACATAGGTGACCTAGGTATATGTTTTGTCTCTAGCGTAATACCAACAATGTCTCCTTCAAAACCTATCATTGGTGCCCTATCAAGTTGTCGTCACCTTCATGTTGAAGGTAGAATTCACTTAGCTAATTGCCCATATTAAACATCCCACTACCTTGAGACTTTCCTAATAGTTAAACAATCAATAATACACCATTTTTCCTTTTCCTATTTGTTTCATTAGGGTAAACATTTTTTTTATTTTCCTTCGATGTAAAGACTATCTTGTGATCTCATGTATTAACTGATCAAAGAAACTTTCAAGGGATTTGTTGGTCATACAGGGATTACACATCCCTCATGATGAAACACGTTTGTTTTTCTAAAAAATATATTTTCATTGATATTCAAGTGTTACCAAATAGTATGATCAATTACATCCATATCTATTATTGCTAAGGGAGCTAGTATTGGTTTGCAACATAATCTTTAGAATTTTCTAGAATTTGCTTTGCACGAAACGTGGCTAGTCATCCTTACAAGGTATGTGTTTGATACATTATGTGAATTGACAGATTGAATGCCATTCATCATCTTTTGAGGTAGATCATCAAGCATTATGGTTCGTAATTGTACTGCTGCAACTTTCACATACACTGTTCATGTTATTAGTAATTAGCATACTAAAATGAATATGCAGGAGCTCAAGTATTCAGGTTAAGAATATTATCACTATGAAGAAAACAACCGGTTGACCCCAGAATCTTGTGAAGTCGAAAATTTATAGCAAGAGGAACAACAAGGTAAAAGTTCAACAAGACTACAAAGAGTCCGAAGAGATATCAGAGGTTGAGGAGAAAGCAAATGCAGATGTTGAATAGCTGGAAGTAACTCCTTGCACCCCTGATGTTGTAAGAGAAATTTCAGAACTTGAAAGCATGGGAACAACGAGTATACAACTACCAGAAGTGCCAATTAGGGGAAAGGTTTGTGCTCATGTTAACAACCCTAGAGCAGTTAAGAGACGAGCCAAGACTATTCCCACAAACAAGTTTCAATCAAATATGAAGAAACTTCACAGAGAAAAAAAAATTGAAAATGAAGAATCGTCCAGTGAAGAAGATACACAGTCCAAAATGTTGGAAGGTATGATTTACAAATCTTTACAATCCATTGAAGAAAGTATTAATTCAATTCCAGAGATTCCAGTGTTGAAGTTTCAGAGGAAGCAGTAAGGAGAAGAAAAATAGCCCAAGAGGAAAATGTGAAGTTATTCAAACATAATCAGGAGCTACAAGTTGGATCCAAAATAATTTATAGAGATTTTGTTTAAGTATAAATATCGAAGACTAGGATGAGTCAAGGGTTGGTAATGGATGGCAGGGAAGTGCTACTGCACATTTTGTAAACTTTATCAAATCTGAACCTATATGAGCCGATCTTGCTTTTAAATCGATACAAATACTTTCAATGTTTTTGATACTTTTTGATACTTCTGTGGTGGATTTTATGAAAATGAGTGTTTCTAATGATAGTTTATGATCATTACAGATATTATGTGTGTATTTTCTTCTATGTGAAGCTAGTTTCCTTTCATAGACGATATGTTATAGATTGAAACAACTTTTGTTTTCAGAAAATGCACATATATTTTTGTTGATAAATAGATAATAGGCTAATTTGCAAAAAAGATTATATGTCTATGTACATAGATGCCAATGATTGGAATATTTGTATTTTTTATTCCAATTGCAATTATTGCTATCAACAAGGCCAAGAACTCGAATGTGCCAATTACAATAGATGTTAACATTTTGATTCTAGCTTCACAATAGCTTACAATAAATTACCCAATGAATTACCTTCTTCACCTTCACAATAGATTACAACAATCCAGTTCAATGGATGTTGAAGTCTCCTTGGTGGCATGCAATATAAGTCACAACAACTTCATTTATAAACCCTTCAAACCCTATATTTAACCTTTACAACTGAATGATGGTCTGAAATAGGTGCGGCTGAGTAGTTTGAGGCTGAATAAACTCTGTTTATGTTGAGGTTGGATGTTGAACAAAGGTGTTCCCTTGTTACAGGTATGTAAATAGGATGAATAGAGGTGCACCCCTACTACAGGTCTACAAATAGGATGAATAAAGGTGGATCCCTGCTACAGGTCTACAAATAGGTTGAACAAAGGTGTGTCCCGACTATAGGGCTGAAGTATGGCTTGAAAACAACCTGTACATGGCTAACGTCAGCTGTCATTTCTCTAAACAATACTCTTTCAAGGCATGTGGATAACCTAAAAGGTATCTCTCTCACATAAATAAAGTTTTGGCCCCTCAAAGGTTCAACAATCTTGCCTCAAAAGGGATATCTACCTCCCAGGAATGCATACAGTGCAATATGCCCTTCTAAAAAATGTGCATCAACTTAATAGGATATGTCTTGAGTCCGCATATGCACTCACATGTGGCATACTCATTTAACAAACCCTTCTGAAAAATGGGTGAAGGCCTCTCCAAAGTACCAAGAAATGGAATAGGTGGCTATTATAGGGCTGTTTTTTAAATGTTAGATGATATCAGGGCTATAAAATGCATTGTTGAATAGTTGTTGTTGACATATTACTCTAGAAACTAAGTTGTAATATCGAGCAGTTATGAAGACAAGCCTTCACAGTATGCTACAACAAGCCTTAAAGGTAAATTGCTCCTCAATAAAGAACATAATATTTCTCAAAAGTTGGTGTTGTCCCTCAAAATTGACGTTACCATAGGTGAAACTACAGGTCTGCAAGAATTTATGAAGATGGATTGGCCCTATGTATCTTTCAAATGCTAATATTTTTCATTGTCAAATGAATCAAAATGAAATGAGTAATTTAGGTATGGAATATATAGGTTATGAAAATAAGAGCTTATGCAATACAACCATAGGTGAACAGGAAATCCCAATTAAGGATTCTAACCATGTTCTCTCTAATCCACAAGTGGCATGTGGAATGAGTTTGCAGATATCTTTTTTAGGGGATGAAATTGGTTAACTAGGCTAAGAAGATGAACTTTTTATAGCCTTAGTAGTTGGCTAATTAGTACCAGATGACAATAGAATACAATCACATAGAGAATATTATAGGCTAGAACACACATAGTGATCTGAATATTAGAGGCTTTATTTCCTAAATACATTCTTTTTCCAGAGCATTAAAATGATCTTGCAACTCTCAAGGAGACCCTCTCCCAAAATTACAAGATCTAGAATTCAAATTTGAATTCATTTTACATAGTAGGAAGTCTTCTTGTTACTACTCTCTGCCTTTCTTCCCACTGCCCTGTTTCCTCCTTACTTTCACAAAAATAATTTTCCCGAGTTTGTTTTACAATTCAGTTGAGCTTACATGTCTAACCGCCCCTCCAGCTTTCACCCCCACTGAGTCGATCATTTTTCTGGGAACCCTTTTCCTGATGTTTGACCTACTAGAGTATGTTTCCCTCAACGATTTGGCAAGACCAATTTATGATATTTGGATATTTGTTGTCACTCTTTACCCATGGTGTAAAATATGAATCATAGCAGAAACTAGCTACTATGGATTCCTCACTAGTGAAAAGATTGCAACACATTTACAAGAATGAGCATAAATCTCTAAAATGAAGAAAAATAACACATGAAATGGGTGAATAATGTAAATATTATTAATAGTCCAACCTCAAAATAGGTTAAGAACATCCTTTTATACAAATCTGGAGCAATTCGAATCCATCTGGAGTGTTCACACTGATCTAGCTTAGAAATAGCTCAAACCCCCCTAGGTTGACCAAAATATCCCAAACCATCCCAAACTGGTTTGAAACTGCTATGTGAATGCTGGGAATGACTGGACAGGCCCATGTGACCTCACACATGTAGAGAATCTAGTTGGTTAGAGGTTAGGCAACTAGAATTGGCTAAAAATGGGCAAAGGAGCCAAGTTTGTCCACATTCTGAGCATGTGCGTCCTTGGTCAAAGAAAATCCCACAAAACAAGAAGCAAGAGCACCCTAGGCATGCATGAAGCAATAAATGACTGGGAGGGCACACCCAACAGCTAGTTTGACTTGGCACAATGCTCAGTTTTGTCCACATTACCAACTGGTTCAAGCTAAATGACCATTTACTCACTAACCAACTTGGGGATGCAATTATTAAGTTGTTTGGTACTAATTAACCATCAATTAATAAATGATTAATGTACATAGGTGTAATAATGTTCTAACACTCCCCCTTAAGCTAGAGTTAGTGAAATATAAAAAATAAGGCCTTGGCAACTAGGCTCAAGTCACCTTTTACATCATAAAAAAATTATTTTTCCATGTAACCAAGGTAAGGAGGAAAACCACATGGGAAATAAAACCTCCCCTCTAAAATGGACATGTGGCATATATCAGAATACACCAATCATCACCATGCATCACTCACCCGAAGCAAAGATCTAAGGTGAGTGAAGGTCTTCTCGGTAAAACACTTGGTGAAAATATCAGCAGTTTGCTCACTGGAAGGGCAATACTGCAATGCTATGGTCTAGTCATGCACCAAACCTCGAATGTAATGCATGTGTATCTCTATGTGCTTGGTCCTTTGCCTCTGAATTGGATCAGTAGAAATATTGATTGTACTTTGATTATCACACCAAAGAATAGTGGGTGAATTAAAAACAATCCCTAACTCTGCAAGAATACCTTGCAACCAAACACATTGTGTGGCTGCATTTACTGCTCCCCTGCACTCGGCCTCACTTGAAGATAAGGAAATAGTATGCCGTTTCTTGCTTGACCAGCAAATAGGTCCATGTGCAAGCATAAAAACATAACTGGAAGATGATTTCCAATCAATACAATCACCAGCCCAATCAGAATAAGTAAATCCTACTAGTTCAAGAGATGAACCAGCAGCATAATGGATACCAAAGGACTTAGTACCCTGAACATAATGAAGGATCCTCTTGGATGCCTTCCAATGGACCTCATGAGGTTCTTGCATGTGCATAGCAATAGCCCTAACAGCATATGACAAATCTGGTCTAGAATGAGTAAGATATAGCAAGCTTCCAACAAGATGCCTATACAACGAGCTGTCAACTAGTGGAGAAGAACCCCACTCATTTAGATTAACTCCTGAAAGAAATGGAAATTTTGCAGACTTACATTCAGCCATCTTAAATTTCTGCAGCAAATCTGAAGCATACCTTGATTAACATATAGAAATCCCATTCACAGTTTGGTCTATCTCCAAACCTAGAAATTGTTTTAGCAATCCTAGATCGGTCATGGAGAATGCACTGTGCAATGCTTTCTTAAGTCAAGTTCTTTGGTGCAGCTACCAATGATCAAAATATCATCAAAATACAGTACAATAATCAATATCAGATCACTAATATGCTGCGTATAAACATTTGGATCATACTTACACCTCTCAAACCCCAAAGATAGCAGAAAATTGTCCATTTTTGCATACCATGCTCTAGGAGCTTGCTTGAGCCCATAGAGTGACTTGTTCAACCTATAAAAAAGTGTATGATAAGAAATAAAACCTTCAAGCTGCTGCATATATATATCTTTTCATTCATATCCCCATGAAGAAAGACACTTTTTACATCCATGTGATGAATCTCCCATCGCTTGGAAACCCCAATGGCCAAAACTAGTCTTACGGAGTCCATCTTTGCCACCGGTGCAAATGTCTCTGTATAGTCCACTCCTTGGACCTGAGAGTAACCCTTAGCCACCAAAATGGCCTTATACTTCATATCAGAGCCATCATATCCAACTTTGGTTCTATAAACCCATTTGCATTGCACTAGTTTCCTCTTGGGAGGAAGAGGAACCAAATTCCAAGTTTTGTTCTCATGGAGTGAGTTCATCTCTTCTTGCAGGTTGATTGCCACCTTGGGTCTATACATGCTTCTGAATATGAATTTGTATCAGATCCAACCATCAAATAACATGCCTCACTCAAATCAGAATTATCACATGCAAAGGAATTGTGAAATTGAGATCTAGTTTTCCTAGCATCTTGGGGATCACCCACAAGCTCTTCGGCACTTTGAATTGTTTTCTTTGCCCACTTGGGCCTTGAGGGAGGGATATGATCAGAATCCATATCAGCGTCATCTTCAGCAATATCAGAATCAAAAATATTAGAATAAGAATCACTACTTACAACATCATCAAGAAGAGAATATGTGCATTCCCCATCACCTTGTTCACTAGCTTGCAAAAACTCTTCTTCTTCGAATTTGACACTTCTTTAGATGAAAGTTTTGAGAGTGGATGGATCAAAGAGATTGTAGCCCTTGGAATCCTATACATACCCAACCATGATTGAATCCTTGCTTTGGGGCTGCAAGGCCTTTCTCTTCTCCGATGGAATTTTGGCCCAAGCCCTTGAGCCAAAAATTCTGAAATGTGAAACATTGGGTTTGTGGCCCATCCATGCTTCAAATGGAGTAATTCCTTGCAATGCTTTGTGTGGTGCTCTGTTCTGAACATATGCTGCACAATTCATAGCTTCAGCCCACAATTTAGGAGACAAATCCCTTACTTGCATCATGCAAGTTGCCATCTCTTTCAGTGCTCTATTTTTGCGCTCTGCAACACCATTTGGTTGTGGTATGTAGGGCACTGAATGTTGCATCTGAATGCCATGCTCTTGACAGAGCCGCTGCAGATTTTTATTGACATACTCCTTTCCATTATCAGCCCTCAAAACCTTCATGGCCTTCCCACTGAATTTCTCAACCATACTCTTGAAAATTTTGAACCATTCAAAAACTTCAGATTTTTGCTTAAGGAAAAATAACCAGCAGTACCTTGAGTAGTCATTGATGAAGGTGAGCACATATTTGTTGCAGCCATAGGAGGGAGTTGGGAGAGGACCTATTAGATCAGAATGCACTATCCCAAGTGGCTGATCATCCCTCCTTTCCTTCCCTTTGTCATACTTCTTTTTAGGATGCTTCCCAACCATGCAACCCTTGCATGTTCCATTGGAAAAACCGATTTGTGGCAGCCCTTCTACCATCTCTTCTTTGCTCAAAGCTTGAAGATATCTGTAGTTTAGGTGACCATAACTTTGATGCCATAGCTTGCTGGTATCATTCCCATGTGACAGAAGTAAACTTGGTGAAGAGAACTCGAGAAAGTGGGAGAACTTGTACATCTTCATATCATGGTCTGCAACACCCATTGCAACAATTTTTCCAGTAGAAATTTCTGATATCTCCACATCATTCTGAGTGAAGACAACTTTCTTCGTTGCTCCAGTATGTGTCATCTGATATACAGAGAGAAAGTTTGCTTCAAGTTTTGTTACATACAGCACATTGGAGAAGAACCCATTCTACATAGAGATTTTCCCAATGCCATGAGCAGGGATTTTTGAGTCATCTCCCATGCGAATGGAGGTACCACTACAAGGTGAAAGTTCAGAAAACGAATCTCTTGAAGAAGCCATGTGACTTGAGGCACCTAAATCAATGATAAACAAGGGTAACTGAGATGTACAAGCCACCAAAGCATGGAAACTCTCCTTGTCTTCAGAAACGCTCTCCTTCTTCTTGGAACTTTCAAGAAGAGGAATATTGTTTTTCTATAGGAGATGGGTCATCATGTCTATGGTTTTCTTCATGCATGAACTCTCTGGGTGAAAACCCCTTTGACAGTAGCTGCATTTTGTCTTCTCAGCTTTCTTTCCCTTATTCTTGGCAGGATTCGAAACCCCCTCAGAGGATTTGGGCCTCTCATCCTTCTCTTCTTCTCTTGAGGTTTCGGCCCCTTGGGTTTTTGCTTGCCTCTTCCATTTTTCGAATCTCCAGCTGCAAGAACTTGGTCTTTTTGCTTGATGGTGCCCATCAAGACCAGCTTGTCTTGCTCTTGAGTTAGCATCTCCATGAAGTCAGCCAAAGGTGGCATCTTCCAACCTCTAACTGTGAGCCTTGTGGAGTTGAAGGAAGACACAAAAACTAAGTATTCAGAACCCAGTTTGGAGAGAATGGACAACACCAACTGTTCTTGTTTCTTCTCTACGCCACATTGTCTGATCTGCAAGAACAAGCTTTTGAACTTGGTGAAGAAGTCCTGGATGGAATTGAAATTCCCTGGGCTCACTGAGACAATCTCATTTTCGAGCTGGTGGCCTCTCATCTCATTAGTCTTTCCAAACAAGGTCTCAAGCTTGAGCCAAACTTCATTTGGAGTAGCTAGACTTTCTACATGAAACAGGAGGTCTCTTGAAATGTTGAGACAAAGGAGGCCAAATGCCTCATCCATTTTGTTAAAAAACTTGGATTTCTCCACAACAGAGTTTGGCTCCACCTCAATGCCCATCATAATTCTGTAGAGACCCTTAGATCTTAGAAAAATCACCATTTCTTCCTTCCAATCGAAATAGTTGAAGGGAGTAAGCACATTTGGGTGAGATGGCTCCATTCTTCTTTGTTGCTCACGCACTTGCTGACAATGTCGATCTTCAATACCTGCAAACAAATCTCAAATCACTCAGGAGGGATCTACACTAATAGATTCAAACCCTGTTTGATAGTGGGTGCATTCGGGAGAGCATCACACCTGAGAGGAGCCACTAGATTTCTCCAATGGACTCATGCAATGGCCTTAGGAATTATGTGGCTTCTCCACTGCTTCTGGAAAGCCACTAAAACAGTCTTGCTGGTTCGAATGGTAGCTCCAAGAGCTCTAATACCATGTAAAATATGAATCACAGAAGAACCTAGCTACTATGGATTCCTCACTAGTGAAAAGATTGCAACACATTTACAAGAATGAGCATAAATATGTAAAATGAAGAACAATAACACATAAAATGGGTGAATAATGTAAATATTATTAACAATCCAACCTCAAAATAGGTTAAGAACATCCTTTTATACAAATCTGGAACAATTCAAATCCATCTGGAGTGTTCACACTGATCTAGCTTAGAAATAGCTCCAACCCCCCTAGGTTGACCAAAATATCCCAAACCATCCCAAACTGGTTCGAAACTGCTATGTGAATGATGGGAATGACTGGACAGGCCCATGTGACCTCACATATGTGGATAATCTGGTTGGTTAGAGGTTATGCAGCTAGAATTGGCTAAAAATGGGCAAAGGAGGCAAGTTTGTCCACATTCTTAGCATGTGTGCCCTTGGTCAAAGAGAATCCCACAAAACAAGGAGCAAGAGCACCCTAGGCATGCAGGAAGCAATAAATGACTGGGAGGGTGCACCCAACAGCTAGTTTGACTTGGCATAATGCTCAGTTTTGTCCACATTGCCAACTGGTTCAAGCTAAATGACCATTTACTCACTAACCAACTTGGGGATGCAATTATTAAGCTGTTTGGTACTAATTAACCATCAATTAATAAATTATTGATCTACGTAGGTGTAATAATGTTCTAACACATGGGGTACTTATGCAACATCATTGAATCCATGGCCAGCTCAGCGTTGGTGAAGCTTTGATAGGAATTGTGTGGCATAATTTTGAAGGTGAGCTTCAAGTTGATCCATAGCTCAAATTCCTTAGTCAACTATTAGACAACAATAGCAAGGTCCCCTTTCATGTCCTCAGCCATTGGGTCCAGCAGCCATTGATACTCTCTAACTTTGGCTCAACACCAAGATCCCGAGTCTTTGGTATTCTTAATGTATCATTGTTACTCACACTATCTTATCATTTTTCTAGACACCTAGTTTATAGTGCTTTGCTTTGTGCTTGGCACTTAGTTCTTTATCATTTTTCTTTTAGCATTGATCTAGTAGTTGCTTTTGCACTGCCATATTGTATTTATACTAGTTGTACCTTTTAGTCCCATTGGCCTACTTTTGTAGTTATTTGATGGCCATTAATTAAATTATCTTATCTTATTGGACAATTTTTTTTCTCAGATCCACTGCTACACATATCCTTGAACTCATTTGACTTAAATTAGTCACTAATTTTGGCCATTGTAGGTTGATCGTCATTAGGAATTTAGACCTTTTAATTTCACCCTTCATCCATATTGGAACTTTGGTCTTGAATTTTCCTGTCAACTTCTACAACATCAATATAATGTGGTGGATAAGAACTATGTTTATAAGTTCAAGATGGAATATCAGGTGATGCTTTTTATTTTTTAATGTAAACACGTTTGATAACTTTAACAGGTTGAATTATCTATAGATGATTTTATGCCCAAACAAAGTTATTTTCTTGGGCAAGGTCTTTCTATTTAGAGACCTTATATAAAACTGACACTGGTTACATTGGAACCTGCTTGAATTGGAACTGCAGTCAATGCTTGTTTAGGTGTCTAGACTGGAACCTACCTGAGTTGTTTATCTTTAGTTTGAAATGATAAGTGTTTAATGAATATGCGTTATCCCTATCAACTGCATTCCTTGTTTCTTCCTGAATGTGGAGCCAAATATGAGTTATTCTTGGAAGTGTTTTGGGAAAGATTTGAGACTATCTTCCTCTAACATTGGGATGTTGTAAAAGTCATCAAATTCTCATTATGAATTTGGGCTTCATTGCCTTTAAATGTTGGGAAATTTGGTCTAGAAGGAAAAGTAGGAATAATTCGCTTTTGTGAGTCAACAACCATTTACGTAGCCAAATATCTCACTAAAGCTTTCATTGGTGCAAGATCCTACCAACCTAGTTAGTTCAAAACGTTTTAGGGGAAGGTGAGTGGAAATCTAACAGTCAATATACTTGACATTGACAAGCATGTTGGTTGGACTTGGGCAGGTAACTAACTTGGTTAAGATTCACTTTTCCATAAGCAAGGGACAATTTTAACACTGTAAGTTCTTGCTTTAGTTTGATCATGAGATACTATAGAGATTTCTTGAATTTGTTGACAAGTTGGATCTTAATGTTCAATTTTTCATTTGCCAATCAAAACGTACATCAGAATTTTGGTTTCCAGACAAAGGACTGCTCAATTACAACCCCCATCACAATTTTGTTCATAACCGTCTTCAAGTTAACTTGTAATTTTATAAATATGTTTGATTTCAACTTGTTTGTCAATCTCACAAGATTTCAACCCAAATACTCTTTAATCATTCCCTTTAATGGTTGATACTTATCTAATTCTAGACTATCTGCTTCTCAATTTTCCTTGAGGTCGGCCTACTAAAGATGCATGTGCATCTTTAGCATCATGTAATTCTATCACTTCAAATTTGAGATAAATGATAATACTATAAAATCTGGTTTCTGCATTCTTCAATACCCCAAGTGCTAAGTAGTTCAACTAAGTTTTGATTGGCAAGTTTCAAATAGTTCCTCAACCTTGACAATGTTGGACTGTCCAAGTCTTTTTCTAGCAAAACATAACTTGAGATTTAAGGATCATGACCACTTTTGGCACAAGAAATTTTTCAATATGCAGTTTAGTATGCATGTCAAGGTCGGATATCACATTCTCATATGCAACTAAATTTTATATTGTCTTATAAGGTCTATCTTATTTTACAGCTGTATGAGAAAAGTTAATTTCCTATTTCATTTGAATTAATTGAACAATCTTGTACATAGAATTATTGTCCTTAAGAAGTATAATCAATTCCTTAATTTGTTTTGTTAGATTGGTTTATCTGCATGTCACTAACCTTTACAACATCTCAACATTTCCATTACATTATGCAAATCCTTCATTATTATTCCTGTTTTCAGGGATCTGCTAAGTGAGTTGCTTCTCCTTGTTTTTTTGGGGACTGGTCTCATTGACATAAGGTGTTGTTTTGTTGATGTATATGTAACTTCGGAATGTATTTCATATATGTATGTTGTATGTACTCCTATAGAGATGGTATTATTCCTCTATACGGAAGTGTCGTCATTTATATTGTAAATGTCGTAAATTATACTTGATGGGTTATTAGACCACCTTGTTGGGGTCGGCCCTGTATAAGTCATGTGGATCGAAGGGTTATTAGACCACCCTATTGGGGGTCATCCCAGTCAGCATTATGTTATGTGGTTAAGTTCGAGCCTACATGATTTATGTAAAAGGCAAGTCAAGTCAAGTATAAATAGAGTGCGGGAGGCACTCTATTTCATCACTCACTTCTCACTCATGCACTCAAGGAGGAGTGGCGCACTTATGGAGGAGGAGGATCTGCTGCTAGGATATGTCTATCTCTTATGTTTGGGTTGTATCATTGCTCTATCTATCTCTGAGGAAGTTATTGGGGTTTTTCACCTTTATGGTTTTCCCCAAGTAAATCTTTGTGTCTCTTGTGTGCTTGCATTATTGTCTCCATGATTGATATGCTGTAGATATGCTGTACATGTTGTTCTCTCAGTTAAGATCTTAGATCAGATTGAATTAAATTCTGAAAATTTAACATGGTATCAGAGCTAGCCTGAAAGAAGGCATGATATGGCATGTATGACACTTGTTGCACTTACGATGCTAGGGCTTGATATAGCAAAAACCAGTCATCGTAGAACATTCACTATAAATCCGATTTGGTGAAGTTTTTGGATATGAAACCTTTACAAGTAGAAGATTAAATCCCCATGTACCATTTGTCCAAAGGACAACCTCTAATTCGTTGTACTTTGTGATTTATGATCTGTATAATATAGGGTTTTTGCCTCTTCCAGATCTGAGTCAAAATTAGGTGACCTTGGGAAAAAGGTCATAACTTGGGCTAGGAAGATCCAAATGAAATTTCGTAAAATGTGAAAGGTAGTACACAGACTTTACTATCTCAGGAAAAGTTTTCAGAGGCCAAAGTTGAAACAGTGACACGTCGAACGCCGTACAAGTTCGCTCTCCTATATTATCCCATAAACAGGTCATGTTGCGACACTTGGCATAAATATGTCTCAGAAAATCCAATAGAGTTCAGACCTATCAAGATGGAAAGATAATAGGTCGGGCTATCTCAAGAAACGTTTTCAGACCCTGTGGATCGAAAAGTTCATAGTTACACCAGAAACAATCAGATACATATTTCTATCAAAACAGAATTATTTTTTAGTACCTTCATTCATGGAATCCGAAATTTAGGGCTTTGGAGAAAGTTGGAATTTTTGTAATCGGAGACCATGGCTGAATGCTACTCATCAAAATAAAAATTTAGAGACCAATATCAGAATTTTTGGTTGGGCAGAAGGCCGAGCTTGATCAGACCCTAGTTCGGGACTTTGATCAGAAAAGTGGAAAATTAGGGCTTCTGTAAAAATGGGAATTTTTGAAATCTGTGACCACGGCTGGAAGCTCCTCAGAAAAATAGAAGCTTAGAGATTTGGATCAAACCTTTTGATTGGGCAGAAGAGTGGGCTTCATCAAACCCCAGTTCAGGGTCACGTCCAGTGAATCTGGAAGTTTCAAAGGCAAAATTGAGGAGTGAAACTTTGCAGTTTTCAAATTCGGAATATACCAGCTTGATCAGCTCATCAAGGCGCATATTTCTATCCTTTCGGAAGTTTGAAATTCAAAGTTTAAATTTTTGGGGTTTCTCTGACAAACCCATATCCAGCTCCAGGTCCAGTTCTTGCAAATCAAGTGGATTGGGTTAATCCTAGAAGAAGATGGATTGGTCACCTGTATAAGTGAAGAAGTTTCTGTCTCAGAGGGAGATGAGGCTAAGGCCTTCCATAAGAAGATTACAAACAATCTTGACAGGTATGGCTTACAGGTATGTTTCATGGTTAAGTTTATCATATGTTTGTCTTCATATCATTATAGTACAATCTTGATTAATTACTGGACTTGTCGTATCACCTTAATAGAAGATATTCATTGATTAAGGTTTTGACACTTATGATTGTACTAATGCATTGTGATGTTGTATGAGGTTTATGTTGTTTGCTAACACAAAAGGTACACCAAGAAAGTCAAATCATGTTCTACTTCAAGAACATATGCTCATGGTGACATGAAGACAAAGATTTACCCATTGTCATGGATCACATTGAAGACCTACTTTTGAGGTATGTATAACTTCGTTCTACAATGGTTAACTTATTAGACATGTAGGTTACTAGCACAAGTCACTGAAGAGAACCAGAAGACATTATGCCGGTATATTAGACATAACTAGCTAGCATGCTAATCCAGGTATGTTTTTCCTATATCAAGCTAGAATCCTACCTTGTGTTAGGATCTTATACTATTGTGTTGTTGATAATGATTATTCATGCAGTCATAGGTTTGAATAATCATGGTGGTATGCATATTATGTTTCGTACCATAATTGATGATATGACTAACCAAAAGAATCATGAAGGTATAGTTTTGAATAATCAAGGGTTTTATGCATATTATATCTCTTCTCTTGATTGATGATTTAACTAACCAGAAAAGTCCTATGATTAAATAAGAATATGTATCAATAAAAGAAGAATTCCTTGAAACATTGAATACTAATGTTTATTATCTGTGTTTGAATTGATCCTGACTATACATGCTTGAGATTATTGTGTCTTGATAATATTAAGATTATACTAATGAATTATGTATGAGACCTAGAGGATAACACAATGATGATACTAACAAGCATGCATAGGGATCGAGAATGTATATAAGTTCAAGGACAAGTAATCCAGGAAGCAAAGATCAAGAGGGAGCACACTGCAGTAGTTTCTACAAGGATGCATATATTCAGAGGGAGTTGACCACTTCTCACAATCCACATCATAATGGAGTTGCAAAGATTCAGATGGAGTCCACCCAACAAACAAACAAAGATAAGTATTTGAATTGTCATTACTTGCATATTTTATTGTTTAAATAATACTGTTCAATAATGTATATACTGATGTTCCTAGAATTAGGTTGTGTATTATGCATATTAGAATAGTTGCATTGATGAACAGTATACTACTAATATGCATGGGTAAGTAGCCTATGGCACTGTACAACATTCCATTGCTACTTATCTAGAATGAAACCTCTTTGCTGACATGTTGGGAGTTGTGCACACTCTTAACAATGTTCCGGTAGAGATTGGAAGGCATATAGAAAGTTACAGGATATGGATAAATGTTGTATTGAATCATTGGCTAAGTTAATTGCATGACTATATGACATATTTCTTTATGTGTAAGTATTTGTTCTGAAAAGTATGAGATGTTTTCTAATCATGCAATTTAACTTGTTGTGTAGGAAAGATCGTATGCCATCTCCTACAAAAGAAGAACTACAACATTTGTTCAGCAACAAAATTATCTATTGAAGATATTGAAGTTCCCAGGATATGGGAAGAATGCCATGATCCGTCGATCATGAAGAATGATGTTTGGGATGTAGTCCCAAGACTTGAAGGGAAGTTTGTTATGACTTCCATATGGATCTATCAAGATCAAGCATGCTGCAGACGGCAACATAGAGAAATATAAAAGTGATGAAATAGAAGATACACCAGATGGATTTCAAGACAACTTTCTTGAATGGTGTAGTTGAAGAATAAGTGTATGTGGAGCAGCCACTTGGTTCTGAGACACATGACAAGAAATCATATATGTGCAGAACTTGGTATGGTAGGATAGGCAGCTTTCTATCTAGTTTGGTCTTTACCAAGAGTAAAGCGGGTTCCAACCTTTACTACAAGGTTGAGGAAGGAAATCCAGTGATACTACAATGTGGATGACTTGTTTGTATCAGGAGAGGATAGATTGATTGCCGACACACATCGGAAGCTTGTTGCCGAGTTCGAGTTGAGGAACTTGGGGATGATGCACTATTTGGTTTTGGCATGGAGGTGTGGCAGAGTGATGGAATCATCCTTGGACAAGGGAAGTATGCAGTAGAGATCCTAAAGAGGTTCAGGATGATGGATTGCAAGGCCATGGCCACACCTATGGCATTGAATCTGAAGCTTCTTTGTGATGCTTCATCTGAGCCGGTTGATGTCTCTATGCATCGTTAGATGATTGGGTCCTTGATGTACCTGACGAACACAAGACCAGATATTTGCTTTGCGGTGAACACATTGAGCCAGTTCCTGACGGATCCGAGGGGTGTTCACCTGGTTGCTGTAAAGCATGTTCTGAGGTACCTGAAGGGTACAGTGGATTATGGGCTCAAGCATGAGGCGAATCAAAAGTTTAACCTCCAGGGTTATGTTGATTCAGATTGGGCTGGTAGTGCTGCAGATAGGAAGAGCACATCTGGGTGCTGCTTCAGTATGGGATCAGGTGTGATCTCTTGGTTTAGTAGGAAGCAGTCCTGCGTAGCACTAAGTATAACTAAGGTAGAGTATGTTGCAGCCTGTTCAGCTAGTTGTGAGGCAGTATGGCTATGGAATCTACTGTCCGAGTTATTTGATCTCCCGTTGGATGCTACTGGTATCTTTTGTGATAACCAGAGTTGTGTGAAGCTGTCCGAGAACCCAGTGTTTCATGACAAGTCGAAACACATAGAGATCAAATATCACTATATCAAGGATATGGTGCAGAGAGGAGCTATGAAGCTCCTATATGTTGCGACGGACAAGCAGATTGCAGATGTGCTAACGAAGCCACTAGCTAGGGTGAAGTTCAAGTACTTTAGAGAGAGGCTTGGCGTTCTTCATATCGAGGATACTTCGAGGAAGAAGTGATGGACACATTTGCTAAATCCATTCCAAGCATGTTGGAAGGAGGATCCTTCACATGGCTGTGGATGTAAGCGCTGGATGATGAGCATCAGGATGATGTTCTTGTTTCTGCTTGGATATGATCAATTGGATCATTTTTATATGTATGTATGCATCATGTTGGATGCTCGATATGATCAGTTGGATCATTTTTATGTATATATGTATGCATCATGTTGGATGCTGGATATGATCAGTTGGATCATTTATATGTATGTATGCATCATGTTGGATGCTGGATATGATTGGTTGGATCATGTGTATGTATTTATGTATATGCATCATGTTGGATGCTTGGACCATGTATCTGTATATGTATCAGGTGGATCATGTATGGTGATATGTATCATGTATTTGTATTTGTATCAAGTGGATACATTGTGTGATCAGGTGGATCATGTATGATGATATGTATCAGGTAGATACTTGGTATGCATCAGGTAGATGCATTATATGATCAGGATGATCATGGATGACGAGCTTCAGGATGTTGCTCCAGATGACATGCATCAAGATGTTGCAGTGATGATGATCAAGATGATCATGTGTACATCAGGATGATGTATGGTGAGTATCAGGTTGATACTCTATGGCCGTGGATCAAGTTGTGCAGATGAGCATATAATTTGGCCCTGGGAGATTAGCAGATAGTCTTTCGAGGTTTTGCCTATGGCATGTAATTCGTTGCCCTGGGATATCTGGAAAATGCTCTTTCAAGGTTTTGCTCTGGGAGGACATATAATTTGGCCCTGGGAGGTCTGCAGATAGTCTTTCGAGGTTTTTCCTATGGCATGTAATTCATTGCCCTAGGATATCTGGCAAATGCTCTTTCGAGGTTTTGTCCTATGGCATATAATCTATCCCTGGGAGATTCGATAGGTTGGGCTGTGTGCCCGTAATAAATCCTGGGATGCTCTTGCGAGGTTTTGCCATGACCACATATAATCTAGCCATGGGAGGTCTGCAGATAGTCTTTCGAGGTTTTTCCTATGGCATGTAATTCGTGCCCTGGGATATCTGGCAGATGCTCTTTCGAGGTTTTGTGGTGACCACATATAATCTGTCCCTGGGAGATCCTATAGGTAGAGCTGCGTGCTTGTAATAGCCTGGGATGCTCTTGCGAGTTTTTGTGGTGAGGTCACATATAATATGGCCCTGGGAGATCCTATAGGTAGAGCCGTGTGCTCGTAACATCCTGGGATGCTCTTTTGAGGTTTTGTGACGCACGTAATAAGTCTTGAGGATTCCACAGTATGGTCAGTGATGACGAAGACCTGCAGGTGGTGGGCCTACATCCACTATGAAAAAAAATTGGCTCTATAGAACTTCCTATGACGAGTAGATTCAGAGATTGATTGAGATAGCGGCATTAGTGACGATGATGATGACTCGATGACAATTATCCAGTGACGATGATCCAGAGAAGAAGACTTGTGCTAGAAGACCTGTGCTAAGAAATACCTTCCTAGTTAAGAGGGAGTGTTGATGTATATGTAACTTCAGAATGTATTTCATATATGTATGTTGTATGTACTCCTATAGAGATGGTATTATTCCTCTATACGAAAGTGTCGTCATTTATATTGTAAATGTCATAACTTATACTTGATGTGTTATTAGACCACCTTGTTGGGGTCGGCCCTGTATAAGTCATGTGGGTCGAAGGGTTATTAGACCACCCTATTGGGGGTCGGCCTAGTCAGCATTATGTTATGTGGTTAAGTTCAAGCCTACATGATTTATGTAAAAGGAAAGTCAAGTCAAGTATAAATAGAGTGTGGGAGGCACTCTATTTCATCACTCACTTCTCACTCATGCACTCAAGGAGGAGTGGCGCACTTATGGAGGAGGAGGATCTGCTGCTAGGATATGTCTATCTCTTATGTTTGGGTTGTATCATTGCTCTATCTATCTCTAAGGAAGTTATTGGGGTTTTTCACCTTTATGGTTTTCCCCAAGTACATCTTTGTGTCTCTTGTGTGCTTGCATTATTGTCTCCATGATTGATATGCTATAGATATGCTATACATGTTGTTCTCTCAGTTAAGATCCTAGATCAGATTGAAGTAAATTCTGAAAATTTAACATGTTTTGCTAGATTGATGTTGATACAGGGTCCATGTTGAGTGGTGATTTGAACACAATTGAACCCAATTTACATTAACTGGTTGAAAATTATGAATGACAATTAAGATATTAAAATTTTTGTTTGTTGATTTTTAACTTTTCAAGGATTTTTTTGATGTCTTTCATTGTGATTGTTGAGGCTTCTTCTAATTGCAAGGTTGTGTGGGTCACTGGTACCATTAGCGAGATAGAGAAAGAAAAAGAAAAAAAACTTCTTCATGATGTGCTACCTTTGTCTGTCACACTTTTCTGTTCAATCAAAAGTTATCCAAGTGATACTTTTAGTTTTCTCCCACCGTTGCACAATGAAATACATGTTACTGACTTCTCTCAATGTTATATTTCTCTTCAAACCACAAGCATCCTTGTTTGAGAATCATTTAGATTTCTCATTAGGGATGCATAGCATTTCAACTAACCTCAGTAGATACTCAGAAATATTATTAAAGTTTATAGCAGTACCTTCATTTTCAAGATGGGATGGATATATTTCCTCAGTTCCTTATAAAATCCCCTAATGAGTAGGTGAAGTCATGAAAATTGAAGACTGAAATCATGTGAATGTGCATTTAAATCTTATTTGGGGGAAAAGTTTACGCACTATTGTATAATGGAATAACACTATAGCATCCAGTCAACTTAAATTGGTTTATGGCTTCAAACAATTTCTAAGACATCATTCAGCCTTAGGATATTTGTTAAGCTAAATATCAATTTTTCAGAATTTACTTCAATCTGATCTAGGATCTTAACTGAGAGAACAACATGTACAACATATCTACAGCATATCAATCATGGACACAATAATGCAAGCACACAAGAGACACAGAGTTTACTTGGGGAAAACCATAAAGGTGAAAAAACCCAATAACTTCCTAAGAGATAGATAGAGCAAGGATACAACCCAAGCATAAGAGATAGACATCTCCTAGCAACAAATTCTCCTCCTCCACAAGTGCACCACTCCCCCGAGAGTGTGAGAGAGAATAGAATGATCAAATAGAGTGCCTCCCGCACTCTATTTATACTTGACTTGACTTGCCTAATAACCTTTACTAGGTCGGCCTTAACTTAACCACATAAAATAATGCTGACTGGGCCAACCCCCAATAGGGTGGTCTAATAAACCTTTGACCCACATGACTTATACAGGGTCGACCCCAACAAGGTGTTCTAATAACCCATCAAGTATAGGTTACAACACTTACAATATAAATGACAACACTTCCGTATCGAGGAATCATAACATCTCTATAGGAATACAATATACATATATGTGAAATACATTCTGAAGTTACATATACATCAACACTCCCTCTTAACTAGGAAGGTATTTCTCGACACAGGTCTTTTAGCACAAGTCTTCTTCTCTGGATCATCGTCATCGATGCATTGTCATCGAATCATCATCGTCACTGCTACTTCTATCTCAATGAATCTCTGAATCTACTTGTCATAGGAAGTTCTACAGAGCCATTCCTTTTTCATGATGGATGTAGGCCCACCACCTGTAGGTCTTCATCATCACTGGCCATATTGTGGAATCCTCAAAACTTATTACGTGTGTCACAAAACATGGCTGAAGCATCCCAGACTGTTACGAGCACTCAGCTCTACCTGTCAGATCTCCCAGGAGCACATTACATGTGACCCCATCACAAAACCTGGTTGTAGCATCCCAGGCTGTTACGAGCACACAGATCTACCTGTCGGATCTCCCAGGAGCACATTACATGTGATCTCACCACAAAACTTGGTTGTAGCATCCCAGGCTGTTATAAGCACATGGCTCTACTTGTTGGATCTCCTAGGAGCATATTACATGTGGTCATGGCAAAATTTGGCTGTAGCATCCTAGGCTGTTACGAGCACTCGGATCTACCTGTAGGATCTCCCAGGAGCACATTACATGCCATAGGACAAAACCTCGAAGAGCATCCCAGGCTATTACGAGCACACAGCTCTACTTTTTGGATCTCCCAGGGCTGGATTATATGTCCTCCCAAAGCAAAACCTCGAAAGAGCATTTGCCAGATATCCCAGGTCCACATTACATGCCATAGGAAAAACCTCGAAAGACTATCTGCAAACCTCCCGGGGCTGGATTATATGCTTATCTGCACAACATGTCCATGGCCACAAAGTATCATCCTGATACTCATGATCATCGTTCATGAAGCACAACCCAGATGCACATCACACAGCACTTACATCTACGCCATGGGAGAACACATCTACAACCATGCGAGAATGGCACAACACTTATATTGCAGCCATGGGAGAACACATCTACAACCATGCTCAAATGGCCGAGCACTTATATCGCAGTCATGGAATAACACATCTACAACCATGCTCGAATGGCCCCATCACTTATATTGCATCCATGGGAGAACACATCTACAACCATGCTCGAATGGCCCCAACACTTATATCGCAGCCATGGGAGAACACATCTACAACCATGCTCGAATGGCCCTAGCAATTACGTCACAACCATGGGAGAACACATCTACCACCATGTCAGAAAAGCCCAGCAATTACATCGCGACCATGGGAGAACACAACTAAAACCATGTCCGAAACGCTCATGTACATCTATGTCTTCGGAACTCATCACACATAATCCAACTGATTATGTAATGTATCCACCTTATACATGTCATCACATATGATAATTATCACTGCATCATCCTGATACATGTCATCTGGAGAAACATCATGAAGCTCGTCATCCATGATCATCCTGATCATATAATGAATCCACATGATGCATACCAAGTATCTACCTGATACATATCATCATACGTGATCCACTCGATCATACAATGTATCCACCTGATACATACATAGATACATGATCCACCTGATATATATCAACATACATGATCATCCTGATCATACAATGTATCCACCCGATACATATATAGATACATGGTCCAAGCATCCAACATGATGCATATACATATACATGATCCAACTGATCATAACCAACATCCAGCATGATGCTTACATACATACACATAAATGATCCAACTGATCATATCCAACATCCAACATGATGCATATATAGAGCAGTAACTGGAGCATCATCCTGATGCTCATCATCCAATGCTTACATCCATAGCCAGGTGAAGGATCCTCCTTCCACCATGCTTGGAATGACTTCAGCAAATGTCTCCATCACTTCTTCCTCGAAGTGTCAACAATATAAAGAACACCAAGCCTCTCTCTAAAGTATTCAAACTTCACTCTGGCTAGGGGCTTCGTCAGCACATCTGCAACTTGCTCATCTGTCACAACATATAGGAGCTTCACTACTCCTCTCTGCACCATATCCATGATATAGTGATATTTGATCTCTATGTGCTTCAACCTATCATGGAACACCGGGTTCTCAGACATCTTCACACAACTCTGGTTGTCACAAAAAATACCAGTAGCCTCCAGCGAGAGATCAAATAACTCAGATAGTAGCTTCTAGAGCCATACTGCCTCGCAACTAGCCGAACAAGCTGCAACATACTCTGCTTCGGTTGTACTCAGTGCTACGCAGGACTGCTTCCTACTAAACCAGGAGATCACACCTAATACCATATTGAAGCAACACCCATATGTGCTCTTCCTATCTGCACCACTGTCTGCCCAATCTGAATCAACATAACCTTACAGGTTAAACTTTTGATTTGCATCATACTTGAGCCCATAATCAATCCCTTCTTTCTGGGAGAAGCCATGAGCTACAAATATTGCTTTATATTTCTCCATGCTACCATCTACAGCATGTTTGATCTTATAGATCCATTTGGAAGTCACAACAAACTTCTCTTCAGGTCTTGGGACTGCATCCCAAACATCATTCTTTATGATCGACTGGTACTCCTCGATCATGGCATTCTTCCCGAATCCTAGGAACTTCAATATATTCAATATCTTCAATAGATAACTTTGTTGCTGAAACAAATGTTGTAGTCCTTCTTTTGTAGGTGCTCATATATGATCTTTCCTACAGAACAAATTAAATTGCATGATTAGAAACATCTCATAGTTTTCAAAACAAATTCTTACACATAAAGAAATACGTCATATAGTCATGCAATTATCTTAGCCAATGCTTCAATACAACATTTATTCATATCCCATAACTTTTTAGATTCCTTCCAATCTCTACCAGAACATTGTTAAGAGTGTGCGCAAGTCCCAACATGTCAACAAAGAGGTTTCATTCTAGATAAGTAGCAATGGAATGTTGTACAATGCCATAGGACACTTATGCATCACATGCATATTAGTAGTGTACTGTTCATTAATGCAATTATTCTAATATGCATAATACACAACCTAAGTCTAGGAACATAAGAATATACATCATTGAACAACATTATTTAAACAAACAAATATGTAAGAAATGACAATTCAAATACTTATCTTTGTTTGGTTGTTGGGTGGACTCCCTCTTGATCTTTGCAACTCCATTCTGATGTGGATTATGAGAAGTGGTCGACTCCCTCTGAATATCTACATCCTTGCAGAAACTACTAGAGTGTGCTCCCTCTTGATCTTTGCTTCCTGGATTACATGTCCTTGAACTTATATCCATCCTCGATCACTATGCATGCTTACACATATCATTATTGTGATATCCTCGAGATCTCATACATAATCATAAATTTATTAGTATATTCTCAATACTATCAAAACACAATAATCTTAAGCATGTATAGTCATGATCATTTCAAACAGAAATAATAAGCATCAGTATTCAAGGACTCTTATGGTTAGTCATATCATAAATTACAGTAAGAAACATAATATGCCTAAACCCATGATTACTCAAACCTATACTTTCATGACTCTTCTGGTTAGTCATATCATCAATTAAGGTAAGAAACATAATATGCCTAAACCCATGATTATTCAAACCTATGAATAATCATTATCAATCATGCCATGTATACTAATATAAGAGATCCTATCACAAGGTAGGATTCTAACTTGATATAGAAAAAACATACCTGGATTAGTATGTTAGCTAGTTATGTCTAACATACCCACATGATGTCTTCTTGTTTTCTTCAATGACTTGTTCTAGTAACCTGCATATCTCATAAGTTAACCATGATAGAACCAAGTTATACATACCTCGTAAATAGATCTTCTAAGTGATCCATGACAATGGATGAATCTTTGTCTTCATGTCACCATGATCATATGTTCTTGAACTAGAACATGATTTGTCTTTCTTGGTGTACCTTTTATGTTAGCGGACAACATAAACCTCATACAACACCATAATGCATTAGTACAATCATAAGTGTCAACACCCTAATCAATGAATATCTTCTATCATGCATTCATAATTTTATTAAGGTGATACGACAAGTCTAAATTTAATCAAGATTGTACTAATCATAATAATATGAAGACAAATATACCATAAACGTAATCATGAACAAATCTCGAAACATACCTGTCGAGATTTCTTGTAATCTTCTTATGTAAGGCCTTAGCCTCATCTCCCTCTAAAATAGGAACTTCTTCACTTATGCAGGTGACCAATCCATTCTCTTCTAGGATTAATCCAATCCACTTGATTTGCAGGAACTGGATCTGGAGTTGGATTAGGGTTTGTCAGAGAAAACCCAAAAATTCAAGCTTTGAATTTCAAACTTTCGAAAGGATAGAAATATGTGCCTTGATGAGCTGATCAAGCTGGTATACTCAGAATTTGAAAACTGCAAAGTTTCACCCCTTAAATTTGCCTTTGAAACTTCTAGATTCACTAGACATGACCCCGAACAAGGGTTTGATAAAGGCCACCCTTCTGCCCAATCAAAAGGTTCAATCCAAAGCTCTAAGCTTCTAGTTTTCTGAGGAGCTTCCAACCGTGGTCACAGATTTAAAAAATTCCCATTTTTGCAGAAGCCCTAATTTTCCACTTTTTCGATCAAAGTCCCGAACTAGGGTCTGATCAAGCCCAGCCTTCTGCCCAACCAAAAATTATGATCTTAGTCTCTAAATTTCGATTTTGATGAGTAGCATTCATCCATATTCTCCTATTACAAAAATTCCAACTTTCTCTAAAACCCTAAATTCCAGAAGCCATGAATGATGGTGCTAAAAAATAATTCTTTTTTGACAGAAATATGTACTTGATTGTTTCTGGTGTAGCTCCAAACTTTTTGATCCACAGCATCTGAAAATTTTTCCTGTGATAGCCCGACCTGTCATCTTTCCAACCCCATAGGTCTGACCTCAAATGGATTCTCTGAGAGAGAGTTATGCCAAGTGTCGCATTGCGACTTGTTTATGGGATAAAACAGGAGATCGAACTTGTACGGCATGCCACGTGTCATTGGTTCAGTTTCGGCCTCTGAAAAAGTTACCTGAGAAATTACAATCCATGCACTACCTTTAATGTTTTACAAAATTTCATTTGGAGTTTTCTAGCCCAAGTTATGGCCTTTTTTCCAAGGTCACCTGTTTATGACTGAGATCTAGAAGAGGCAGAAACCCTATATTGTACAGATCACAAATCACAAAGTACAACGAATTAGAGGTTTTCCTTTGGACATAAGGTACATGGGGATCTTAGCTTCTCTTGGTATGATTTTCAAACCCCGAAACCTTGCCAAAATTTATTTATAAAGAATGTTTTACGATGACTGGTTTTTGGTATATCAAGCCCTGTCTTCGCAATTGCAACAAGTGTCATACATGCCATACCATGCCTTCTTTCAGGCTAGCCCTAATACCATGCTAATTTTTCAGTATTTACTTCAATTTGATCTAGGATCTTAACTGAGAGAACAACATGTACAGCATATCTACATCATATCAATCATGGACACAATAGTGCAAGCACACAAGAGACACAGAGTTTACTTGGGCAAAACCATAAAGGTGAAAAACCCCAATAACTTCATCAAAGATAGATAGAGCAATGATACAACCCAAGCATAAGAGATAGACATCTCCTAACAGTAGCTTCTCCTCCTCCACAAGTGTTCCACTCTCCAGAGAGTGTGAGAGAGAATAGAATGATCAAATAGAGTGCCTCCCTCACTCTATTTATACTTGACTTGACTTGCCTAATATCCTTTACTAGGTCAGCCTTAACTTAACCACATAAAATAATGCAGACTGGGCCGACCCCCAATAGGGTGGTCTAATAACCCTTTGACCCACATGACTTATACAGGGCCGACCCCAACAAGGTGGTCTAATAACCCATCAAGTATAAGTTACAACACTTACAATATAAATGACGACACTTCCGTATAGAGGAATAATAACATCTCTATAGGAATACAATATACATATGTGTGAAATACATTCTGAAGTTACATATACATCAACACTAACAACCACCTTTGACGAGTTTTATGCATTTTTATGGAGGACATCATCCCTTTGGAGGGTCCCTTTTTGGATTGTTCCATTCATTTTGTGCCATTATTTTTAAGCAACTAAAATTGTGCCCTCTTAAATTGTGCCATTAAGTTCTTAACTTCCACATCAAGTAAAGATTATGATAAAGCTACATTTTGTGATGGCTAAAGGATCCAAATAAATAAATCTCCACATAGCATATAATGCCATGAATGGTATATTAGTGTGACACTACTTGAACGATATGATTTTACTTTTGAGATTAATGTACAAGTTATAAAGATATATTCATTTGCAATGTACATATGGATAGATTTTTATTAAAACATCCACAATATCAAGCATAGAAAGTTCAAATACAATGAACTTAAATTGGCTTCTTCAAGTGAGTTTAATGCAAGAATACATGCTAGTATATATATATATATATATATATGTTTATTCTCACATCCAATTTGTAACAAGATAAAATCCTCTAGAACCATCTTACAAAAATCCTAATCTTGTACAAAACAAACAATTTCCCTTTAGAAGTGCAATAGTTAATTGCAATGATCTGTCTAGATTTTTCTCATTCAATTCTTGGTCATCTCTGCATAACCTACAACCTCTTTTATTTAATCATGTGAAGCTCCTACTTGGTTGAAAAAATATGACCAGGGGCAACAAGAGAATAACCTTTATAGAAAACTTATCCAAGTAGCTTGGATCATGCCTTTGAAGATAGACTTGTATATGAAGCATTTCTTAGAGCTGAGAGATGATCTTATCCTCCTACTTCCATACAAAAGAAAGCATGGGATGCATGCCCTTATCCTCCCCCTCGGTTAGTTTTAAGTGGGCTCTCACATACTTCAAATTGAGACAAATCACCAAATTGATAAATAATGGAAATATGGCACACTCTCACCCTTGCCTCTAGCAACTTTTCCGAACAATGAAAGTTTCGGCCATCAATTATTTTCCACTGTAACCACTACAATATCCAGTTATTTAGTTATTTTTCATTGTAACCACTACAATATTCAATTATCTGATGCAATTCTATCACCCCTTTATTTAGACCACCTCTTTACAATATACTAAATATTTCATAAACACTGCCACCTCACTCGGCTTTGTCACCTAGTGCCAACAGGATCATGACATCCTCCATTTAGTACTGAGCATAGAAATACATGTAAATGTCATTCCAAGACATTATTTTCAATCCCGTCCTAGTATCTAACACTAATGCCACAACTATGTGCATCTGACCTCATAGAATTGGCAACAAAAAGGTGCCTCAAACCAACATATAGATACATGTTCTCATGGATAAATTCAAGTCGGCCCTAATTGGCTTATTTATTTTTCTTCTTGCATATTGGCATAGGTTGACTAAAATTAGGTTGTAAATTCTATCCATAAGTCACTACGAAATCTGCAACCTATTCTTCTCTAGATCTATGAGATTTAGGAATGATAGGCAAGCTTGAATTTAAGTATACTGACTATTGGATGTTTTAGGTTTATGGACATCAATCTAAACCTCTAATTGGTATGTTTGCTACAATAATATTGCTTTAATGCTATTAAACTACTGCTCCAGGGAAAATTATTATTTTTCCATACTGTATACACTTGGAATTCGAATTGAACTATCATTATTACTGTTAAATGTTAATAACAAGTCCATAAGTATGATTTTACCAAAATCCCTTAGTAAACACCCATACAAAATGGGTGGTAATGGGTCCTAAGACCATCTTTGATTGAGCTTACATGGGTTAGGCCATACTAGTTCAAGGGAGGAGACTTATCAAACTCCTCTCAGTTCATTGTCCACATTTGCAATTATGCTAGAGAATCTACATAGGAGAGAAATCATCTTAAAAGGGAATAAGTATATGTTTTTAAAGAAACCAATGAAATTATGAATGCACTAACATCTTGATTATTGAGTTCTCCTCCTTGTTCTTATGCAACGTTTAGTAGAAGAACAACAAAACTTGGTTCAAGATGGTCAATTTCTTTGGGTTCACCATTTACATCCACAAATACCCTTGAAAACAAGTACGGGATCATTATCTTTAGGTAGAGTAATAGGTACATTTTATTGAAACCATCGACTATCAATATGAAAGAATGTTTTATATTCACTGTTTTATTTTTGAAAGATTTGATAATTGATTCAAGTTTTGATTCTTTTGGGAAAAAAATTTAATGTTCTTTTTATAAAATTTTATAAATTGAAATGTTACTTTTTAATTTACGCTTGTTAAACATTTATTCATCATATATAAAAATGTAACATACATCATGTTATAAATAAAAACTATATCATATAAGTTATTTAATTAACAAATTTAATTGTTTAAAACTGCCAAAGTGTTAAAAACATTGGAAGTGATTAAAATACATTGTTCACAAGTTCCATGCTCTATAAGGCTCAAGTCTATCTATTTCATAATATTCTATTTTCAAATATATTTGTATTTGTATGCAAAAGCACATGAATTTTTGTCCTTGAAGTTGCCCCTTTAAAGGAAAAGTCTATGTGGCAGTGATAAAAAACATACAAGGCACTAAAAGTTGAGAAGTCATAAGCACATGTCTAGTTAAAATGTGTAATTTAATTTTCTATATTGACCCAAGAGAAAGCTTGATTCTATACAAAGTGGATCTTTAATTTACTTAGGATCGCAATATTATTGACAGGGTTGGGAACAAGTAATAGTACCTAATGGATTGCAATATTATTTCCCCCTTTATGTTGTCTTGGATTAAAATATTAATCTATTTTCATCTTCACATAATGCCACAATCACCTTATTTTCATGTTAGGTTATGAATTGTTGTATTTTCTATTCACAACAGGTGATTGATGTGCATAGATTCCCATCATTGTGAAATAAATGCATTAATATGGGTGATTGTGTACTTGAAATCTACGATGATGGTCATGATATTAACATTATAAAAAAAACAAACATTTAAAAAATTACATTTTAACATAAATGAAAATTTAAAAATTTACATTTTAATACAAATGACAAATTTATAAATTACATTTGGTCACAAAAATATCAAACCATATAAACATTTGCTTGATTGCATTGAAGCCCTAGTTGGAACATAAAGGGGGCAACAAAAAAAAATACTAGTGCATTGTAGTCAAATTACTAACCTGGAAAACGAATGAGATCAAAAATTCGATGTGTCAAACGAGTACTGTACTCTTGAAATCACAAAACGAAAAACCAACAGAAAGATTGCTGCAACTCTAGCAAATGATTCTGAAAATATGACTTAAGAAGATGTCTATATAGATCAATGATAGTCGCGGTTCCGGAGAAAATGCACAACGTTCAAATTTCAAAAAAACAAAATCCAATGATCGTTTAAAAAAAAAAAAATCTTTTCTGACCTCCGTCGCTCTAGCGACGTCATGGAAAGTTTGTCTCTACAGCATCGAACTTTCATCCCTATAGAGATGAACTACCTATATCGTTGCTATAGCGACGAACATCGGGGCTATTTTCAAATTTTACCAAAAAATTAAACTATTTTTCCACGAAAACATCGATTTTAACTAATTCGTGGCAAACTTTCGTAGGACTTTTGAGCCATATGTAGTAGTGTTTCTTCACGGTAGAAGCATGTTTTCTATTTCCTTTATCCTTTACTTCCTTCAACTTATTGGATTCAACTGAAGAAAAATCATCATGAACATTCTTCGCTTTGGATTTAATGTGTGTGGCGTGAACACATACTTCATCTAGGTTAGTAGGATTAAACATAAGTATTGTATGATGCAAATAGCTATGCAATCCACCTATGTACTAGAGAAGAATTTATTGAGTGTAGATAGGTATACCGAGTATTAAATCTCTCTTTTGAAATTCTTGTGTGTACTCTTGTACACTTTGACCCTTGCCTTTCCTAGATTCTTCTAATCGATCATTGCTTGCTGTATGTAACCCAATGGATAAAACTGCTTCTTAAATGCTGACTTGAACTCATGCCAAGAGGATATAATATTTCCTTTTGAGGAAAAATCCTTTTGATTTCTGCTCTCCCACCATATGAGAGCAATCCCTCCAAGTCGGAGAGAAGATAACTGAATTTTCAAGTTATCTTCAGTAAAATTTTGAATCCTACAATAGACTTCTATTTGTTGGATCCAATTATCTAATGTTTCAACGTTAAGTTCTCCATTATAAATAGGTAACTCAAACTTAATATCAAGCTGTAATTGAGGCATATTGAGATCAAATTTTTGTTTAGGTGAGGCATTTAAAGAACCATCAAGAAAACACGGTGATGACGGAGGAGTTCTAGGAGGTTCCTCACCACCTCCTTCTTCTTTACCTTTTTCATGAGAAGAACCACCTTGTTCTCCCTTCTTCCGATCTTGGTAAAGTTCTTCCACCATACTTTTCATCTTCATGAAATCTTTAAGAAAATCCCCTTCATAAGGAATTGAAAAAGTCCGATCATCTCCTTTTTTTGAACCCATTCTCCTTCTTCTTGATCCAATCTCTGGGTCAAACTCTTCAAGCTCTCCTTCACCTCTATGAATCCTAGATCTTGTTAACATTCACAAACTCACAATGCAATGGTTAAGCTGCTCTAATACCAAACTTGATCTGAAATTTTCAGTATTTTTTAAACCAAAAAACTTATATGTGAAATTTGCATGTAACATTCATAAAAATGGATTAAAAAGATTATTTTTAAATGCTTTTAAATCAACACATAAGAAAATAAAAGAGAGATCCTAACCAGAAAATGAATACAAGAACTGATAATGGAGTTCACCCTTATAGGGATACGTCTCTAGGACGCTTCCAATGGAAAGGACGATCTTATTAAGTATTCAAAGATTACAAATTTAGTGTTCTGGAGACACTTCTAAGTTTTGTCTGTCAAACTCAGAAACAGACTGCACCACTACGTTCCTATCAAAATTCTGAAAAAAATGAGTATAAAGTTTACCATATGTGTATGAGGCCTCTTCTGTCACGTAAAGCGAGACAAGCTACATGCAAATAAGACAAAAGAGTACAACCTGTATGGATTCTGCCTTGGGATCCATGCCCATTAATGACCTGAGCACCTTGGGATCTATGCCTGTACCCTATATTGGTCTCTGTGCAATCTTTGTGTTGTGTAAAATCCAAACTCTAAACTTTGAACTTAACCCGTGGTTGAAAATCGTGTTTCATTTTATAGTGTTTAAGCGCTACCAACTTAAAAGGATTATGCACCGATATCCACTCAATGGTGGGGCGGTTCCCTAGTGGTAAGGCACAGCGCTATGGAGGGAGAGGTCCCGGGGTCAAACCCATGGGCCTCTCCTCCTTCCATGTTCTTTTGAACGGTGGGCATATGTTGTATTAACCCATTATATAATATGGTTGCAATCAATGGCATTTGTATTATGGTTTGGCATTTGATATATGGTCCACACGCTATGGTTTGTTGTGATATGTTGTATAGTTTGATTGTATGACCCCACGTTGAAATATTTGGATAGGGTTCCACCGCTTATGGTTTATCATATGGTTATAATATATAGTTTGAAATGGGGGCCTCGGTGTTGGCTTGGGTTCGAGGGATATGCCCTTGGCCCCATTTTAAAATCTAAACCGTTCAACCATATAACATTTGATTCATATGTTTTCCAATTGGAGCTTGTGGAGACCTTGCTGGAGGTGTTGGGTTCGATTCCCATGGCTCCAACCCTTTTTTTCCACATAGCTTATAAAACATTTTTTAAAACATTTTAAAACCATTTTTAACTAATTTTAACATTTTTAACCATCCTTGTCGAAAATTCAAATGCTGACAACTTCTTCATCTCGAAGTCGTTTTGCATGAAACATGCGTTGACGGAAATTTGTCGACAAGCTCTTTACCACGGTAACCTTTTTTCTGTTGTTTGAAGACTTTAAATCTGATCGAAAATCAAAGATCCTCCTGGATCACTTTACAGTTGCAAGCATGTGCTTAGGTATCTTTGAGGTACAATTTCATATGAACTCATATATGCCTCTAGTGGAAGAGTCATGTTACTTGGTTCTACAGAATCAGACTGGGGAGGAATAATTGTGGATCGTAAGAGTACATCTGACTACTGTTATAGCCTATGATCAACTGCGATAACTTGGTCCAGCAGGAAGCAGGGCTCCGTATCCCAAAGCACTACCGAAGTTGAATACATAGGTGCCATTGTTTCCGACAGAGAAGCAGTGTGACTCAGAAAGATACTTCCAGGGTTGTTCGGTGAAAATCTTGAGCCTACAGTTATTGGGGGTGACAATTAGAGTTGCATCAAGCTTTATGAAAACCTAGTCTTTCATGACAAGTCGAAGCACATTGAAGTAAAGTATCACTTCACCTGAGACATGTTCCATATAGGTACATTGAAACTTTAGTACACTACTACTAATGAGCATATTGCATATGTGTTAACAAAGCCTCTGTCAATGACAAATTTCAGGTACTTCCAAGACAAGCTTAGTATGGAAAAGAATTCCGACCTTGCTTAGAGGGTGTGTTAAATAAACAACATCGAGAGACATTCTCCAAACCAATATTGTGTATCCAATATTGATCCTCCCGGACATAAGTGAGCACTTTTATTTCCTTCAATGTAAATGTTATTCCTCCCATATAAAGGTACTTCATCAAAGAAATGATGTTTTAAAGTTTTGTTGGACAAGACTCCAAACTTGTGTGTCAAGTCATGATTATCATGTGAAACTTTTGTATAAATGTATGGATCCATGAGATGGAATTCCCGTATAGAGGTGGACCTCCCATATAGAGGTGGACCTTCCATATAAAGGTCATTCTTTACTTGGTAAAAGAATTTAATGTTGTGTGATGTATTATTAACCATGATCACCATATTTCTATTAAGTCTCCTTTAGAGATTGATCACCTCTAAAGTGAATTACTTTAGCATATGATCATTTGGTTGGGAATAATATAATATGATTACGACATCTGATAATCCTTCTTAGTATAATATGTGATGGATAATTAAATTTAGCACATATTGACCATGCAGTAAAAGATAAATAAATAAAAGATAAAGCATAGAGATAAAGAGAATTGAAAATTGCCTATACAAACACTTCAATGATTAAAGAGAACTTGAATTGCTTTCATATGTTGTAAAAGAAAGCATTCTCTGCTATCCAATATATTATACTGAGAAGAATTGCTGGGGTTTTTGTTCTCATAATTTTGAGGATTTTCCGCAAGGTATATCTTGTGTTATGGTTGTATGAATTTCATGGATTGAATTGTCTCATTGTTTCAAGTCTTTGCATCTAAAAGAATTAAAGATCAAAGCTCAACCAAATTTCAACAAGAGTGGTGTTTGAATATGTATGATTTGTGATTGAATGTGTGTGAAGTTGATCGGAATGATTATGAATGAAGTTCATGTTTTAGGGGGTTGTTCCCCTTCTTGAAATATTTTCTCTCACTAAGATTTCATATTTAACCTTGCAAGGTTTTTTGGGGTTATAAGAGTTGTGGCATGCCACCACAATGAGGGTAAAAATATGAAGGGGTATTCAAAATGTCATGAAAAAAATAGATATGTAGGATATCTACTAAAAATAGGGGTTTCTAAATCATAAAGGTGTATTGGGAGGGGGGTTCAACAAAAAGTGTTTTGGATAAAATTCTTAATATGTAGTGAAATTAAGGGTATTATTTGATCTCCTATGAATGCACTTGTTATGTCACATGTTCACATAGTGAATCCCCCAAGAGAATCATGGTTTGAAAGATAGAGAAAATACAAAAGTATTTTATAAATCATAATATAAAAGTTAAAGGAAATACACCCTATCCTATCCTTCTTATAAAAATGAGTCTTTCACTCATTGAGAGCATGGTTCTGACTAAGAACCTAATGAATAAGAACATGACAAACAACATGGAATCCAAGTGTCTTATTAAGATTTCTATAAATTCCAGAAAAAAAAAAAAACCATTTGTGACTCAAACAGGGTTGGCATAAAGTTTCCAAGCCTTGGATAAGTCATTGGGGAATATGAGAAAAGATCACTTTGCAAAATAATGATAATATTAAAAATATCATAATGTCAAAATTTGATGTGAAATTTTGTGATATAAATAATTAGTATAAGAGAAAATTAAGATACTATAAGGAGCTAATGGACCATAATTTAGAAGATCAAAAGCATTTCTTTGTTTTAAAACCAACTTTTCTAAAATAGCAACAAGCTCTAATGAGCTCCATAGTGAAATAGGGTGTTGGAATATTGATAAAACACCATGGGTCAAAAGAAATTGTCATCTTTGTTACCCTAAGAGGGTTGATGCTGAAAATCATTTTTCTCATAATGCCTTTCTTACACCCACATTATATCTCAATTTCAAAATATATGTTAAACAATATCAACCTTCCTAACCTTTTAACTTATCAAAACTATAGCAATTTATGAAGGCTTCTTTCAGAAATTTTAGAGAACAAAAATAAAATTCTAAAATAAAACAAGTAATTATTACCATTTTTAAGGTGTACACAACCAAAATTGATTTCAATAAATGTTATCATCGTCATCATTAATAATATAAAAATAATTATTAAAACAAAATTGTAATTTTTAAACTTCATCAACTTAAAACAAAATGATCTCCCAAAAAAATTGCTAACTTAAAATATAATCTCCCAAAAAAAGGTACTAACTTAATTTTTATTAATTTATATTATCCTAACTTTATGCTACCAAAAATAAAAAATAAAATAATTAAAAAAATCATGTCGCTCATAAAATAAAATAAAATAATTTACCAAATAAAAAGTAGGCTCATAAAATAAAAAAATTAAATTAAAAAATTCCATGTTAACTTATAAAATTTTAGAAATAAAAGGCATAGATCAATTTTAAACACGGACTTATTAAGCAATTACACCTCAACAAATTAGATCCCTCTGCATAGATATGGGTTTAAGATGGATCTATGCTGATAATAATAAGTTATGATCATGTGTATAAAAATGATATTTTTGATAAAAATATATTTTTATTCATTGTTTTTTAATTTCAAATATTGATTTTAATAAAATAATAAACAATTTTTTTTTACTTTTAATTTTAGATTTTAGTTAATTAGATATTCGAAATGAAATGAAAATAATCTAAATATATTATTATTTGTAATAAAAAATTACAAATTGACCAAAAATTATATAACCTTTAAAATGATGATAACATAAATTCAAATCTTATAAGTTTTAGACTATTCTAAACTATTTTGATTAAATAAACTAAACTTCATTAACAAAATTTTCATATAATAATTTAACATCAATATTTAACTAAACCATAATCTTTAATTATAAAAAATACGTTAAAAATACTTTTTCGAATCATTAATTTTATATCTATATATACATTCGATGTTTTGTGCTTCTTGTATAACATTTATTCACATAGAACAACAATAAGTGACTTCTAATAGAATGACAAATAAATTATTTGATCTCATAAAACACTAGAATATTGCAAAATTAATGGCTTTATCTAGCAATGGAATTAGATGCCTTGATCGATAAATTTTATATATATGAATTTTAAATAAATATATTATAAGAGAAATGCTCTCATAAAAAGATATTCTTTCTCTTTATTTTTCAAAAAGAGTAACAATAGTACGTTTTTGCACTTTGGAAAAAATAAAATTATTTTAAGTGATATTTTTATGGAAGAAATAAGAAATAAGAAATGTTTTTAAACTTTCTAAAAATAAATAGAGAATCAAGATATGATTAGAAATACAATCATTGCAATAAAGGTTCAATAGAACTTCATGTAACTTGCAAGAATTAAATCTCGATAAAAAGGACAACAATCCTTACTTTCAACCACCAACTTCAGAAAAATAAAGAACATTAAAGAATAATAACACTTTTATTCAGCAATTGAGTGATATGCTCACATGACACTTTAATGTGGGTCCTTTGTTGTGCCCAACAATATGCTATATGCAGATATAAAAGTTTAGCACGGACAAGATGGATGGGAGAGACGAAGAAGGTGGTTTTGAGTCTTTGACAAGATATTAAAGTTTTGCAGGGCAGGTTTTGCATTGAATTACTTGTTGGGTGCGATTGGATATACTCGCCGTAACAAAATGAAGTGTTCTTACATTTGTTTTTAGTATCAAGCATATACTTACGAGGTCTGTACTGATTGTCATTGGTTTATGCACACTCGTCACTCGTGAGATGTGAACTTATTTGATTGGCTGAGTGGAATTATAGATAACGGTAAATTTTCGGATATTAAACTTTAATGTATGTTGAATAAAAGAAGGATCGAAACTCTCCGTTTCGATTCCTATTCTGTGATCATTATAGGAGCCGTGGAAAATTTTAAGATGTCCATAACCCATATATATGAGACCTAGAATAACAATTTTAAATTTTAATGTATGTTTTTCACTTTTTCCAAATATGTATTTTTAAGAAGAAGATAATATGTATTTTTTAAGAGAAAGTAAGTTTGTTTTCCTAACTAATTAGTATGAATAGAATTGCATAAATATGTTATTTTGAAAGATATAAAATTGTATAAGTTTGGTATAAAATTCGATTAATTATTTTTTTAAGGAATAAATTTCATTTCTTGAAGAAAAGCTTTTCAGTTTAAAGTGATGAAATGTTATAAGTAAGATATTATTATTTGGTATATTGCAACCATTTTATTTCACAATTACTTATTGAATGCAACTTTTGTGTATTTGTAGGATTTATGTGTTATAATTTACAAAATGAAATAGTTGTCACTTGGATGATTAAATTTGGTCAAGTAACTATTTTACTTCATAATCAATAAATGGATGCAGATTTTTCTTATTTGTAAGATTTATATGTTATAATTTAGAACATGTAATAGTTGGCACTTGGACCATTAAATTTGAGAAAATAACTATATTTTAATTCATAATTAATTTATTAATTAAGTTTTTGCTTATTTGTAGGATTTATGTGTTAACATTTACAACATGATTCCAAATTGGAATAGTTCTTGTGGATTATTTACTTTTAAGTTAATAATAGGACAATGAGTTACATATTAGTTTTGGGTAAATAACTATTTTACTTCATAATTAATTAATTAATGCAACTTTTCCCTATTTGTAAGATGTCCAAATGAGAATAGTTGGTGCTTGAATGATTTTCACTTAAAATATATTAGATTATGTATTTTTAAGTTAATAATATGACACTCAGTTATATATTAGTTTTTTAATGATTGCATATTAAACAAGCATAGATCCATCTTAACTCTGGCTCTATCAAGGTGAGAGGGATCAAACCCCTTGAGGTGCAAACCCCATTTTAGAGTCATAATCTTCCTCAAGAGATATGCTTGACAAAGCCATAGTTAAGATGGATCTATGTTGGTAACCTAACAATTAAAAGCATTGTAAACTATGGTGAGCGATTTCTCACCAATTATTGCAAAATGCACCTATTAAGAGGTTGTGCAATCCTCAATGACAAATCAAATAAAATGAAATTAAACTAAACTAAACTAACTAAATGGGATCAATTCTTTAACATGCATCCAAGACTCTTTCAAAACTAACCATAAAAATAGAAATGCAACATGTAAAAAATGAAATTTTTGTTACATAGAGAATATAAGTTTTACAAAATGCACCTTCATATTGGTTGTGGATGGTAGGGGGACTCTACATGTGATCCAAGGGAGGGCTCGTCCATATCCTTTATATCCACGTTTCTAATCAAGTGTGTAGCTAGTGATCCCACAAAGTTGACACAAGGAGTAGGAGGACCTTTTTCTTGCTTTCTAGTGGAATTTCGATAGCATAACAATGCTCCAAGTATATGATGATCATTGATGAAAATGGTGACCATGAGGGTTATATTTATAGGAAATGTGGTTAACATGAATGAGATATGGTTCCAATGTGGATCCTCTCCATTCCATTGATGACTTATGTAGAGGTTACGATTTGGAATATAAAATCAATAGTTAGTTTCAACCTTAATGGCCATGTTTGTCCACTTTCCAACCACTACTTTCTTTTGGACAATGCACAATGATATATGAGAACCAATCTTCTCTTTTTGTGGATTAGGTTGCTACTTTAGATGTTAAATGAGTGAGCTGTCACTACTTTAGAGTCTAAATAAAAACCACCTTGATATGGTTTCCCTTATTAAGGGAACAAAAGCGACCAAGGCTTGGCATGGTCAAACAAATTTCTCTCAATTTTTGGTCATATTGCATAGGTCATATGGAGGTGGATGAGATGAAAATGGGGATAATACTAACGATGATGATGCATGATGGTGATGAAATCCATGACAATGTAGGTGAGAAAAATTAGGTTGTTAACATATCTCCCCCTGATGTGTAAGGTGATGAGCTCATCGTATATCCAAAATACATTATAAGTATTCATTTATTTTTGTAGGGAAATGAAGAGCACTAAGGACAAGAAATATTAACTATTATGGAGAAAGAGTCCCCCTCGGGGACTATAGAGGCACATACCTGTAGACAAACTGAAAGAGGTAAGGTGCATATAATGTCAAATATAAATGAGGCAGGAAACCCCATGCTTGTATCAATGTCTTAATATAATCAGGGACCAGGACTAAGAGGGGTTTAATCAATACATGAATAACTATTGGGAACAATACATCTTGAGGATCAAAGAGGGACCCAGTCTAAGTACATAAATATGGTCCAACCATGAAAGATCTAAAGTACATGAGTAGGAACAATGGAATCCCATCATAATTAAAAATCATAGTAACAAAAGCCCTGCTAAAAATAAACAAGACCTAGGATCTACAAGGAGTAAAAGGTGACACAACTCCTTAGAGGTGGCTCAAACTGCTAAAAGACTAATCCAAATAGGTCTAGTTAACTGCAATTGAAATTGGATCATTGTCACCAATGCATCCCAAACATCACCATAAGTACAAGACTAAGGGGATTCTAAAATAGACTCAAGAATTGGAGGGAGTCATGAATGTATGGGATCTTCAACCAAACTAGATAAGGGAACCACCATACTATACAATTCCCAATGATATGATAATGTGCTAGAGTCAATCACATGAGAACTAATAAATACAAGTTTAAATGAAGTCTCCCCTTAGTTGGTCCAATGGAATCCATCAATGATGGTGATGTTGCGAAGGTACAAAATTCCTCTAGGTTTCTCCTATAGAATACATGTGTTGAAGTTGATAGAGGGATACCCATTGAAGAAAAAGCAATGAGGTTTTATTGACCAACATGAAGTATGTCATTGGAATATGAAGAGAAAGGGAGCCAAGAGACAAAATGGCAATACAATGTCACTACGTGGTGGACTCAAAATTCCTTTATTCAGAGTATGAAGGCATGTCTTTAACCTAGCATCATTGTTTGAAACTCTTGATAGGATCAGGAGAGGGACACACAAGAGATAACCGATGGACACTACAATGTGGATACTCATGGAGGGGAAATGAATGTACCAAGTTCAACTCTAAGAGAGGAAAATATCAATAACACTGCATGCGTGACACATCCCATAATGATCTGAATAATGGTGACCATGAGCACTGCCATAAGAGATCGTGTGTAGTAGTGCTAAAGAGAATTGTTGAAATGGTCTCCTAAGTTGTAATACCCCATTTTGACCCTTAGGGTATTTCGGCTTTTAATATAAATAAATGTATACATGCGATGTATGTTTTCCCTACCAAGGAGCTCAAGGCCAAGGGCCCGCTAGTGGATGCTCAGATTTTTATTTAAAGGGAAAGTATTTGAATTTATGATGGCCATGTGCTATTTAATCCATGGAAATTGCAAAATAATGTAAATTTTAATATTTAACATGCAAATAAAAATACAAAGGACTGGTTATGGGAGAAACCAGTGAGAAGGGGCCATGTGTATCCACTAGGGAGAGCTGAGGGGGTTGTGGGAGCATGGACAACAAGGATCGATTTCATGCAAAAATACCACAGTAGTGAAGGGAGATGAAGGAGCACGGTTATGGAAGAAGCCACGTTGACAAGGTGTCCAAAACGCCCAAGAAACGAAAGGTGGAAAGGAAAATGCAAGGGGGGAACCCTCAATAAAATGCAGAGAGAAGAATATGCTACTAGTTTTGATTCAAAAAAGAAAGAAAGGAAGTGGATCATGGAGTTGACACCTTGGATTTTTCCAAGCCCACCTAGAAAAGCACTGGAGGAAATGGACGCCTGAGGGACTATGTAGCAGAAAAGGGGACCTTTCTTATGTTGGGTGTGGTAAGTACCATGGGTTCCAAGACTGTTTGAACTAGCTTGAGATGTATGTAGCTCTGAGGTTGAGCTCACTGGATTAACATCCTTACCTTTGCTTCTTTGCATTCTTGATAAACCCAATTATGTATTCGCTTAGCATGACTGTCATGTGAGAACCATGCCTGTGAGTGATCCTATTCAGTTCCTCCTTAGTGGATACACAACCCAACTCGGGGGTGGTGTCTCAGCTGAAAGAGTATAGGTTGGATAGAGACCTATGGTTGGGTGGAACATTGCTCTCACATAGCCATTTGCTTAGACAATTTCCATTGAAAGATAACTGTTCTCTGTGATTGAAATTATGTCCAATTTGTGGTTATAAATGGTGTTAGATTACTATGTTTTGTTTATGTGCTATTTCAAGTCAATATGAATAAAATGGTTACATGAATTAGCTAGCAAGAAGTCTCTGTATAAGCCTGAGAATGACGCAGATTTATGTTTGAATGCTTCATCAGTTGCATGAGTTTAATATGATGCTAACCTTGCAAGTTGTAGATTCATTGTTAGTTTTAGTTTCATTGTATGTTTGTTTTTTTAATCCTTGCATGCACCCGTAGGATGAAATTCTTGACTCACCTAGACATGGGGAAAGAGTTAGATAGCCCTGAGGTGTTTCATGACCTCTCTGAGGGTCAAGGGAAAGGAAGAAGTCAGGGAAGGAAGTAGGTAGAGTTCCTTATAGAAGAGTAAAGGCACCTGGAGGAGGTTATGGGAAATAACTTTAGTTGGAAAAATGACAAGGTTAGAGACCTCAGTTAGGCATGGGATTACACCAGTTGATAGAGTGCTTCAAGAGCTTTCCAATGGTACCATCCTTGCCCAATTTGGCTTAAGGATAAAGTATTTATGCCCCTGGAACATTTGCAGGTGCAAAGGAAGGGGTTTCCACAGTTTTGCATCTGCAATGCAGATTGCGGATTGCGGACGTTAGAAACCAACATTTGATTTGGACTTCTGAATTCCCGCATTCTACAACGCGGATTGTGGAATGTGGAAGGAGAAATTTTTCGTAGGATTGGATTTGGGTCTCCACATTTTTGAATCCCACAATGCAGATTGCGAATTGCGGAATGGGAAAGTTTCCAAGAAGATAACTTTGAGCTTACGCACTCTCAATTTATGCAATATGAATTGCGGATTGGGGAAGGATGTTTTGGTGAAGTCATGGATTTGGATTTTCGCAATTTCGAGTTCTGCAATGCGGAATTGTGGATTAAAGAAGTAAATTTTGGTATGGTGAATTCCAATCCCAAATTTTTGAATCTCGCAATGCATATTGCGGTTTGCGAAATGCGGATTGCGGATCGATGGCCATTGCGGTTGTGTGTAAAATTGGAAGACAAAGAAAGAAAAAAAGGAATGGAGCTGAGGGTCCCCCACCACCTTGAAGGCAATGGAGGAGTTGGGGAATGATATAGAGTGGTATCAGAGCCTAAGGTTGCAGCACTGGGGTTGCATGGGCCAAAGTGTGATTGCGGTTACAGGAAAAAGGGCACAAAGGGCACAATTTTGACAATTTTTTTTTTTCTTTTCCAAATGAGTAAATTTCTAGATTGGTATGAATATTTTATGTTTCATATGCATTCTTATGATGTCTGATAAATGTCTCTGTACTGCACAGTGGTTGCAGGTGATAAAACTTGAATAGTTGTAGCAGAGGCATCATAAATGGTGACCGTGAATGATGTCGAGGATACTTATGGGCATGGTGAAGATGCGCTAGGAGAAAATGTTCAAGGAGGACGTGCCGAGACCGAATCAAATGGGAGAAGGGAGCAAATAACTCATTAGAATCTTGTTGAAACAATGATAAGCTTTAATGAAAGATTGGTGAAGGCTCATGAAGAACAGAACTAGCTCAATGCTCCTATTTTCTAGAGCCTCACTGATATGCAGCAGAAGATAAACCTTGGGTCCAGCCCAAGTAATGAAGGAAAAGAAGGAAGAGATGCAGGGAGTCACTCTAGAGGTCATTCTAGGAAAAGGACTCCAACCCCAAGAAATATTTATGTGAGCAGAAAGAATAGAACACCCTTCTCAAGATCTATTTCTAGTAGGTCATGTGACTCCAAAGGGTCTCCAAGAAATCCAAGGCATATTTCTAGCAGGTTCGAGGAAAGAAAGAAGTTCATAATAATTCCACAGGGAGAGTTCATGAAGGAAATGCCTCCCACGTTTGATGCAGAAAGTAAGATTGGCTAAGAGGCAGAGGCATGGCTTCTTGGAATGAAGATTACTCAGGAAATGAAAAGGCCATAATTTCCCTTTACAATCTAAATGGAAGAGCTTCAATTTGGTGGGAACACCCCATGCAAGTAAAAAGGATCAATGAAAGGAGGAATGACTAGGAGCAATTTAAGAAATACTTCAAGGAAAAATATCTTTCTTCTAGGTATTATGACAACAAGAGGAAAGAGTTCAATGAACTCAGGTTGGGGCAGAAGTCCATGGAAGAACATGTCCACAAGGTTTTGGAGCTGTTGAGGTATGTATATTACAGAAAGGATGAAAGGGTAAAAATCCAATGCTTCCTTGGGAGTCTACCTCAAAGTTCATAGATAGGATTGAGTTTGTTAATCCACCAAGTCTTGATGAAACCATTATGATGGCAGTTCATTGTTATGAGCAGAGAAAATGAAAATCAAAGGTTCACCCAGTGGGGAAAGGAAAGCAAAATGGGAGGTTTGGTCAAACGAAAAGTGAATTTAAGACATCTCTCAAAGGTCATCTTAGAAACTTCTCATAGGACCAGCAAGCAAGAAGTGAGAACAAGCCAACAGTAGCAGCAGAAAAAGCATCAAAGGGGCCACTTTAGTGTTGGGAATGTGGAGAAAACCACATGCTTAGAGATTGTACACGTCGAAGGGAGAATCCCCATAGATTGTACAACTTAAAAGGGGAAGATACAATGGAAGATATGGCAAGGGAAACACCTCAAATCTATGCAACATTGGATGATCATCAAGAAGATCATCAATCAGCAATGGTGGAAGTTGCAGGTAATATTTCCAAGCAATCTATTTATGTTTTGATTGATCCAGGATCTACTCATAGTTATGTTTCTCCAAATGTAGATGAAGATTGTTCTCTTATAAAACTAAAGAACGGTAAGTCTTGGCTAGTTCAAGTAGCCACATGAACCAAGAGAAAAGTGAGTGAAGTAGTGATGGAATGCTCCATGGACTTGAATGGATTCCTCACCAAAGTAAATTGGAATGTCCTGCCATTAGGATCTTATGATGCTCTAATTGGTATGGATTGGTTGGAAAGGCATAGATCTAAGACAGTCTGCTATGAAAAAGTACTTGAATGCATTGATGAAGACGAAAGACCAAGATTTCTAAGAGGGATTCCCAAGCAAGTCTCTGTAAGATAGATTTCAGTCTTACATTTGAAAAAGTTTTATAAGAAGGGATTCCAGTTATATGCAATTCATATATCAGATTCATCAGAGGACAAAGGGCCAAGGATAGAAGACTTCTAGTTTTTGCAAGATTTCAAGGATGTGTTGTCGGATGAAGTGTCGGGACTGCCACCAAAGAGAGAGATTGATTTTACCATAAATCTAGTTCCAGGGGGATCACCAATTTCTAAAGCTCCTTATATACTAAGCACACCATAATTGTTAGAGTTAAAAATGTAGTTACAGGAATTAATGGAGAAGGAATATATCATGCCAAGTGTATCTCCTTGGGGAGCACCAGTGCTATTTGTCAAGAAGAAGGATAGAAATTTGAGGCTTTGTATTGATTACAGGAAACTAAACAAAGTGACAGTCAAGAACAAGTATCCATTGCCAAGAATTGATGACTTGTTTGATCAGATAAAGGAAGCAGGAGTGTTTTCAAATATTGACTTGAGGTATGGATACTATCAACTGAGGATAAAGGATGAATACATTCACAAGACAACTTTCAGAACTAGGTGTGGCCATTATGAGTTCATTGTGGTGCCATTTGATCTTACCAATGCACCTTCTACATTCATGTGCCTCATGAATAGTGCCTTCAACAAATATTTGGATAAGTTTGTGATTGTATCATTGGATGACATTCTTGTCTATTCAAAGAATGAAGAAGAGCATGATGAACATCTAAGGATGGTGTTCCAAGTTCTTAGAGAACACTAGCTGTATGCAAAGCTAAGTAAGTGTGAATTCTATTAGAAGAAGGTGCGGTATTTGGGGGGCATGCCATTTTAGAAGAAGGTATTATAGTGGATCCAGAGAAGATTGAAGTGACAGTGGATTGGACTATTGCAAAGAATGTTGCATATGTTAGATCCTTTATGGGTATGGGAGGCTATTATAGAAGGTTCATTGAAGGATTCTCCAAGATAGATAATCCAATCAATTCCTTGTAGAGGAAAAATATCAAGTTTATATGGTTTGAAAAATGTGAGAATAGCTTTCATCAGTTAAAGAGGTTGCTTACCAGTGCTCCTGTTTTGAATATTGCAGATCCAATTAAGGATTGTGTAGTGTGCACCGATGCTTGCATTGAAGGACTAGGTGGAGTGCTCATGCAAGAAGGGTTTGTAATTTTCTATGAGTCAAGCAAGCTGAAGGAGCATGAAAAGTACTACGCCACAGATGATTTAGAGCTAGCAACCATAGTACATGCTCTCAAGAGATGGAGACATTATCTATTGGGAAGAAGATTTGAACTTAGGACTGATCATATGAGTTTAAAATATTTGTTTGAATAGCCTAATCTGAATGCTAGGAAAACAAGGTGGATGGATTTTCTTTGTGAATTTGACTTGGAAATTAAGCATTTCAAAGGAAAGGAGAATAAGGTTGCAGATGCACTCAGCAGGAGGTTTCATATTGCAGCAATGAGTGTTTGTAAATCAGATTTGAAGGCAAAGGTTCTTGAAGCTCAAGTTAATGATGAAGCTTACCTCCAAATCAAAGAGACATTGCAGCAAGGTAATATGGATGACAATTGTGCATGATATCAGATTGATGAAGGTGATGTTCTCATTTATCAAGGTACTAGACTGTATATTCCAAATTGTGCAGAATTGAAGAAGCTAGTGATGGATGAGATACATCAAATGCCATATTGTGGACACCCATGATATCATAAGACTATAATAGCATAAAGAAATGAGTACTTTTGGCATGGGATGAAGAACGACATAGCAGAGTACATTGCTAGGTGTCAATAGTGCCAACAAGTCAAGGTAGAACATCAACATCTAGAAGGATTGTTGCAACCTTTACTTATTCCAGAATGGAAGTGGGAAGTGATTTCTATGGATTTCATAACAATTCTACCAATGATAGTAAGGAAGCATGATTCAATTATGGTAGTGGTGGAAAAGCTATCAAAGGTAGCTCATTTTATCCTAGTCAATTCCACTCATAACACAAATGACATAGCCAATATTTTTATGAAGGAGATATTTAGATTGCATGGATTACCCAAGGCAATAATTTTAGACCGTGATACAAAATTCACTTCCAATTTTTGGAAGGGATTATTTCAAGAGTTAGGAACTCCGTTTAAGTTTAGTACAACATATCAGCCTCAAACAAATGGCCAAAATGAAGGAGTGAACTAGGTACTTGAATACATGCTGAGGATGTATGTGATGGATAAACCATCCAAGTGGGAAGATTACCTACACTTGGTAGAATTTTCTTACAACAATGGACAACAAGAATCATTGGGAATGAGTCCATTTGAGGCATTATATGGAAAAAGATGCAGAACTCCAATAAATTGGGACATCCCAATGAACAGGGTAGATATTGGACAAGAAATGATCAAGGAGATGGAACAAGAAGTTGTTAAGATTAGGCAGAATTTGAAGGCAACAAAGGACAAGAAAAAGAGTTATGCAGATCTGAAAAGAGTGCATAAAGAATTTAAGATTGGGGATCATGTTTACTTCAGAGTGAAACCAAGGAAAATTTCAATGAAGTTTGGGAGTTGTGCCAAGCTGGTACAAAGATATTGTGGACCATTTCAAGTCCTTGATAGGATAGGGCCAGTTGCACATAGAATCGTATTGCCTGCTAACATCAAATTTCATAATGTTTTCCATGTTTATTTGCTTAAGAAGTATTTACATGATCCTAATCATGTGATTGATTGTAATGTGATACAAGTGGAACCCGAGGGAGAGTTCCAAGTGGAGCCTATGCGCATCCTTAATAGGAAGGTCACATTGCCCCGAAACCGAGCCATCATACATGTAAAGGTTCAATGGAAGCACCTTAGTCCCGATGAGGCTACATGGGAGTAGGAGGGTTCCATGAGAGAGGCATTCCCATTTTTGTTCAGCTTTGAGAAAACCAAGTATGGTGTTGTTCTAAGGGGGAGGGGATTGTAATACCGCATTTTGACCCTTAGGGTATTTCAGGTTTTAATATAAATAAATGTATGCATGCGATGTATGTTTTCCCTAACAAGGAGCTCAAGGCCAAGGCCCCACTAGTGGATGCTCAGATTTTTATTTAAAGGGAAAGTATTTGAATTTATGATGGCCATGCATTATTTAAGCCATAGAAGTTGCAAAATAATGTAAATTTCAATATTTAACATGCAAATAAAAATAAAAAAGACTGGCTATGGGAGAAACCAGTGAGACGGGGCCATGTGTATCCACTAGGGAGAGGTGAGGGGGGTGTGGGAGTGTGGATAGCAAGGATCAGTTTCATGCATACACAACGCAGTAGTGAAGGGAGAGTAAGGGGCACAATTTTGGAAGAATCCACGCTGATAGGGTGACCAAAACACCCAAGAAATGAAAGGTGGAAAAGAAAACGTAGAGGGTGAACCCTCAATAAAAATGCAGAGAGAAGAAGATATCAGGACTTTTGGTTCAGAAAAGAAAGAAAAGACGTGGATCTGGAACATTCGAGAATGAAGTGATGGGATAGAGTCGGTTTTGGAAAAAAGAAACTAAGGAAACCAAGTGCAGATGACAGCAATGAAGACATAAAAGAGAATAAGACAAATGGAGGTTGGGTTTTGATAAGCCCAATGAAGGCTAAAATTTCATGGAGTTGACAACTTGGATCTTTCCATTCCCACCTAGAAGAGCACTAGAGGAAAGGAGCACCTAGGGGATTGTGTAGTAGACTGTTTGAACTAGCTTGAGATGTTTGTAGCTCTGAGGTTGAGCTTACTGGCTTAGCATCCTTCCCTTTGTTTCTTTGCATGCTTGATAAGCCAAATAATGTATTGGCTTAGCATGACTGTGGTGTGAGAACCATGACTGTGAGTGAGCTTATTCAGTTCCTCCTTAGTGGATACAAAACCCAACTCAGGGGTGGTATCTCACCTGAAAGAGTATAGGCTGGACAGAGACCTATGGTTGGGTGGAACGCTGCTTTCACATATCTAGTTGCTTGGACAATTTCCTTTGAAAGCTAATTTTTCTCTACAATTGAAATTATGTCCATTTTATGGTTATAAATGATGTTAGATTATTATGTTGTGTTTATATGCTATTTCAAGTCAATATGAATAAAATGGTTACATGAATTAGCTAGCAAGAAGTCTGTGTATAAGCCTGAGAATGAGACAAATTTATGTTTGAATGCTTCATCAATTGCATGAGTTTAATATGTTGCTATCCTTGCAGGCTATAGATGCATTGTTAGTTTTAGTTTCGTTGTGTGGTTGTTTTGTTAAGCCTTGCATGCACCCGTAGGATGAGCTGCTTGACTCACCTAGACATGGGGAAAGAGTTAGATATCCCTGAGGTGTTTCATGACCTCTTTGAGGGTCAGTGGAAAGGAAGAAGTCAGGGTAGGAAGTAGGTCGAGTTCCTTGCAAAAGGTTAAAGGAACCTAGAAGAGGTTATGGGCAATAAATTCAGTTGGAAAAATGACAAGGTTAGAAACCTCAATTTGGTAGGGGATTACAATAGTGGATACGGTTCTCCAAGAGCTTTCCAACGGTACTAGCCTTTCCCAATTTGGATTAAGGATGAAGGAGTTATGCCCGTGGAAATTTTGTAGTTGCAGAGGAAGGGGTTTCCATAGTTCCGCATATGCAACGCAGATTGTGGATTGTGGACATTGGAAACCAATGTTTTATTTGGATTTCCGCATTCCCACATTCCGCAATGTGGAAGGAGAAATTTTATGGAGGATTGGATTGGGGTCTCCGCATTTCCGAATCCTGCAATGCGGATTGCGGATTGCGGAAGGGGAAAGTTTCTAGGATGATAACTTTGAGCTTCTGCACTCCCGAGTTCCGCAATATGGATTGCAGAAGGATGTTTTGGCGAAGTCCTAGATTTGTATTTCTGAAGTTCCGAGTTCCGCAATGTGGAATTGTGGATTGTGGAAGGAAGTTGTTGTATGGTGAATTGAAGTCCCGCAATGCAGATTGCGGATCGATGGACATTGCGGTTGTGTGTAAATTGGGAAGACAAAGAAAGAAATAAAAATAATGGATCTAAGGGTTCCCCACCACCTCTAAAGGAAATGGAGGGGTTGGGGAACGTTACATAAGTACATGGGTACCTAAGAGAAGAGAGGAGTGCAAGGAGATAAGTATCCAATGTGCAACCAAGTGAGTAAACCAAACATGTGATAGTGGATCAAAGAGACCAGATGTAAGACAATGATGGTAATATCCTTAAGGGTGGATGATTGACAACAAAATAATGCAACTTTTATAGTATGGGTTAAGAAATGGGCTTATGAAATGAAAAATGAAACATCAAAATTTCATAAATGTGGGAGTTCGAGGGTAGGAAAATGAAGAAGCAGATGTAGCTAAATTCAGTATCACAAACTAGATGAAATCCCAATTTTATGGTGATTAAACAACATGAGTACCCATAGGCACTAAGGGTACTAATAAATGGTACCCATGGAATGGAGGCTCTATTATCAGGAAAGGGTGAATGTTATGTTGGTTGGGTTGGGATACTTACCAAACAAAGGGGGTTCTATAGAAAAATGGGATCAAACAAGGTTGATGGAAATTATTATTTTCAAAGGAAAAAAACCTATTTTCGAGTTCGAAGAAATATTCGTATTAGAAGAGACCACATCTGGAAATAAGAGGATCTAGATGCAACCTAAAATTGCACACATGGAAACAATACCAAAGAGTAAACGTGGATATGGAAATGAAATGAATTGTACAAGCATCATATAACATAGAATAAAGGCCTAAACTACATGCATGAGAAATAAGAGGGAAAAGGGGTTTCCTGAAAATAGATCCTAATAAATAGATATGGATGTATGATCAAGAATAACATGTAAACATGATTTATTTCCTTGCTATGAATGATGAATGTTCCAATCTAGAATTTGATTCACAATATGACCTGCAAAATTATTAGGAAACCTGGGTATATGAATGAATGTGCTAAATTCAAAACATCTAGTTAGATGTCTAGATCACAAATACATTCTAAAAAGGCAAGGATCACATACCTAATAATATTTATTCAACTATGAGACAAGAAACTGGGAATCTAGGAAAACAAAAAGGTGACAAATGTGCCTATGGAGATCATCGATTACAAGGCCAATCACAACAATTTATTCCACTTGATTATTGGTGGTAACACCAATACACATTCCACTAACATGGATAAGGGAGTGATATGGGGAGTAAATGGCCAATGATTTCAAGGTGAGATTCAAGGAGTATTTATTTGCATCATCAACATAACTGACATAATTGACATAACATCAAGAATCATGATCCATGTAGAAAGGACAAGAAAACAAACCAGAAGGATCAACCTAAAAGGGGTTCGAGACTATAAAAAAACTATAACACAAGAGTAAAGGACATTGGAATCATGGATAGTATTTCTTGAGATATACCCCATTACAAGGGTTCTTCAAGAGTTGTAAATCTGGATCAACAAGCACATATGCTACCTTTTTGAGGAAGTACTTTATGACACAGGGTCCATATCACAAAGACTCAAAATTTCCTTAACCAAGTTTATCATGGGTTTGGTCGTAATCAAGGACAAAGTCACCTTCATGGAATGAGTGTGGATGGATGTGGTTGTCATAATGGAATTTTGAACATTTATTTCCAAATTTGATGTTCAACAAATCAACACGATGGTCCTCATTCACTTGTTCCAAACGAAACAAAGTATTGTTCAAAAAATGAAGTGTCTAGCAAAAGTTTGGTGGTGAGGTCCAAGGAGGGAAACTGACACTTGATGGGAAATATATACTCCACTCAATGGACAAGGTGGAATGGAGTGAACCCTGTAGTTTTTTTGGTGGATTTTCAAAATTCCCATAGGGAATGAAAGAGAATATGATTCTAGTTGGCCTTGTGCTTATCCTCCATCTATTGGAGTATGGTTTTGAGGAACTTTCTGATAACCTCATCTTGGATATTTACTCAAGGGTAATAGGAAAAGGAAAATTGGTGCTCAAATTTCGAATGGTAAGGTAACTCTTTCCACACAACATATTCAAAGTGAGTATAGTGATCAAATACCACTTGTTTTGGGATAGTGAAATGAGTAATGATTTGGTTGAAGAAAACAATTGCCATAGTGGTGAAATTCTTGTTGTATGTCGGCATGGATTCAACCCATTTATTGAAATAGTCGACAACCACCGTAATGTATTTATGGCCACCAATTGACACATGTTTACATTCCATGAAGTCAATGACCCATTTACAAAATGAAACAACAGTGACGATTAGATGTAGGGGATTTAGAGGGGTCCTCACCATTGGGGAAAATAATTGGCAGTTTTGGAAATGCTTCATTGGATCTATGCAATCAAAAAATAAGGAAGTCTATACATAATTGGCATGGATGGTTGTTTGGGTGGTGTCCATTCTTTAGAGGTGGTCGCCAAAAGAACCATTATGGATTTCATTAAAGACTCATTCATCCTTTTCAAATGTGAGGCATTGACATAATATAGTGTTATCTCATTGTCAATATAAATGATCACTAATAAGCAGGTATAAGGGATATTGGTGATGAATTTAATGACAATAATCATAGGAGATATGAGGACCAAACATTTCAATGCATAAGTAAACAAGGATTTTCCTATACCAAGGATTTTATGAAGAAATGGTGAACAAATGCTCACTTGGAAGATCATAATTGAAAGGGGGTGGCTAGCATCAAAAGGTAAGTACGATATGAATTCCTCCAAGGAAAAAATCTTGTTACTCTTAGGCATAATAAATTCAAGGTCATAATATTGAAGGATAATGATCCACTTAGATACCTTTCATTGAATTAGGCATTGTCTCAATATACACAAATAGGATTTGAATTCACAATAAATTTAGTTTTTTTCATAAGGATGTAGTGGTGAAGTAAGTTTTTGTACCAAACAAATGTCAGCTAAGGTTATCTTTTTCTCATGGTTATATGATAAGGATGGCCCTTGTAGGTTTTTACTAACATAATAGATGGCATGTTCTTATCAATCGGTGTCTTCTTGAACAAGCATTTCAATGATAACATAGGTGGATGTTGAAATGTAAAGGATAAAATCCTTCTCAAAATCCGAGGATAATAAATGGTGCCAAAGTAAGATCACGCTTCAGAGCATCAAAAGAAGCTTGATATTGCTTGTCTCATATGAAAGGAATGATAGAAAAAAATACAAAATCCATGAATGGTCATGGAATAATCTAGAATAAAGCATCGTAAGAATCTTTCCTTACCTTGTAGGATTTGCAATTTATGCATACTCTTAGGAAAATGGAGTTGAATAATAGATTGAACCTTCAAAGGATAAACAACGATACCTTTCCTAGAAACATTGAATCTTGACAATTGGCCAACACAAATGTATAATACATACTCAAGAGGGTTCAAGTGAATGTTATACCTATGGAACCTAAGAAACACCTTATAGAGATGTTCTAAGTGTTGCAAGAATTTCTTTTAATGTCCCATGAGGTCATCCAAATATGCTAGAATAATATATACCATGCCATGGAAGAAATATGACATGGTGTAGTGTTGGAAAGTAACTCCAACATTTTTTAGTCTGAATGGAATGACTAGATAGGAAAAGGTCCCGAAAAGGGTGATAATTAAGGTGGTTTTTCACTCATCCCGAGGAAAAATTTGGATCTAAATATACCTCTAGAAACCATCCATAAAGGATAGAACTTCATGTTCGACACATGCATTGATGATTTGGTGGATAAATGGGTTGGGGAAGTTGTCTTTGGGGCAAGCTTTGTTTAGATCATGAAATTCAACACAAACACAAATGGTGACTTGTTTCTTGTTGACTAGGACCAAGTTGGATACCCATTTTGTATATGCAATTAGATAAATGAAGCATGCACTCCAATGTTATCAATTTTGGATTTGATGGCTAGATCTTTGGAAGGGTGAATTGGTATGTACTTTTGGTGCATAGTTTCAATGTCAACGCTACTACATTTGGCGTCCAAATTCGACGTTTGAACCAACATATAAATGAAAAAATAATTTTTTAACATGAGATATATGTCTTTTGGGTGGGTTTTTTTCAAAAAATATAATGTAACACTGCTTAGAGCATAGTACCTATACAGGGCGTCACTTAAGCAACATCATAGAGCGTCCTTAAGAGACATTCTAAAACTTCGGTAGTTGATGCCGCTTAATATACATGTATATACAAGAGGTTGCTTAAGAGAAATCTCAAGGAATCTCTTAATATACGCTTAGTGATGTCCCTTAAGAGACACAGTTGAACATCTCTTAAGAGATGCAACGCCGATTGTGTTTATATTTTCACTGTATTTAAAAAATTTATAATTCATACGAAAGAAAAAATAATTTTGGAAAGATATTGGAGGGAGGAGAACTTTGATTATAGGTAAATTTTCTTGTTAACTAATGAGATTATCCCTTGAATTAATTTCTTTCTATTGGATCAATGAATTCTCTTCCTCTTCCCAAATCAGTGATTTCTCTGTACTTAGGTTTTCCTAGGCTCATTTCCACGAGATTTAAAATATATTTGGATGGAAGAAAATAATAATTTTGGAATGCTTTCATAGGGAGGATCAATTTTATTATATGTAAATCTTCTTGTTAACTAATGAGAATATCCCTTGATTTAATTTCTTTTGATTGGATCAATGATTTCTCTTCCTCTTCACGGATCCATGATTTGTCTATATTTAAATTTTCCTGGGATCATTTCTTAGAGATTTAAAAAAAATGGACTAAAATTATAATTTCAGAAGGGTTTTGGAGGGAGGAGAACCTTGATTATAGGTAAATTTTATTATTAACTAATGCTATTATCCCTTGAATTAATCTATTTTGATTGCATCAATGATTTCTTTTTCTTTCTTGCTACTATACTTATGGTTTAACAATGTATTTTATTGAGATACAAATAAATGTCAAACAATCTTTTCCACCAATATGCAAGTAGATCCAAACGATTTTCTAAAATGTAGGAAGTTGTCGATTTTGTAATGGGTGGTAGAGGAAACCATGGTAAGATGTATGATCTATATAAAGCCTTTGATGTTGTTAATGCCTAAATCTCACACACATGCGACATTTTGGCGATCCTTGCAGTAAGGCACCATCAACGTATAGAATGCAACTCACCAAAGGAATCCTCAACAAATCCAAAAGGAAACATGATTCCAAAAGTACCAAAGAAAAGTCAAATGAAGGGGTCATGTGAATGAACCCTCCTTAACCTTCTCTATAGCACGTGTTATCAGTTCAGAGCCTGTGCGAACCTCGCATGGAAATTCCTTTGATATCCATGCGATTGCCAAATCTCAACCACAAGTGGTGCAATTGAGGGATCATCAATGGCCCATCACCTCTACAATTCGAATTTTGGATCCTTACACTCCTTTTGTAATTAAATATCCCCCTTTGTGTACTTAGAACCACTTCATAAGGTGATGGTATTCACATTTGGAGCTAGTTGTTTCTTGGCCACCTCTTAGCCTATAAAAGGAAGCCATGGACATGCATCTTGTAGAGAGAAAAAATAACAAAGTTATGTTGTTGGATATGTGTTAGAGATCCTTCATAGCTCACCTCTTGTAGGAATTATATGGATATGATATCATGTAGAAATTCTAATAAGCCAGGAGCTAGAAGCAAAGAAGTCCTCACAATAATTTATTTAGAGATATGCAAAAATAAGAAGAAATATTGAAGCAAAACTATAAGAGAGAGAACTCAATTGTTGTAAATATCATCTATGTATTATTCAAGAATATGAATATAATATATAATGCATCTATAAGAGAGAATTTGATTGCCTAGGAGGCAATTTTGAAAATATCAAAAAAGGTAGGCTTACTAAAAGCAAAAAACCCCCATTAGTGGCAACATCACTTTCCAACTCAGTGAAGGACCTCACGAATTAGATAAATAAGATATGGGAGCTAATCAGTGATGAAAAAGTAGTTAGATGATGTCTTTTGGAGATAAAACTATGGATGATGAGTTGGCCAAAACCTAGACAGCTTGTCAAGTCCATAAAGGCACCTAGCTTTATCCTTATCCACTAAAAAGCATAAAAAATAGGACAAATATTTGTAAAAGAAGGAAAGCGCTCTCACCATTCCGGACAGTCATAAAAGTAGTTGAATCTATCCATAATCTATCTTGAGGGTGCACATGTGGATAATGATGGCAAGTGTGAGCCTAAAAAAGCAATATGCGGCCAACCACCTAGTCAAACACCTAGGAAAGTATCAAAATGGAATAATAACTTATATCCTAAGTCTAGATGGGTTTTTAATATTCTAACCCCCCCCCCTTCCCTTAAGCCTGACTTATTATGAGTAAAATATCATGAGGGTCCAGGAAACTATGGCCTATGGTCACCCTTTACAAAAATTTATTAGTTCATGTAGGTGAGGAAAGAAGGAAAACCACTTGGAAAGAAAACATCCTCTCAAAATAAACATGGAATACACCATAATAAGTCTCTCCAAACTCCAATCAGTTGAGAACATGGTCAAATAAGGAATATTCTTCTTGGGAAGAAGTGGAATGTGCTCACTAGACTTGAACTTCTTTAGATCAGGTCCAAATGAGTCTTGATGATGTCCTCCATCTTCTGTGTAACTCTAAGAGTAGGTTCCAATCATAATTATGCAGTAGATTAGAAGCATGACAGCAAGAGAAAATCCATCCACTTCAAGCTATAATTCTAACTCTATATCATCCAATGACACACCAAAAAGAAAACCAAACAGAGGTTCTAAGTTTTTATAAGCTGCAACAACTAGTTGATGATCATTTGAATTCCAATCAAAAGACGTATGAGAGAACAATGAGGTGTCTCCAACTTCTTGAGGAATCATGCTAGCAAACATGTAGGAACTAGAATGAGCATGGATAGTGGAAGTGAAAGTGAAACTAACAACCTCACATTGTATATTGGACTTCCGAATAACCATTAGATCACCTTCTTTCACACCAATTATTGGAAAAGGATCCCCAATATATGAAGTATGAGAGAGAATAATGATGAGAGATGAAAAGATCTGAGTTCTTCTTCAACAATAGCTTTATGTATTTTGATCTTCAGTACCTGCAAAACAAACTCTCTGAAATATTATACTGGAAGACTAACTTAATCAAGAGCTCCCCAAGATATGATACCATGTAGGAATTCTAATAAGCTAGGATCTAGAAGCAAAGAAGTCCCCATAAGAATTTATTCAGAGATATGAAAAAATAAGAAGAAATATTGAATCAGAACAATAAGAGAGAGAACTCAATTGATGGAAATATCATCTCTGTATTATTAAACATTATGAATACAATATATAATACATATCTGAGAGAGAATTTGAATTCCTAGAAGGCAAGTTTGAAACGCTCGCAAAAGGCATGATTACCAAAAGCAAAAAACCCACAATAGTGGCAACATCACTTTCCAACTTAGTCAAGGACCTCATGAATTAGCTAAATCAGATATGGAAGCTAATGAGTGATGAAAAAGTAGTAATATGATGGTTTTTGGAAAGAAAATATGGAGGATGAGTTGGCCAAAAACTAGACAGCTTTCCAAGTCCATAAAGGAACCTAACTTTATCCTTATCCACTAAAAAGAACAAAAAACAGTACAGATCTGTGTAAAAGCAGGAAAGCGCTCTTACCATTCTAGAAAATCATAAAAGCAACAGAATCCATCTAGAATCTATCTTGAGGGCGCACATGTGGATAATGATGGAAAGTCTAATCCTCAAAGGGAAATATGTGACCAACCACCTAGTAAAACACCTAGGAAAGTATGAAAATAGAATAATAACTTATATCCTAAGTCTAGATGGGTTTGTAATATTCTAAGACCTCTTCCCACCTTTGAAAGCATTCCAAATCTCCCTTGCCTCCTTCCTCCAAGGAGAACGAGTTTATCTCCATTGTTCTCTCAACCAACTTAGAATTTAGTTTGGACATGAAGGGCCTCCCTAAGGGAGGTTGTTGGCTTCCCTTGAATCCTACACCTCCTAGGTATTGTACATGCTTGACCATCAGGAAATACAAAGTAGTTTTCATACATTTGGTTGTTGGAGTTTGCATATTTCCCCCATTTTGTTTATTATATTTTGTTTATAAGTTTTATTTCTTTCATTCAACTTTCACTAACAACCACTTGCAGGGCCATTTGGAGAACACAATCACCCCACCAGGGGCACTAAGGACTGAGGCCTTGCTACAACCTACAAGGATTTTCCCCTTACCAAGTGGAGGGATGCACCCTTGTGCAATTTTTTCCACAACAGATGTTCAATATTTAATTAGTGATGGAAAATATTTGTTCCGTTATACACAATGCAAAGGGATAAAAAGAAAAAGAGTTGTTAAGGAAACACCCATGAAACATTGCTTAGAATATGGGAACTTGGAAGGTGAGAAATAATTTCATCCCTTGGTAAGATATAAAAAACATCTTTTTTTCCCATATTTCAATAATATTAATATTTATTTCTATTTTAATACTAATTGGATATATTTTTCCATAATTATTACACATACGAGGCCACCAATGCTTGGAAATACAGACATTATAATTCATATTAGAGATGGTGAGGATGATGCCATTAAGGTTGATACAAGGCTATATGATGAACACAATTTTGATGAGAATGAAGGGATAAATAGGTTGATCCATGACACATTTGTTTCCATGGATTAGAATACAACTATGGACAAGATGTATGAAAATATTCATGATGTACCTCTTATTGATAATGAAAAAAGGCCTTATACAAAGAATCAAAGACATGTCTTCTCTCTGCTCTATTGTTGCTAGTTAACTTGAAGGTAATTAATGGTATGCCAAACAAAAAAATGATGCCATTGTAAAGGTATGCAAGATTTATCTATATGTAATTGTAATTGTAATTGTAATTGCTTATTTATTTATTTCATCTTTGTAGTATACAGACCAACAATTATGATTTTTATATTTATTTGTTTTTTTTTGTAGATTGTTGTGTGATACTCTTCTACTAGCATCAAATACTTTACCTGGCACATGATGAGAAATGTGTGGTGTCCTTAAAAGATTTAGGAATAGAGTATAACAAAATTGATGCATGTCCTAATGATCATATTATATATTACTGACAACATGCATAAAAAAGTGAGTTCCCTGAATGTGGAATTAATATATATCGTACTGATAAGGTAACAAATAAGGTTCCCAACAAAGTTCTTTCCATATCCTAATAATTCCACATTTTCAACGATTATTTAGGTGTAAAAGCATTGCAGAATTTATGGATTACCATGCATGATAGAGAAATGAAGATGGTGTCTTGTGAATGGTCGATATGGTTTTGCATTCAAAGGCATCGAGGAAATATGGCCAATTTTTAAAGAAGAACCATGTAATTTTATGCTTTCAATGGCAGTGGATGGTGTCAATCTATTTGGAGGGATCAAAACCAATTACTCAGTTTGGTCAGATTTTTTTTATAAACAATAACCTTCTCCCGTGGATGGAAAAAAAAGGGAGTATGTCATGTTGGCATTAATTGTTCCAGGTACATATTTTAGATAATGTTAACACAATATAAGTGATCTTTTTTGTTCATTATTGCATGTACAAAAACTTATTAATTATGTATGTTACTTTTGAAATAACTACTACGTAAGCACAAAGTTAAAGATATGGATGTATATTTTGAGCCTCTTATAGATGGAATTTTAAAATTATGGGATGGCATCAGGATGTATGAAATCCCCAAACCTATAGGAGAAAAGCAATTTCGATTCCATGGAATACTTACATGGAAAATTCAGGATGCACCCGGTCTTACACATTTTTGTGGTATGTAAAATTTTCAAGTATCTCTATACATCATTATTATTGAGCCTCTTTTTTTAATTTATGGAATTCTATATATTAACACTATTCCATAACTTGCAATGATTCAAACAAAGGGAAAATATGCGTGTCCAATATGTGGTCCAAGAACAATTTCTAGATGTTCAAGAAGTTTAGGAAAGGAGGTGTACAATGAGTTTAGGAATTTTCTCCATAAGGACCATAGGTATAGATTTACTAAAAAATGAATTTAATGGGAAGGTAGAGAGTTGGAAAAATCCACGAAGGATGATGCCTCAACTATGGGAAAAGGAATTTCAAAATATCCATGGTAGGAAATTGTTTGTAGTTACTTTGTTCTTTGTCACATGTAATTATTTTTAGATTTCCATACTTACCTTGATTAATAATAAATAATATTGCATTGATATTTGTCAAAGGCCATAATGGTAATATTTCATGGGTTTTCAAATGATACTCTACCCAATTTAGTGGGATTCCATATTATGAGAACCTACAAGTAGCTCATTTGTTTGACACAATGCATATTGGAAAGAATGTCACAGAGTGCTTGTGCAAAATTATAGATGAGAGGAATACAAAGGAAAAAATTGCTAAAGTAATTAGTGAATTCAGGAATCCAACTCATTGCAACATTTGACTCATTTCTATAGTAGTGGAAATTCCAACAATCTTCCATGTTTATTGAGAAAGAAAGAGAGCACTGTTATAAAAGAAGTTGTATGGAGGATAAAATTTCCCACTAGTTTTGTTTCAAATATAAATAATATATTAACAAAGAAAGACAATTTCAATGGGGATAAAACTCATGATTGGAATACATTTATCAAGGTTTGATTTTTTCACAACCTTGATTATATTATGATATACAAATTATTTTTTAGTAATTCATGTTTATCTTATTCGAACTATATGCAACAATATATACCTTATTTGTTAGTAATACACGTTTCCTCCTTGTTGCAGTGTCTTCTACCTCTATCTCTTCCTAATAGATTTGAAAAAAACATAAAGAAGGCTATTTATGATCTCAACAAGTACACGAGGTATGCAAAAAGTTATAGTTGAGCTATTGATTGTAAACATTGTTAATAGTTGCTTTACTTGCCTTATATATTTTAGTGTTGACACATCAAATTTCTTTGTACTTGTAGGTGGTTTTCATCTAAATAAATACATAAATAATATATCAAGTATTGGAATAGAGAAATTCCTAAACTAATGTATGAGATGCAAAAGTATTTTCTACCAACAATTTTCAATGCACAACCTCATACACCTAGTGGAATAGATTGAAATATGTGGACCCATACACACAAGGTCAATGTGGTTGGTGGAGAGGCACTTGAAAGCATTGAAGGCTTTTGTTAGACAAAGATCACATCTTGAAGGCTCAACAATTGAAGGCTACACGCTATATCATTCCATTGCATATTTTAGTGAGTACTTACCCCATGTAGTCGGTGACATGGATGTGCCTCTCCATTGGGATGCCAATTCCACCAACAAATTTAAAATGGAGTCGTTGTTGCGGAAAGGTAGATGGAGAAAAGTGAAGGCTACAATTTTTTATTTTCTTTAATATATCCATACATGCTCATGGTATCTTTGTTAGTAGCTTTGTAGTTAGCAATATTTTTTTTGTCATTGTTATAGGTAGTATATAATGGGATTTAATTCATTTTTATGTTTGAAATAATGTTGATTGGATGAAGAGATGGATAGAATGATGTCAACAAGTTTATGTTTCCTTATCATGGAATAGGTTGGCAGATTTGATTAGAAAAGTGTATTTGGATCATGATACTGATTTGACCAAACGAGAAATTGATATAACATATGGTGGAAAAGATAGGAATGTAAGCAATATCTACCTTTTGTTTTTATTATTCAAATCCCATTGTTTTTTTCCTGCAACTATGTTATACATATAGTTACAAATTCCTAACAATCCATTTATAACATGTTGAACATGTAGGTGAACCATCATAAGGATATGTGGTGCAATGGAATAAAATATAGCACAAAACAATTGGATGACATGAGGAAAACATGTGATAATGGTATAACTACAATTATCTAGGTCACTAAGATTTCCCATAGGGGTGATAGACATCTGGTCACATTGGATTTGAGGTACTATTGATTTTTGGAAGACATATTGAATATAAACTGTAAGTCCTTCAAAGTGGTCTCTTTAAGGTGAGGTGTTGCAGATTATTGCTACAAGGTGATGAAATGACGATTATTGATCATGAAAATGGATTCACCACGATTAATACTAATAGGTACGAGCCAAATATAATTCCCTATATACTTCCAAGTCAATGTGAGCCACAGGGGGTTCACTCATTGAAATTGTTACATAGCACTATCATTCACAATATATTAAAGATTATCCCTATTTTTCCTAAATATTGGAAAATGCCTCTTAAAATTTTACTGTTGAATCCCCCTCCCAATATACCTTTCAAATTAAGAAAAATCCTTTTCACCAGATATTTTAGGTATCCATTTTTATCAACCCATTTTTAATAACCCCTTTATATCATATTATCAAGTTGTAACAGACAAGATCCCTAACACATCTTGGTATAAGCAAACATGATGCTAAATAAAATAATAGTATACTGCTAATAATGATCATATTGGGATTGAATGGGAAACTGACCAATTTGTAGCGTTCGATAGTGGAAGACCCAATGAAATAGTAATGGGGGAGGTAAAATGTGTAAAAGGAAACCCAGTCAAGATATCAATGTAACAAAAAATGTAAAAGACTAATAGTCCAATAGTCAGTGCAATCATTAGTAAATATGAGAATTTCAGATTTTTCACACTAAAGCCTGCCAATCTACAAATTTTATACCATGTAAATACAAATATAGTAATAGAGAGCTCATGTTTTCTATAAGCTTAATAAATTAAAGTCCATAAAAATGAAAAATTGAAACCCTTTCGTGGATGGACTTCCCTATCTCCCTATCAAAACAAACATCATTGATGTTCAAACCCATATGAGCATAGGAAAATTCATCTTACTTTCCAACGACACCATAAGATAATGTGCATAGATTGTATTTGGGTCATTCACAAGATGCAATGAATTTCCTACACTTCCTCTACATTTATTCTTGCAATCAAGGGAATTAACAACATTTAGTTACATTTTCTTGGGTTATATCTAGTTTTTTTCATCTTTGCATGAGAGGGAAAAATATCCATTGTTAATTTTCAATCATGCAATAGTTATAAATATATAGAGATGGTGAAACTTATATTATACCATTTCATGGTAATGATAACACATATGGTATGCAAATAAGGATTTAGATTTTCACCTATGTTCATGTCAGTTCCAGTACAATACTAAGCTGGATGCCTTGCATATAATAATTGAAATTAAAATGATGAATGTGCCAGATATAAATCAATCTAACAAATATTCCTAATTGGAATGTGAAAATGTTAAAGAAGAATTGAAAATTTTGAAAGAATTAATTAGTCAAGAAAGATTGATCTAACATTTCTTGGTTCCAGTGAGCCAAGAAAGATTGATCTCACTTTTCTTGGTTCCAGCGAGCCAAGAAATATTGATCTCACTTTTCTTATTTTTCATGGATAAAGGTTTGATTTAATCTCAATACCCACCTAAAACCCAAACTAAAAAATGAAGAATTAGATCTCTTACTAGAATGCCTAGAAAATATACAATACAATTGTTCAACTCTGGAAATCTTGATTTTCTACATGTCTTAACTTTGGAGTTGATGAAGAACCAAATGCATATTCAAGAATATTGAATAGTGTCATAGGTTTCAATGTGACTTCTATATAGAAAATAAACACACTTTGGATATTAGATTCATATAATAGAACAACAAAAGGTATAATGTTACAAGACCGCCTCAGTTTTAATAGGAAAGTATAAAGTATTTTAGCAAGCACTGAATGAATATTCTTTTTTATAGTAATTCCTCTTATTAAATTGTATTATTAATATTTTAAATACTAAATATTCATTAGTATAATGTTACCATTAAACTAGCCGATGGGTTAGCTTGAATGGTTGAGAGATGTTCTTGCAAGCACGATGTCTCAGGGTCAAATACCCGAGTGGCTACGCATAGATTGTATTAGGGATTCGATCGATGTCCCCATAGGGTTGGTGGTGTAACCCATGGAAAATCAAACAAACAAAATTCATTTACAAGTTTATCTATGTGTAAGAACAATGAAAAAAATAGATCTTATAAAATAAAAATGGATTTCATTTTCCTTGACAATGCGAGTTTGAACTCTAGTGTGAGTAGGATAAAAATGTTATATTCATTATGGACTGGACTAGTATGAAAATTATTATCAAGTAAAGGTTTATTAATAAGACTAATTTATCATGAAGTAAACCCTGAATATTGTGTAGGGTTAAGTTTTGAAACCATACAGGTCTGCAAGGTTGTTCTAAGGTGAATGATCGAACTCATATGAGAATTTGAATTACAGTATTTCATGTAAAACAAATTTACAAGTTATTTATTATTAAGAGTACACCCCTGAGTTGCGTAAGGTATCCACTAAATAGGAGGTAGTACTATATGACATGGTTCCTTAACCAAAAATCATAAGCACTCCAAACAAACAAGGTAGTGAATTTGGTTATTAATCACTAAAGTTCGACTTTAATTAAAAGACTAGTTATTACATAATAAACTCAATCCTTAAGCAATAAACATGGTCCTATGTTGAATTATTAATAATGATATTAAATTCATATTCGAGATTGTTTCTCAATAATGATTGGTTCAAAAGGAAATGAGCTAGCCGTTAAATACCAAGCTAAGATTTTTAACTATTAAAGTACTAAATTTGACTCAACAATTTTAAAACAATACTCTTAGCTAGAAGATTGAAGGCTCTTTTAAACATAGGCCAATTATACTTTAATGTCTTGTAATTTCTTGTAAGTATTAGGCAATATTACATATACATATGACTAGAACATGTCACTTTCAAATATTAACCAATATATATATCGACTAAATGTTAGAGGAGTGTCAGTCTTCGATAAGATCACTCACTTCTATTCATATTAAACATAGACAATAAAATAGGATAAAGTGGAGTCAATGCTTTGCCCCTCTTTTCTATATATCAATATAAATAATATATTGTCCGAGGAATCAACTAACATAGTAAACAAAATCAATTTACAAACCCTCATTGCATATCAGTATAAGCAAATTCTACACTGAACTTCCCCAAGAGGAGAAAGATAAATGGTTAGGGCCCAACAAAAATTCGATTCAATTTCAATTATAGAAAAACATAGAAAATAAAATGGATGGGAGCGATTGCAAAACAAGTTCTCATAGAGGGAAAAATAACAATAATAACTGTTGAAAGTCATGTAAGGCTTAAAAAAAATCCAAAGATGGTACCCTATTTTACAAGGGTTTAAACCTAAATCCAAGAGACGGAACCCTTGAGACCCTATTATACATGATATAAATCCTAGTATAACTATATAGAAACCCTACAACTGAATTTTTAAGAGTCGAGCACAATCGTTCCTATATAACACAGAGAGTAAAACAATTCACTTATCTGGTAAGTTGCTCGTTTTGTTTGCGGAGATCTAAAATGTGCCCAAGTGGAATTTGCATTTGCAATTAACAGTAAAGATGTTAACACTTTACCATATCCAAATATTACTATGGACATAAAATCATTAGATAAAACCAGGTTATATATTATGCATCAAGAAGTAGTTGGGTTGGCTCCAAGTTGACCTACCAATACAACCTGTGAATATGACTGGACGCGAGTTGTGCTGTCTCTACGAAGGCCACTGAAGGGATCCGTGGATACATCCATGGTTAACTTCAAAATCCATACAGACCTGTGTAACAAATAAATACAAATGAGTTAGCTTGAGGAGGTATCATGTGAACCATAAGTGAATAATATATATGGAGAAGCAAAACTATAACTTGTGAGAGTGTTATTTTCCGTCTTTAGAAAATTAAATGCATTAGTCGACCAATAATTTCACAGATTAAGAACTTGAACCTCCCTCCTCCATCCTAAAATTGCATAGAGGAATTCAATTATGTGTATGCCAAAGTTGGCATCGTATTACATGCCATAGATGGTATTCCTTCTATGTTGAGTCCTCGTAGAGGAAGAAACCCAATAATAAAATGGTGCATGTTTAAATGAAGCGCAAGAAATTTACAATGTTTTTTGAATGCCAAGGTCGAGGCCTTTATGGTTCTTGCATGGGATAGAAGACCAAGAATTCCATTAAAAAACTGTGTTAGTCCACCTAAACCCTGTATTGGTTAATCAATGCTCCAGTTGTAACGTTTCATGGTGTTGGCACCAAATTATTGTAGTTTGATTACGTGGTGACCTAACTCACATCATAAACACATTGGTAAATGCCATGAGGATGTTGGATAATTATTACTAAACATCATTACATGATATTGTTGGTGGATGATCCAATTTATAGAGATGTGGTATCAAATCATAACGAAAATTGTGATGTTATTACACCCTATTTATTTACTTAAGGTGTAGTAATCCATGTGTCCATGAGAATTAATACATTCTTTGGGACTATAAACCAAGGTTTGGAGAATTCTATAATATATGAGTATTATAATAATGAAGGTTTTGATTATATTGAATTTCATGGAATTGACCCTTAGTTATCTATATACTTTGTAATTGATAGTGTTTTTATGGTTTAATCCATAAACAATGTTGAATTTAACAATATAACTTTTGAATAGTAACTCATCCCTCCTACTACTTATATAGGGGAAAGGGAAATAATAGATAAATCTGAACAATTTGCGTTGCTGCGAAATCTATCTCTAGAAACAATTATTATGTGAATAATGACACAAGTGTAAGCTGGTTTAGATAAGCTAGATTGTGTCTAGCATAACAATCTCTATATTGTCATTACTCTACTAGTTGCATAAGCGAAAGACGAGAACAAAATAATATAAATATGAATATATAAATATAGGTGCTGTGTGCTCAATAGTTTTCAATTAAAGTTTGTGTTTTTTATTTTTTGTTATATTGTGGGAATGTTACAATATTATACTGAAGAACAAAGTTTATTAAAAAAAGGACATTGTGATGGAAATATAGAAAATAACTATACCAAATCCATACACGTTTACATTACTATGCAAACCAACTTCAATGAGTTAATATTGAACCAAATGTCCAAATATTATAACAGTATAGGATCTTGTTATTCAATATGATTTATCACGAGTTCGATGAGTTTGGGTAATACTTCTAAATTGACATTTGAGGATATAATTGTGCAATTCCTCCTTGAATGGATTCTAGGGTGATCTTGAGTCTGATTTTCTATTATGAGGTCTTGTTGCTAAATTTTTGCTTTGTTTCCAGTCCTCAAATCCATACCATTGAGAATGCATCTTTAGAATCGCTTGTGATTCAATGCTACTAAGATTTGTTAATTTATTCTTGCATTTAGCTTTGCAAATCCCTATGGTTTTTTTTTACCACAACAACATTTGAAAGACTATCCAATGTGATTGTTTTGTGGATTTTGGAACACTAAACTTCCAATTAGAAACAATCACATAAAATATAGAGAGCCTAATCCTTCATTTCCTCAATTCCATTAACAATTTGAAGATCCATTAACCAAAAAAGAACATGAACAATATGAAAACCCTTCAATATAGAACTAGAATCAACCATCACACATTTTGATTGAGTATCTCTTGTCCATCAAACTCAATACCTCATGCCCTTGTCCCCTGATTTACCCTTTGCCTCCTCTCGACGCTTCTACACAAAATGTAATAAAATATACCCTAAATATTTGTATTTCCATATAACATAATTAAGCCCCCTTGGCCCCTTAATAAAAAGAAATATATTTTCTCATTTATGTATCATAGGTTATTCCCCAATATGAATGGACATGATAGGATATTTTCTACCAACCGACTGTTGAATATTGTAACTTCTAAGAATATTATATTTTGTACTTTATTATTCCAGAGATGTTACATCCCTTCGAGGTGATCCTATTATGTATCGGGAGATGTTTATTCCTCCGATGGATTGTGGTAACCAGGGCTATTAGATCCACCATGTGGGGGTCAGCCTTGACTTAATTAATTAGGGTTATTAGACTCCCTTGGGAGAGGTCATCCCCATAAGGGAAAAAGTCAGTCGGAAAACTAGTATAAGTAGAGGAGGATGCTCCTCACTTATCTCACACTTACATAGCTCAGAAAGTAGCGCAATTGTGAGAGAGAGGTCTTCATAGGAGGTAGAGAAGTAGCTCAAGTCTTGGAGCACATCTTGTATTTTGGTTGATCATCTTATTGAGGAAAGCTTTGCTAGGTTTTCTACCCCATGAGGGTTTCCCAGGGTGAAATCTTTGTCTATCTTGTGATTGTGTTTCTTTCAGTGATCTTGCTAGTCAAATTAGTATAAACTTAACATGGTATCAGTGCTAGCCTGAATAGAACATCTTTCACAAGGTGAAAATATCTTTCTCTCTCACTCTCCCAAAATTAGGGTTTCTGCAAAAGTTAGTATTTTTGGATTCTGGTTGCATAGCTGAATAGCCCTTCTCAAAATCAAAGTTTTGAGCCCTAGATCGAGGTTTTTGGTTGGGAAGAAATCCAGGAAATTCAAAACCTAGTTTGACCGAAAGTGTGATAAACCAGAAATTCTATTGCAGATTCGGAAAGTGAAAAGTTGAAGTTTCCAGAAACAGAACACACTAGTGTTCCCAAGTCAATCAAGCACATCTCCTGGTAAGTGTTTCTCTATCTCTTGAGAAACTTCAATCTCTTTGACTCCCCCAAGAGAAGATGGATCCATGCACTAAGCTTGAAGACAAGTTAGAAGGTATAGAAAATTTTTGGGCATGGAAATATAGAATTGGTCTCATTCTTGAAGAGAATGATATTGCTCATTATATCAAGGATGAGGTTGCAGAACCTACTGAAGATGAATCCAAAGAAAAGTATAGGAAGAATCTGATTAGGGGAAAGAGAATCATTGCTGATTCTATCAAGGACTACTTGATTCCCCAAGTGGCATCCAAGAAGACCCCAAAGGAAATGTATGATGCCCTAAGAAGAATGTATGAAGGGAGGAACATCAATAGGAAGATGAACCTAAGAACTCAGTTGAAGAATACCAAGATGAACAAAGGAGAATCCATTCAAGACTACTTCTCAAGGGTTTCCCAAATCAAGGAACAACTAGATGCTATTGGAGATACCCTTGACGAATATGAACTTGTAATGACTGCTCTAAATGGTGTCACTAGACCTTGGGAGTCATTTATACAAAATATGTGTGCCAGAAAAGAAAGTATGAAGTTTGATATAGTATGGGAGGATTGTGTTCAAGAAGAATCTAGGGAAGCCAATAGAGAATCCCTTCTCAAGAAGGATGACCAAGCCTTGGCTACTCACACCAAAAGAAGGAGAAAGGGTCACTTCAAGAAAGTTGACCACAAAGGGTCTCAACCCTTCCATAGATTTAAAAGGAGAGGAGGAACAAACTCAGAAAGAGACCTCTCCACAGTCCAATGTTTCAATTGTATTAAACTAGGACACTTTGCTAAAGACTGTACTTCACAACCAAAGAAGAAGAAGTTTGTTCACAAAAGACATCATGCACATATGGAAAAAAATGATAGTGGAGAAGAAGAAGAAGAGGAAAGGCCTTGAAAGAAAAGATCCAGAGTAAAGAAAGAAGATGCAGAAGAATATGTTCTATTTTCTGCACTATCTGGGTCTGTATCACTTGGAGAAGATACATGGCTCATCGATAGTGGTGCTTCAAAGCACATGATAGGTCAAAAGAAAACTCTCTCAAGACTTGAATAAAATGCTTCTCCACAAAAGGTATCTCTAGGGGATGATTATCAATATCCCATCAAGGGAATTGGTGAAGCAAGATATAAGCTTGATTCTGGAACACCTTTAAAGATAAAATAAATTTTATATGTTCCAGGTTTGAAGAAGAACCTACTTTCTATCTCAGCACTAGATAAGAAAGGATTTAGAGTTGCATTCATAGATGGACAAGTACTTATGTGGCCCAAAGGAAAATCAATTGAGGATGCAATTGTTATTGGTGAAGAGGAAGGAGGTCTTTACAAACTCAAGGGTCATCCAGAAGTTTCCCTTGTCCATGAAACCACTAGCCCCAGTGAGCTATGGCATAGAAGGCTTGCTCACATTAACTACAAAGCCCTACCCTATGTAAGCAAGGTAGTTATAGGACTACCAGACTTGAAGGTTGATCATAATGGCACATGCAAAGGATGTGAAAAAGGGAAGAATGTCAAGAACCCATTTCCAAAGAGTGAAACAAAGACTAAGAACATCCTGGAGTTAATACATTCAAATGTATGTGGACCAATGCCCATCACATCCCTAAGTGGGTTTGAATATTATCTCACATTCATTGATGACTATTCAAGGAAGACTTGGATATACTTTCTAAAAGGAAAGAATGAAGTCTTTGGAAAATTCAAAGAGTTCAAGGCTTTGATAGAAAATCACTCAGAAAAGAAAATCAAGATTCTCAGAATAGATAATGGCGTAGAATATACTTCAAAGTATTTTGAAGACTTTTGTAAGGAAGTTGGAATCAAGAGGGAACTAACCACTCCCTACAATACCCAACAAAATGGGGTTGCTGAATGAAACAATAGAACCATCATGGAAGCTATAAATACTATGATACATGACCAAGATCTACCCATGTATCTATGGGCTAAAGCAGCTAGAACAACAGTCTATGTACAAAATAAACTATCCCATAGTGCTCTTGAATTCAAGACTCCAGAAGAAGTGTTCACAGGAAAGAAGCTTGAGGTAAGTCATCTCAAAATATTTGGATGTCCAGTGTACATTCACATTCCAAAAGAAAAGAGAACCAAGTTAGATCCTTCTAGTAAGAAGGGAATATTTGTTGGATATTGTGAATCATCCAAAGCTTTCAGAATTTACATCCCAGGTTTTCATCATATGGAAATAAGTTGAGATGTGACATTTAATGAAGAAGCAGCTCTGAAGAAATCTAGGAAGTGCCAAATTGAAGAGATCTATGAAGAAGATACATCTCCTAAAATCACAGAGGTTGTGCACATCCCTGAAGATGATACACCAGAAGATCAGGACATGTTAGAACCACAAGAACCCCCCATTACAAACTTATCTAGAAAAAGAAGGCCAGCATGGGCTAGAGACATTATTCAAGGAGCTGAAAAATATGGAGCTCCTGAAGGCTCCACTAGAGAAAGAAAGAAACCAAATCTAGTATCCAACTATGTGGCTTTGATGTGCGATCTTGTGAATCAACAACCCACTAGCTATGAAGAGGCAATTCAGAAGAAAGAGTGGGTAGAAGCAATGACAGAAGAATACCAATCAATAATGAAAAATGATGTTTGGGATATAGTTCCCAAACCAAAAGATAAAAGTGTGGTATCTTCCAAATGGATATTCAAGATAAAACATGCTATAGATGGTAGCATTGAAAAATATAAGGCAAGATTTGTGGCCAGAGGATTCTCTTAGAAAGAGGGAATTGACTATGAAGAAACATTTGCACCAGTTGCTAGGTACACTTCCATTAGAACTATCATGGCACTTGCATCTATGATGAAATGGAAATTACATCAGATGGATGTTAAGACAACCTTCCTGAATGGTGTGATTGAAGAAGAAGTGTACATAGAACAACCACAAGGATTTGAGGTTAAATATGGGAGAACACATGTATGCAAGCTGAAAAAGGCTTTGTATGGATTGAAGCAAGCTCCCAGAGCTTGGTACAAAAGGATTGACAGTTTCTTAACAAGCATGGGCTTTACCAAGAGTAAAGCTGATCCTAATCTTTATCTCAAAGTTATGGATGATGAACCTATTATATTATTGTTGTATGCAGATGATCTATTTCTGACTGGAAATGAGAAACAAATTATCAAGTACAAGAAGAAGCTCTCTTCAGAATTTGAGATGAAAGATCTCGGATTAATGCACTACTTCTTAGGTCTAGAAGTATGGAAAGAAACGAAAGGAATCTTTCTAAATAAGGGTAAGTATGTTGTGGGGATTTTGAAAATATTTGATATGTTGGAGTGTAAATCCATGGCCACTCCCATGGACTCTAACTTGAAGTTATTAGTTGATGACTCATCATAGTTAGTAGGTGTGACTCTATACAGACAAATCATTGGGTCATTGATGTATTTGACAAATACCAGACCAGACATATGCTTTGCTGTAAATACCTTGAGTCAGTATGTAGTGGAACCTAGAAAAGTTCACTTAATAGCTGCAAAGCATGTGATGGGGTATCTAGAGGGTACATTAGATTTTGGTCTATGTTACCTTGGAAATCATGAACTCATATTGCATGGTTACTCAGACTCTGATTGGGCAGGAAGTGTTTTAGACAGGAAGAGTACATCAGGTGGATGTTATGGTCTTGGATTTGCCATGATCTCATGGTTTAGCAAGAAACAGTCTAGTGTGGCTCTCAGTACAGCTGAAGCAGAATATATAGCTACTTGCTTTGCTAGTTGTGAAGCAGTGCGGCTTCATAAACTATTATCAGGATTGTTTGACTTAGAGATGGATCCCACTATGATCATGTGTGACAATCAAAGTTGTATTAAGATGAAAGAAAATCCAGTGTTCCATGATAAGTCAAAACACATAGAGATCCGATATTTTTATATACGGGATATGGTGTAGAAAGGGGCTATTAAGCTCGAGTATGTGAGCACTGATGAACAAATTATTGATATATTGACCAAACCTCTGTCTCGAGTAAAGTTTGATTATTTTCGAGACAAGCTTGGTGTAATTCAAAAGGACCCTCCTCGAAAGGGGGAGTGATATAGACACTAATGATGAGATTGCCTGCATCGATAGTAAGGTCGATGATGAGGATACCTGTATTACTATACTTAGAATATTTATATTTCTTATATGTATGCTTAGGATATTTATATTACTTGTATATGCACTGTTATTGATGAGGATATGTGTACATGTATTGATGAGGACACTTGTATATGTACTTGTAGTAATGAGGATACTTGTATTGATGATATATATACATGTATTGATTGATGTACTTGTATGGATGAGGATACTTGTATTGGTACCTGTATTGATGAGGATACTCTAGGGATTCCATCATCCTTGAACATATGTTCTAAAAGTATCCGTAGATAGATGTCTCTGAGAAAGAAGAGGGATTGCATCATCCTTGAACACATGTTCTAAAAGGATCCATAGACAGTTGTCTTCGAGAATGAAGTCCTTGGTGGACAGGTGGGGATTGTATCATTCCCGGACTTTGTTCCTAGAATTGATCTGTAGATAGTTGTCTCCGAGAATTGATGATGGGACTGCATCGTCCTTGGACCCTTGGTTCAAAATGTACGTGATGGGATTGCATCGTCTCTAGACATCAGATGTCTTAAAGTGATAAGGAATGATCCTCCTAGAAGTTGATCAGGATTGCATCATCCCTAGACATGGTGAGATGTCTTAAAGTGATAAGGAATGATCCTCCTAGAAGTTGATCGGGATTTCATTGTCCCTAGACATGGTGAGATGTCTTAAAGTGATAAGGAATGATCCTCCTGGAAGTTGATCGGGATTGCATCGTACCTAGACATGGTGAGATGTCCTAAAGTGATAAGGAATGATCCTCCTAGAAGTTGATCAGGATTGCATCGTCCCTAGACATGAGATGTCTTAAAGTGATAAGGAATGATCCTCCTAGAAGTTGGTCGGGATTGCATCGTCCCTAGACATGGTGAGATGTCTTAAAGTGATAAGGAATGATCCTCCTAGAAGTTGATCGGGATTGCATCGTCCCTAGAAATGGTGAGATGTATTAAAGTGATAAGGACTAATCATCCTGTAAGATGATTCAGGATTGCATCATCCCTAGACATGGTGAGATGTCTTAAAGTGATAAGGATTGATCATCCTGGAACTTGATATGGATTGTATCATCCATGGACCTATGTCCTGAAGAGAGCGGGACTGATCATCCTGTAATATGATCATGTGTATTGCAGAGTATGCTACGATGATGATCCAGATGCTGTAGATCATGATGATGATCTAAATGCTGTAGATCGAGATGATCCAGATACTGTAGATCGAGATGATCCAGATACTGTAGATCGATATGATCTAGATGCTGTAGATTGAGATGATCGAGATGTTGTAGATCAAGATGCTTCAGATGCTATAGATCGAGATGATGATGATACTAATGATCGTATGATGAAGATGCTGATGATTGTATGATGAGGATGTTGATTATCGTGTGATGACGATGTTGATTATCGTGTGATGACGATGCTGCTTATCGTGATCGAGAGATCCAGATCATGCTGTTGATCAGAGGATCCGATGATGATGATGATGCTGATGTTCCAGTATTGACTATGTTCCAGTAACTGCTTAAGTTACTGATGATGATGTATTAAAGAAAGCTTCCAATGATTTATAGATGTATCATGTATGATGTAGTCGATGACTCCTTGCTCCTACAGATGTTGTTATAATATCCTTCTCGTTAAGGGGGAGTGTTGAATATTGTAACTTCTAAGAATATTATATTTTTTACTTTATTATTCCAAAGATGCTACATCCCTCCGGGGTGATCCTATTATGTATCCGGAGATGTTTATTCCTTCGATGGATTGTGGTAACCAAGGTTATTAGATCCACCATGTGGGGGTCGGCTCTGAGTTAATTAATTAGGGGTTATTAGACTCCCTTGGGAGAGGTCAATCCCATAAGGGAAAAAGTCAGTCGGGAAACTAGTATAAGTAGAGGAGGATGCTCCTCACTTATCTCACACTTACATAGCTCAGAAAGTAGCGTACTTGTGAGAGAGAGGTATGCATAGGAGGTAGAGAAGGAGCTCAAGTCTTGGAGCACATCTTGTATTTTGGTTGATCATCTTATTGAGGAAATCTTTGCTTGGGTTTTCTACCCCATGAGGGTTTCCTAGGGTAAAATCTTTGTCTATCTTGTGATTGTGTTTCTTCCAGTGATCCTACTAGTCAAATTAGTATAAACTTAACACCGACCCCCCCCCTCCTCCCATGATGTGCGTATGTATTTTTTAGAGGTACCAGGTAGAGTAGGTTGGTCATTTTTTGTTAGATTTGATCCAAGAGGACATCCCATAAAGTATAATTTGCCTAAATATCAAGATGTTCATGATCAAGAAGAAGAATATGTAGCGGGAGAGGTGGAGGAAGAAGTGTACTTAAATGGGGGGGAGAATGAAGTTGATTAGACAATCATTAACTAAATCTCGATAATCATGACTATATTGATGATGCCTTAGCACTAGATGTTCGAGATAATGTTTTGGACAATCCTTACAATGATTCTGAAGGGTTGGATACAAATTTTGGTCTTCATGACTCATATGTTGACTTGGACCAAGTTCAAGTTCGATTTGATATGGAATTGTAACCGATCTTATTCAATGGATCTCTCCTTGATAATTATTAATGCAATAAATTTATGGAATAGGATTCTGTGTTATTTGGTGAATTGTATTCTCATAATTTTCTAAAGAGGCTACATGCATGGGTTGTTAAAAAGTTAATTTTATACATAGCAAGAATTACTATGGCATGATATGAATGATATTACTACATAGCATAAGAATTGGCATTGAGGACAAGATCAACATTTCCTTTGTGCTTTGACTTGCAAGTATGCTTCTTCTTTTGAGGCCATCATATCAACGTGGACACTTTGTAAAAAAAATGTCATCATATGGTAATTGTACTTTAGTTATAGAAGATTATAGGCATGGCATAGCCTATATTTGTTCTTCCAATTTCTAATTGCTTTGATCTTTTGTTTTCTTTTTTATATAGTTTTTTTAATACATAAATTATGTAATTTTGTTCGGAATATGTAAACTAGATTTTGCAATGAATGTGGTAGGTTGTATAGTATGGTTAAGTAGCTAATGAAACTCAGTTTTCTATGAGACATTTAAAATATGCGTATGGGATATGATTCTAAAATTTTTAAGATGGTTTAGAATAATGATCTTCAAAACTTTTGAACTTGCTTGATATTTCGAAGTGTAATAGGCATGTTAATATAATTTCAGTTATGCTCTAGATAGAAATGGAGATTTTATTCAAGTTGGAAAAAAATCTACATTAAAACATAAAGAGAATAAACCCATAAACAACCCATTAAAATAGAAAGAAAATAAACCTATTGAAAATTGAATAAACATGGTCTCATGAGATTTTGAATGAAAACTGTAGTCCTTTTGGGCAAACTTCATGAGTGAAATGGTTCCATATATGTTTGGAATCAATTTCCATATTGTTTCCAAATATGGTATAATTTATATGTTGAATTACTTCCTATGTGCATAAATTGTATTGGCATCTCATCATTATCATGTGGTGTGAACTTTATTTTAAAAAGTAATCTTAATAGATCTTATATTCAATTCCAAGTGTATGCCCTAATTGTTAGGATATTTCAATACTCCATCCTTGTCCTACCTAGCATTATTTATTTTTCCTAGTTGTTGATGATGTCATTTGCCCCATAGTGGTGTGCAGATGTCATCCAGGATCCATCTACCACCATATGAGCCCTGCATGCATCATTTTAGGATCACTTCAGTCAGCTCTGTATTTTATAGGAACCTACTGAGTGTTCCAATGCAGTCCACCTGAGTTAGCTGACTCTTGTGGGGGATTAGAGCTTCGGATGCCACTGATTGTGGCCTCATGTGGCCATTTCTGATTGACATGCATGACAAAATCACTATTGCGCCCTCTTTAGTTAGTTAATTGATTGTGATTTCAGTTAGCTGAGTTTAGGTTCAGTTCAGTTCAGTTTGAGTCTTCCAGAGCACTCCAATGGTGATATCCCTATGCTATACCAACTCAGGTTTTAATTCTGCCATGTGATTCGAATTATCTCCATTGTAACATAATTGTTCATTATATCATGTGATATTATTCTTGTCCTATCTGAGTTCTACTGCATAATTATTCTTTTGCTCTTTTTTACTGCAGTTTTCACTCTTATTAAACTTTTCTGCTCATTCTTTCTTTGTGAGGTATCCTCATCTATTAGATCTATTATGACTTAGAATTTCACATGGTATCAGATCTATTAAGTGAATAGGTTTAGTAGTTGATTTCAGTAGTGCACCAAAAGCCTCTGGATTTCCACAACAAATCCTAGTGCCATTGCATTGAATTCATTGGATAAATCCAATGAGGTCTAGCCATGTGTGAAGGATCCAGATAAAAGTGCCTATTGTCCTAAAGCAGTGATCAATAGTAGTATACCTCCATTATCGAAAGCGTTTTGTAGGCTATTCAAGTTTTTTGAGTGTTGTAGCAGTTGCAACAATTTTCTGCAGTTGCAATAGTTTTGTTGCAAAAGCAACAATTTTCACCTTGTATTCACTCCAGTAGTTGTAATGGACAATTCGAACTCTCCTCTCTCTCCCAGGATTCTGACACCCTTCAATTACCTAGATTGGAGGGATGATATGCAGATGGTATTGCGCAACAAATTGTTGTACAGGGTGACAATGGGGAAGGATCCCAAACCACAATCAAATGTGGAGAAAACCAAGTATCTGAATAGATTGGATGAAGCATTTGTTTTCATGTTGATTCATATTTCCAGAGATATAATATTCCACCTCGACGGATTGAATACTCCAAGAGAATTATGGTTGAAGTTAGAGACCCTCTTCAAAAAACAAGATGAGCTAAGAGGCCATATTTTGGAAGATAAGTTGATTTCTCTACAACCAAGCAATTTCGAGACCATTCAACAGTTCTTTTCAAAATTCAAATCTTTGGTTATGAAATGCAAGCAGTGTGCCATTAAGAAGAAGGATGAGCAGCTGGTTCTATCCATTCTAATCAATCTAAGTCTCGAGTTCTCCGTCTTTGTCTCTACCTTCCATTTTGGGTGAATGTCATTCCCTGGTTGGAAGATTCCTTCCTATATGTTTTCACTGAATCTCTCATCCCGTAACAAGATAAGTTGATCCATATGGGTTCCTTGAAGGCCTCCAAAGATCAAGCTCTTCTTGATGGAGAAGCAAAAAGTGCGAATGGGAAGGTGAAGCACAAGGGAAAGGATAAGAGTGCATTTGAACCCAAGTTGAATGCCAAGTCATGTCCATCAGACAAGCTTCCAGCTATAAGAAGGACAAACATAAGGGATTTGAGAAATCCAAGTGCTCTTATTGCAAGAAAGGAAACCACCCAGAGAGATCTTGCATGCAGAAGAATATAGATATGATGACCAAGATTCTTGAACAACACAACATTGCCTTCCAAAAAATTGCAAGAGAGACTGATTATGGAAGTGAGTCTGATGGCCATGAGAGATGATATGCATTGAAGGCTGGATTTTCAAAATCACAAGCCCTCCTCATAGATTCAGGAGCCTCCAATCACATGGTTTCCTCCATAGATCATTTTCTTCTCTAGATCTCAAGGATGGTATGATTATTCACTTGGGAGACAACTCACAGATATTTATTGAAGGGAAGGGAACAATACATATGGAGCATGGGAAATTAACAAAAGTTCTATTTTTGTCTTCTTGTTAGCAAATTTTTTGTCTGTATATCAAATGACTCACACACGTTCACCGAAGAAAGTGGCCTTTGGTCCTGGCACATTTGAGATTTCATATATCTCTACTGGGAATATTATAGAGAAATGGTTTACAAACCATTCCTCAAAGGCATATGAATTATCCCATTTTTTTCCATACTCTCTTCCTACCCCATTGGAATCTAATGAATATTAGAGTGATATATCTTCTGATGAAGATGAGGATCAAGATATTGATGTTGAGAATAAATTTCAAGGAGATTCAGATTCAGATCAAGATCTAGCACATGCTCCCAATACATGGCCAAGGCCAATATGGGCTCACAAAGTCCTTGTAGCTATTGGGAGGAAAGTTGGGGATCCATCTAACCATAGAACCACCAAATCTCATTATCATGCAAAACTTGCACTATGTCATGCATATCCACTTCTCTTAGAGAGGAGCTACATGATGGTGGGGTTTGATCCACAATATCTTGGAGAAAGTTATCAGTAAAATTATCACTTCTCTGTTCGTGACCAAATTGCTTTGTCGGTCACAGAAAAGGACACTATGGATGGAAGAGATTACCTTGACCCTAGATGAGCTAGAGCTGAACCTTGCAATATTTCGCTGCCTATTTGAATGCATAACCATGGCTCTTATACTTGTCATCTAGCAAGTTAGTCGCAGGTATCTATACTAACAACCCACGAGTATTAATAAAAATATGCACCTAATAGTTGCACATTATGTTGTAGCAAGTCACTCGCTAGTTGTCATATTCCATAGTCACAGGTGTCTTAAGAAAAAGTTGAAAATTTTATTAGAAACATGAATTGGTATTAGTTGAGACAGGTACCAAAACTACCCTAACTTCCCAACTCAACCACCTTTCGAGCCTACTCTCCTTTCCTTTCTATAAATACAAGGGAGAGTCTTGAGAAATTCATAGCTAATAGAGAGGAGTAGGAGCCTAGGGTCTGGTTACAATGGTGCCAGTGCAGGATAGGTATAGCCTATGTATTTTCTACATTTTGTCATTAAATATTTGGACATGATTCCCTTCCCATATATTTGTGTATATCTATTTCAATTTGATTACAAGTTGATGTTATTTTTTCTCATTAATATCAATATATTATTTGTATTCAAACTAGTTTGAGGAAGGTATTATGTTTGTTTTGTAGGTTGTTGCACTGGAGAACAAAGGGAGAAAATCTTGGATCAACCTTCATTAATAAGGTATATATTTCTCCTAACCCTAAATCTATTTGCTTAATAATAATGTTGCAAAGCTTTATATGTTCATCTGATAATCCTGGTATGTTGGTGGTCTTTCCCATGATATAAGTGTAATTTTCCTAATAGCAAAATTGGCAACTCCACTGGGGAGCACCATTTGTTTTTCTGTTTTGGGGACTCATGTGATTTTTCTTCAGTTTTAATGGCTTTTTGGCCTATGTAGAGGTCTTTAGGGTATTCTGGACCATTTGTGTTTGACTCAATAGGTTTTTCGGTCTGTAAATATTTTCTTTCTTAAAATTTTCAGATCCCACCCACAAGTTTTCTGTACTTACAGGCGCGGTTATTCAGGTGCACTCGCGCCTTTCTTATTTCAGTACCCACTGTTATTCAGTTGCACCCGCATGCTTATGCATGTTACAGTCGCGAATATTTCCCAAGACTTTTGATTTTTATATTAGGGTTTAGTCTTAGAGATTTTGGTTGGTGGCTTTGGAAGTATTTTGTTGATCTGATATCCCTTGGACATTGTTTAGTGTATTCTGAGTCTATTTTCATCATATTTAAGAGTTCTCCTTTGTTTTATTATGCTTGTCAAGTTACCCTTACTGTCTATCCCATTTTGTGTTTGGAAAGTGCTTGGATTTCATCCTCTTTGATCACTGGTATTCAGGAATAGATTGATCTCTGCATAAGAGTCTTTGTTTTCTGCTTTACATATCAGTTGTCTTTGTTTTCATTGTGTTTCCAAACTTAAGATACTTTTAGGGTTTCCCGAAGCAACTTGTAGGGTTAGTCTTTGTTGTTCTTGCATAAGGTCTTATTGCTTTAGTTTTGGGTCATCTTCTCTTCACTTGCATTGTTTGATAAGTCTCGTTTGTTCATATTCATTTGTATTTCTTTCATAGTTAAAGAAAAGATCAAATTAAAAAAGAAATTTCCCTTTATAGAAAGAGTTGTCATTTTCTTTTCAAAGTAGTTAAAAGTTGTTTATGCTTTTCATCTTTGAAAAATACAAAAAATCTTTATATGTTTAGGTTTACTTTGCATTTCATTTTTTTGAAAAATAAAAGCAAGCTAGAAAAATTGTGAAGTTTTTACAGTTTATATACACATTTTCTTTTAGTTGCTACCATCACCACACAAAGCACTATAATTTGAGTAAGTAACAACCTTTAAAAAGAACCATTAATAAAATTTATTAATAACACTTTCTTTGTTAGGGTTACACACAAACCAACTAGTCTAGGCTAGGGTTTCGGAACAGAACACCTTTATCTTTCTGAAACCATTTAAAAGGTCAAATTGTAGTGATATTGTATTTTAGGTAAATCCACTATTGAGGAGGTGTCCAAGAATCTCTACTAAAACCAGAGTTAAGAACAAGGTCGTGCGATATTGGACCGTTGGGGATACCCCCCCACTTTTCTTTCGAGCATACACCATAGCTAATTTGCGTAAGGGGATCCATTAGTTCCTTGTGTACTCTTGGATTTTAGGCTTTGATACCCTGCCCATGCATCTCGGTTGGACCTGCAACTACCCCCCTGGAATATTTCTGCAATTTTGGTAGCCTTTAGTATCTTTGAATTTAGGGATCTACATATGTGACGGCAGAAGGCTATTTCTACTGTACCTGGGACAGACGTGGGAGAAAATGCCTTGCAAGTATTTGGGAGAGAATTTTTTTGATTCAAATGCTTGCACCCTTAGACATTGTATTTTGGACCCTAGGTAACTTTCCTTTGTCACTCTACTAGTTTGTTCTGGGCCTTAATCATCCCAGACTTTCTTTTGAGAGTTCATCTTTATTTGCCTAGTCTTGACTACTTTAGGAAATTTTTAGTGGCTTGATGTTTGTTCCCTGTTGTTGTAGTGGCCACTAGGTTTAATACTTAGTTTATATTTTTTAAAGTGTGGAGGGATACCTTCTCTGTAGGTCACGAAGGTTGGAAAACATTCCTCTGTTTATAGTGGAGCCTCCACCGCCACCTTAGCAGCACCGAACTGACTGTCGTGGTTCATATGAAATCACAGGAACAACTGAACCCCCTAGAGAACCTCACCTGATCTATCAAGGTCAACTGGTTCAAGAAACTGTAGAGGTTGAAGACTTTACTTCTGAAGACTTTAATACACCCTTCAACCCTCCATTAACTGGACCCAATGATCCTTTGTTGGAAATATTAGATTCTCTAGGGCTTCCAGAGTTAAGTGTGTACAAGTTTACACCTAGTTTTGGTATGGATAACATAGGGGACGAATTGGGAGTGCCTCATACTCCTACCACAGCTATTATGTCAAGAGGAGTATCTCCTCCTCATTTTAACACATCCACACCGAGCTCATTGTAGTTTACTTCTGCTCTGAGCAGTCCTTTCAGTTTCAATGTTAGTTCCTCAGGCTTGTCTAGTACTCAAGGTACAACAACATCTATGCCTTTTGGATCCTCTGTTGGCCCATCCAGTGTTCCTTTTTAAGGAATACCTTCGGTGTCTTTCACATCCTCTCTCTTTTTTCACCAATTCCAAGTGAACCCTACTTATGCTCCATTTAATCAAGGATTTCCTTGGCTTGGAGGAAACATAGCTCCTTCTATGTCGTTTGTGGGCTCAGTGCCTACTTCGTCTACTACATCTATGCTAGGTTATAACCCCTTCACATGTTTTAATGCACATCCATCAAATGTGCAGACATCTCATGTACATGTAGGGATTAATCCCTTTTCATTGTTTGGTGGAATGGGCAATAACACTAACGCACATTTTGGGGGTGCCACTACCCAACCGTAGTGGAAAATACCTCAAGGAAGTAATCAATTAGCCTTCGACCAAAGAAACTTTCAGAATGTTCCTTCTTCACAACCGATGGCTGGGGGAAACCCAAACCAACACTATAGGAGCTAGGTTTTAGCCGGTTCCACTTACCAAAATCCCCCACATCACATTCCATCGACGCGACCTCGTTTTCTATTTCTGGCTACTTTGAATTTTCTAGACCTTTCGAAACTCATGAACGATCCAGTGCATCACAACCCTACTTGGCCTCTGGTCCCAACCAAGTTTCCTTCGAACATTCTGAAATTCTAAGGTAAGACTAGTGAATATCCTGGAGATCATGTGACAACTTTTCATCTCTAGTGCTCCTCGAACTCCTTAAACGATGACTCAATTCGATTAAGGATCTTTTAGAGAACCTTAACAAGTGTAGCAACGAAATGGTACATCGAATTGCCTACTGCAGCATACGATAAATTTTTGGATTAAGCAACTGTCTTTTTGAATCACTTCCAACTCATCATCCGTTATGATATCGACACAGATTTTCTGCCTACATTTAAGAAGAACAAAGCCACTCACCTTTCTGATCACATTCAGGAGTGACAAAGAAGGAAGATGCTCATCAAGGTTGATATTCCTCCATAGTTCCTTTTGGAGTGGTATTTGAAATCACTGCTCCCCTATGTCTCTAAAGATGTCTCAACTTCTGGGGTAACAACTAAAGAGGAAGCAATCATGAGGACCCAACAACTTGACTTAGTCTATGCTCAATCTGGTATCCTCTACGAGATTATACATGATGCACTGAGATCTAATATAGATTTTTGTAATCCCAAACCTGGACCTCATGTCGATGGTATCGTTGGTTTAGTTAACTCATATGCACTGGAGGCTTTGATGAAACAAGTGCATGCACTTTCCATGAAGCAGTCATCTGCGGAAGAAAATACTATTGCACCATCCTCCTAACAAACAGAATCTGTACAACATGTGTAGAAAAACCGAAAGGGAACTTGGCATCCCAACAACAAAAAGAAGGGTAAGAAAGAGGATGGGAACCATCAAAATCCAAAAAAATTGAAAATGCCTAGGAGGGAAGAAAAGATAATAAGGAGAATTTTCCCTACAATCTTTGTGAACAAATCCCATAAGCTGTTAAGTGAGAAGAAACTCGTTGTTCTAAAGGATCCTTTTCCCAGGGGACAAGGATTAGCTTCTAGAACCTCTAATACTGGGGGCACTAATTGTGCCACATCAACTGCTTAGTCGTATATCAACATAGTTAACTCGCATGCTCTTTTTCAAACAAGAGCTAGGAACTATAATCCAGAAACGCAAGAGAAAGATAAGGAGATTCCTAATTCATCTGCTCCTCTCCAGATCGAGAGGCCAACATATCCTTATTCGAAGATACCTAAGGGTGTCTGCAAATGGGCTATGTACAACCCTAATGTGCGAGCTGCTCCCAACTACTCTGTTGTGGAGAACCTAGGTCAAACACCTTGTGCTATGTTTGCATTAGAAGTCTTGCAAAGCTTCCCTTCATAGCGAAATGCACTTCTAGTGGCAATAGGTAGTATGGACTCATATAGTATGCTTGCTAGGTTTGATATGTCCAATATCAAGCCATGGTTTCTATACCATGTATATTTCCAGATTGAAGCAGTCCATGGTTCAAAGGCCATTGAGAGAACAGTTGTATATGAAGGCACGTCGATGTGTGTAATGTCCATATCCTATTGGAAATCCTTGGGATCTCCCAAGTTAGCCCCATCGATTACACTACTTACTGCATTTGACGGAAAATATTTCCTTCAGGATGGAGTCTTGTCATATTTCGAGATTCAACTTGTCGACAAAGTAGTGTCCATAGTGGTAGATGTTGTGGATGCTTCTCTCAACTACAATCTATTGTTGGGAAGAAGCTGGACGTATGCTATGCAAGCTATCCCCTCGTCCATCTTTCGAGTACTCATGTTCCCTCACGAAGGTAATATCATCACAGCTGATAAACTATCCTTCAATTGGAAGAACAACATGACTTCTTCATATTCAAACATCCCCTGGATTGATCGAGCTCATATGCTTGGTGAGAGATTAGGAGTAGGCATGTATTCATCGTTTATAGGAACTCTTGACCTACTTGCTCCTATACATTATGTTGGTTCTACGAGTACTAGCTATACATCATCTCGAGAAGTTATTATGGTTAGTCAAATGATTGATCCATGGATTCTTCCAACTTAAGAAGAACCAAACGTGCCCTTATCCATTGTAGAAGTTGCATACCAAACATCACAAAATGATGCAATGGATTATTTCTCGACTCCTCCCGTCTCAGCTGAGTCAGATTTTGATTATGCACCTACATGGTCAATTGACTCTACCCATTCTTTTGACTGTCTTGATATTGTTTTACCTTCTGATAAAACTATCCTGGAAGCCATGGTAGGCCTGGATCATCCATGGGAACACATGCATCATAGGTCCTACTTTCTTCCATATCTAGACAGTATTGAGAAGGGTGAGTTTTCATTGAAACCTAGTGGGGATATCAATTTGTCCATAACTCCTTCTACTAAATAGACAATTTATGCAGAAGGTAATATAGAAAACATCTCGAAAACAATACCGATCGATATTTCCACTAAACCCAATGTTGTGGAAAACATATTTATTGGAGCATACTGTTCTCCCCAGGAGATCACTTTGTACACCTAGCTATTTAAGGAATTCCACGATGTTTCTGCTTGGTCTTAAGAGAAGAGACCAGGCATAGACACCTCTAGTTGGCGGAGACTAGAAATAGGCCCTACCTGAAAAAGTATTATGCTTAGGCATTGTTGGGTGTGTGATCTATCTCAAAGAAATCACCTAATATTTAATTATCGACCAGGGTTGGTATTCTTAGAGTTGTGGTAAAGTATATGCTGAGGTAGAATGGTACCTAAAATTTTCGGCTTGTCAGACCTTAGAAATATTTAGTAAAGAAAAGATCAAAATATCTTTCAAAATGAAAAACCGAGTTAAACTTTAGAAATACAACAAATGAACGAACTAAGACTAGCTAAACCAACAGATCAGAATAGTATCAAGTCATACTACTCTACTCTATGATTAAATAATAGGGAAAAGATAAAAACAAATACTGATTAAAAATCAAACTATTGGTTATAAAAATGGAAACTACTTAATCAATTTTTCAGATTCTAATCTATGAATTAGAAACAACTGTAAATGAATTTAGAGACCTATCTATGAAATGACTCAATTTGATGATAATGTGATAGGAACTGGGGTGAATGTGTCGTAATGACTTTCAAATGTAACAACAAAACAAAATGGGAGCAAATTTAATCTAATTTCTACAAAGAGATGTAAACTACAAAGAGACCAATTATAGTTAACTTTAAACATTACGAATCTATCTTCTATCCATAAGCAAAATCATATGAAGCTAATGAAATCTAGAAACAAGTAGAAAACTTAATAAATATATTTAATTAAACTGATTTTGATAAAAATATTTGTTTCTGAACCAAACTTTATTTCATGAATACCTTCATTATTTGTGCGAATGGGAAATTGATCCTATGCTTAACGAAGAAACTATCAAAACTAAGATACTTGGAGAATGAAATTATTAACTCTAATCTGAAATAAATCTTAAGAACATAGAATAAGCTACACTAAGAATAAAACTGATAAATTCTAAAGCAGTAACATGTTAGCAAATCAAATACAAAAGACATAACTCGAGAAATAGTTAAAACAAATTTAAGGAAGACAAGATAGAAACTATGAATAACGACAAAACTTAATTAAAAACTTTATGGAATATGAAGCAAGGTCCTAATTATAGTTAAAACTACTAATTAGAAGCAAGAAATATTATAGTTAAAGAAACTAAGAAATTGAATTCAAAATAAGCATGAAAACAATGTAGAAAGTATGAAACTCTGAATGGCAATCCGAATGACTATCTGAATGACAATCCGGATGGAAGGAAATGATTTAAACTAAGGAAAGAAGCAGTTTGGATGATCTTAACGTCAGCTAGCAAGTGCATATGAACCTACAATGAAAAGAAGTCAGTGAGAAGACTGTTGAGAAGCTAAGATAGTGGGAAGTAACCTATTCTAATCATTGTTTAAAAGATGAACAACTTCTATAACATAGTCAAACAAAACTAAGATGTGAATAAATATTAACCTACAGCTACATAAAGAGAAACTGATGGAATTGATTCTAATTATAAGTAAGCTTGAAATAGAAACTAACTAAACAACAACTAACTAAACTCTATCTAATTGCAGAAGACTAAAAAACAAACTACAAAACACTATGCTTGGTCGACCATTATCAATACTGGAAAAGTAAATTAAGTTAGCAACAAGAGACAGATTACAGAAAAATAAAGAAATGACATGTACAGGAAAACATAATAAATTACATACACTGGAAAATGAACTATCTACTTGTAGAAAAGAAAATGCAGAAAAATATAAATAAAACCTTTGGTTGATGAGGGGCACTTCCTAGCAATCAGAGATTGGAACTAAATCAACTTAGTCACCAACAGTAAAAAATCAACAACTACGAAACTGGAACTTTCATTAATTGACAAAAAATTACACAACATTTATGTAAAAACTACTACTATCTTCTGTATATTCCTTTTGCTATCTGATAATCATCGGTTCTCCATACGAGGCATCTATTTATAATTTTTACAATGGGAGAGAAGGTCGACGTAGTTGACCTCTCTAAAATAGGAGTCTTTATGACTATCAAACCATTGCCTGGTGATTTACGACAGCACAGAAGCCGCCTGCCTGCTTTCACAGCGTTGATCCTACCTGATGCGAACAACTGCGTGTTTGTTTCCTTCAACCGTGGGCAGAAGCATGTGCTCACAGGTCAAGCATGGAAAGATGGAGCTGTTGGAGCATCGACGTGGGCATGAGCATGTGCTATCAAGCTAAACAGATGGAGAAGTGAATCTTCTAGAGTGTTGACGTGAGGAAATGGTGTGCTGTCAAGCTCGACAAGTAGGGAGGCGAATCTTCTAGAACAGGGGCTCACCAACAATAACCACCACGTTGCTAACAAAACCCTTGTTTCCATTTCTATCTTTAATGGCCAGGAATATACCAACCGATGGTCTCGCAAGTCAAATGTAGGGATGAATAGCGGGATGGATGTGATTGAATGTTAGCAACATGAACATCCATCTGAATGGAGGTTAGTTTGAAGATCGCATCCTGTAGGACAAAAACTAAATGCCAAGCATGTCTAGAAATATGCAATGATTGTCAATAAACCATAGAAATGATAATAATTATTCATGATTCGTATGATGTTCAAATAAATGCATACTTGAGTCTATTTGATGGTCTGAATGACAAAAAGAGTGAATTATTATATCGAAAATAATGAAAATAACGCCACTCAGAGTATATTTGATGATCGAAAATGGTGAGAAAATGGACACCAACTTTCCCCCAAAACAGATATATGCCAGGTCCCACTGAGCAAAACAGAGAAAAATTTAGGAAGAAGGATGAGTTGCACTAGCAGCTACCTTCGACTCGGAAAAGGAAGTGGTTTTATCTTTAATCTTCTAGAGCTTCCTAAACTGGTCCTTAAAGGAGTCATACTTCATCCAGAGAGTAGTATGGGATGCTCTTTTGGCATTAACCAAGCATTCAATGCTTCTTACTTGTGTGCACAATACCTTGTTTTATTCCTGAAGCTCAAACATTGTTTCCACATAATTATGTTTCTGATCCGCCAACCATGCTATACCTCGGGTCAACCTATCCACTTCCTGCTGATTCAGAATGGGATTTTCTATGCGATGTCCCCGGTCCTTTTGAGGACTCAAATTTCTTGAAGATGTTTCAAGCTCAACAGTATGTTCTTCAAGAACTCTGTCTTCGGTGTGTGCAGGAGAACTTTTAGCAGCAGAGGCTTCACACAATCAAGCATATACATTGGCTAATGTGAGGAGAGGTATTTCAAGGGTATGGTCGTCTGAACGTGATGGATGAATGACAGTCTGGATAACGGAATGGTTGACGAACTGGTCACGATTTTTTCTCGTGTATTTAGTGGGTACTGAAAAGAGTGGGAATTCTGAAGTAGGGTCACCAAGGGAAAGCTCGGGAGAAGGTGATGAATGGACAGGGTGCACATCGCCTGAGGGGCCCTCACCAAACCGCATAGGCTTAGCATCTCATTCTGCTTACGTAGAGGCTTGGGTAGGCTCACTAATACTAGCTTGGAAACAATGATGTTTTTGAGAAGCAGAGGATTTAACAATAGGCTTCTTAAGCAAATGAGGGTTAGTATTTCAAAAACAAAATGATCCCAGGTTTTCCCTCTCTCTTCCAACTGGTGAATGATCAATATTTTAATGAGATAGTGATGGTACAAGATATGAGAGGGATTAACAGTATTCTTCCTAGCCTGGCTTGACATCTTCTCTAAACTTTTCAGGAAATAGAATGGGAAATTAAGGGTATGATTGTTAACAAAATGTGCTAGCAATCTAAAATGACAGACTTTAAAAATAGTAAACTTACCCTCACAAGTGATCAGATGGATGATGACAGTCAAGGGATCTAGGTATTCTGGCTTGATCCGCTCCCAGTGGAATCCTTTTGTTCCAGCAACATGTTGATATTCAGCTTTCAAAGTAAATTCGTGAGCCTTTTGTGGAAGGAGGAGATGTTTGTGCGAACAGGAACCCTCCCTAGGAGGCTTCGTGTCTAATGCGATAGAGTCTTCCGTCACAAAAAAAGTGAGATGGCCAACTTTGGCCATCTTGCCATCGAATCCTTTAGAAAACAACATTGAAGTCTCATGGTCGTAGCCTTGGAGAAGGCAGAGAAACGAACTGCAACTGACTTGAAGGAATACCTCACGACATTCTTTGAACTCGGGGATGCGAAGTAATTCCTGGTAACTTCCAGGTTCATGATGGATCGACATAACTAGACATAGGTCGAGGGATGTGGATAGGTACAGGGGATGCAAGAGATGCAAGAGACGTGGCTTAAAAGAAAAAAATGGAAAGCAAAATTCATGCAATCATCAATTTAAATTGAAGTCCATTTGAATGGTTGAATGATTGTAGGTGAGGAATTAGCATGTTTTGAGAGATCACGCTTATCAAGGATCTTGAATCGAGTTCCAAATGCGTGAGTTAGTGAATATGTGTGGTATGGTATATTCAACCATGTCCAAAGTCGAACTTTGGACAAGTTGAATGTAATTCTCGAAATGAAATTATAGGTATGGATTACACGTGAAAGATTATGATGACTTGATTTAATATGATGGCAAATCGTACAACAGGATAATTAAGACCATATGGTGGTCATGCAATGATTCTGAAGATCACAATGATGCAAAATCCATTCATTTAATAGAGGCGAGATAGGTAAGGAAATGAGACCACGTGTGAAATTGACATTTGATTGATTCTTGACATAATTAGCAAATTAGATTTATCAATAATATTCAAATTTGGATACCTTGGCATGTTTAATAAAGCAATTATAAGCTATGGTTTCATTTGGCACTTCATTCAGATCGTTTTACATCTGCCTCATTCGTCACCTCATTCGGATCGGCATTTGACCCGTCATTCAATCCTTCATACTGACTTTTGTCTATACAAGATCTGCTTATTGATGCTGATTGAAGCTGATTTTGCAGGGAATTTTCGAGGTTGTTAGTGCACAAAAGATGCTGTAAACTTTGCTTTTCTGGAACTCTAAGTCATGTTCTTCTTTTATTTTCCATTGATCATAATAATCTTCCTTATGCTTTTTGCATTAACCTGAAAACACCTATCATTTTATCATAAATAAATAAATTTTTTTTTATAGATATTCAGAAGGTAAAAACAGTTCTAATCCTCCCCCAAATTGTGTCCTCAAGCCATCAAAGAGAAATTGATTAATATTCAAATATTTTCAATTGAAAGTTTTGCCGATAGCTTCTAAAATGCCATGATAATCTTTGTAATAAAATGAAAAATTAGTTAATAAATGTAGATTATTCAGATATGTACATTCATCAAAACAATACAACAATGCTTAAGAAGACCATATAAAGAATGATAATGTAGTTAATGCGAAAATTGCCATAGGAAAAACTAGTCATTCATGACTCATTTTAAAGATCTTTTGTCATCCAAAGAATATAGATAAAGTTCACCTTCGAGTTTGTGATATTTCTATAGTTATGGGTCCCATTTCTAGGATAATCATATCCTGGTTATTGTTTGAATTAGAGGACACAGTCCAAGTCCAACTTACAACTATTCTCTAATGACAGTATAAATAATTGGCCTAAACATATGTTTGGATACCAAGGGTTTTATGAGCCATGTGCATAGCGACGCATTAACCAAACCTCGTTTACCCAATATTCACCCACTGCCAGCAGGCCTGTTCAGTACCCTGATGGGTTTATCTTGGTACCATGCAAGCATAGCCCCGTTTCCAGCGAGCCTGTTTAGTACCCCGATGGGTTTACTTTCATTTACCGAGCTTCCTTGTTTAATATTTTACTTAGCATGGACCCATTCCTAGCGAGCCTATTCAGTACCCCGTTGGGTTTGCCTCGTATAATAATATATATATACATTTTTTGTAAGGATGTCGATTGGCACTAGAGTGTGCTAAGCCTACTAAACACATACTTCAAACAAGAATTTTAGGATAACCCTTATGAGTAACTTTATTTATAATGGCCTAATTATAGATCATGTCAAAAGATAATAACCTAAAGTTGTTCTTTGACCTATCAGTACATCTTCTTCATAAAAGATTAGTAATGTTCCCCACAAAATAGAAATATGTTAAGATTTAATATGCTAAGACAGAAAATAGCAGCATTACATTCCATTTCACAATAATAGCATATACAGGATCACTGAAGAAACAACAAGCACAGCATAAACACAAGAGACAGAGATTTATCCTGGGAAACCCTCATGGGGTAGAAAACCCAGCAAAGTTTCCTCAATATAGATGACCAACAATATACAAAGATGAAACCCTGAGACATGATATCCTCCTCCACAATTGCATACCTCTCCTCCACAAGTGCTCTATCCTCAAGTGAGTGAGTGTGTATAATGAGGAACACACCTCCTCTATTTATACACTACTCTGATATGTATTTTACACAAGTACATGTAGGCTCGTATTTAACCATTAGGTTAAATACCCCATTATAACTGACTGGGCCGACCCCCACATGGTGGGTCTAATAACCCTTTGACCCACATAACACATACAGGGCCGATCCCCACTAAGGAAGTCTAATAACCCAAGTTACCACATTCTGACGGAGGAATAAACATATCCGAATATACAATAAGATCTTCAAGGAGGAATGAAACATCTCCAGAATAATAAAGTACAAATATAACATTCTTTGAAGTTACAATATCTCAACACTCCCCCTTAATGAGAAGGATATTATAACAGCATCTGCATGAGCAAGGAGTCATCAACATCATACATGATACATCTATAAATCATTGGAAGCTTTCTCAACATCATCAGTAACTCAACCAATTACTGGAACATATTCAATACTGGGTCTTTATCTTCTGCAGCACCCACACAACTACAGCAACATCAATATCTGAATCCTCATGATCATCAGCATCGTCATCACACGATCATCAGCATCGTCATCGCACAATCATCAGCATCATCATCATACGATTATCAGCATCGGAATCATCTCGATCATCTCGATCTACAGCATCTGGATCATCTCGATCTACAGCATCTGGATCATCTCAATCTATAGCATCTGGATCATCTCGATCTACAACATCTGGATCATCTCGATCTATAGCATCTGGATCATCTCAATCTACAGCATCAGGATCATCACGATCTACAGCATCCAGATCATCACGATCTACAGCATCTGGATCATCTGTATTAGTATCCACACCAATACATCTATCATCAAAACATGTATTCTTACTAATACATATATCATCAAAAGCATGTATTCTCACTAATACATCTATCATCAAAGGCATGTATTCTCACTAATACATCCATCATCAAACGCATGTATTCTCACTAATACATCCATCATCAAACGCATGTATTCTCACTAATACATCCATCATCAAACGCATGTATTCTCACTAATACACCCATCATCAAAAGCATGTATTCTCACTAATACACCCATCATCAAAAGCATGTATTCTCACTAATACATCTATCATCAAAAGCATGTATTCTCACTAATACATAGCAGCATATCCTGCAACACACACGATCATATTACAGGATGATCAATCCCGCTCTCTTTAGGACATAGGTCCATGGATGATACAATCCAGATCAAGTTCCAGGATGATCAATCCTTATCACTTTAAGACAAGTCTCATGTCTAGGGACGATGCAATCCCGATCCAGTTCCAGGATGATTAGTCCTTATCAATTTAAGACAAATCTCATGTCTAGGGACGATGCAATCCCGATCCAGTTCTAGGATGATCAGTCCTTATCCATTTAAGACAAATCTCATGTCTAGGGACGATGCAATCCCGATCCAGTTCCAGGATGATCAATCCTTATCCATTTAAGACAAATCTCATGTCTAGGGATGATGCAATCCCGATCCAGTTCCAGGATGATCAGTCCTTATCCATTTAAGCCAAATCTCATGTCTAGGGACGATGCAATCCCAATCCAGTTCGAGGATGATCAGTCCTTATCCATTTAAGACAAATCTCATGTCTAGGGACGATGCAATCCCAATCCAGTTCCAGGATGATCAGTCCTGATCCATTTAAGACAAATCTCATGTCTAGGGACGATGCAATCCTGATCCAATTCCAGGATGATCAATCCTTATCCATTTAAGACAAATCTCATGTCTAGGGACGATGCAATCCCGATCCAGTTCCAGGATGATCAGTCCTTATCCATTTAAGACAAATCTCATGTCTAGGGATAATGCAATCCCATCACGTACATTTTGAACCGAGGTCCAGGGACGATGCAGTCCTATCTTCAATTCTCTGAGACCTCAGTCTACGGATCAATTCTGGGACCTAAGTCCGGGGAAGATACAATCCCCTACCTGTTCATTTAGGACTTCATTTTTGGAGACATCATGTCTACGGCTCTCTTTTAGAACATGTGTTCAAGGATGATACAATCCCTCTTCTTTCTCGGAGACATTTTTCTACAGCTCTCTTGAGGATGATGCAATCCTATCATGTCCACCAAGGACTTCATTCTCGAAGACATACGTCTACGGCTCTCTTGTGGATGATGCAATCCTATCATGTCCAGCAAGGACTTCATTCTCGAAGACATACGTCTACGGATCTCTTGAGGATGATGCAATCCTATCATGTCCACCAGGGACTTCATTCTCAAAGACATACGTCTACGGCTCTCTTGAGGATGATGCAATCCTATCATGTCCACCAAGGACTTCATTCTCGAAGACATACGTCTACGGCTCTCTTGAGGATGATGCAATCCTATCATGTCCACCAAGGACTTCATTCCGAAGACATACGTCTACGGCTCTCTTGAGGATGATGCAATCCTATCATGTCCACCAAAGACTTCATTCTCGAAGACATACATCTACGACTCTCTTGAGGATGATGCAATCCTATCATGCCCACCAACCTCTCTGTCGGCATCACCAATATAGGTATCCATATCATCGACCTCACTGTCGATGCGGGAAATCTCATCATAAGTGATCACATCGCTCCCCCTTTCGAGGAGGGTTCTTTTGAACTATTTTAAGTTTGTCTCGGAAAACTTTACTTGAGGTAGAGGTTTGGTTAGTACATTGGATCGGTAGAGGTTTGGTTAGTACATTGTCAACTTGTTACAAATTCGAACTTTAATTTTTTTTTTTTTTTTGCACCATATCTTGTATATAGAAATGTCAGATCTCTATGTGCTTTGACTTATCATGGAACACTGGATTCTCTGCCATTTTGGTACAACTCTGTTTGTCACATAGGGTCATAGTTGGGTCCATCTCTAAGTCAATTCTGAAGCCATACCTCTTCACAATTAGCAGAGCAAGCAGCCATGTATTTTGCTTGTGCTAAGAGCCACACTAGATTGTTTCCTGCTCAACCACGAGATCATGGCTGATCCCAGACAATAACATCCTCTCGATGTGCTCTTCCTGTCTAATAAAGTTCCTGCCCAATCAACATCTGTGTATCCATCTGAATTCATGATCTCCAAGATAAAATAGATCAAATTCTATTGTATCCTTTAGGTACCACATCACATGATTTACAGCTTATCAGGTGAACACATCTAGTTTCCACTAGATACTTACTCAAGGTGTTCACAGCAAAGCATATATCTGACCTAGTTTTCGTTAGACACATCAATGACTCAATATTTTGTCTGTACAGAGTTCTATCCACTAACTCTGATGAGTCATCTGCTAACAACTTCAACAGTGGCCATACCAACACATCAAGTCCTTTTAATATTTCTCAGCATACTTTCCTTGGTTGAGAAAGATTCCTTTTGAGCCTTGCCATACTTCCAGACCTAGGAAGTAATGCATCAATCTGAGATCTTTCATTTTCATTTCTTCAGCCATCTTCTTCTTTCTTTTCATGATCCGTTTCTCATTTCTTGTTAGAAAGAGATCATCATCATACAATAATGGTATGATAGGTTCATCACCTACAACCTTAAGGTAAAGGTTAGTAACAACTTTACTTTTGGTAAAGTCCAAGTTTATCAAGAAACTGTCAATTCTCCCTTTGTGAATGAACATCATTCACACTCTGCATTGAAGGATCTTCCACATATCTATCTGTTCCATCTCTCGTTAGATGGGTCTACTAATATGAGCCTCAATATCATTCGAACTCTGTGGTGAGTTCCTTCTTGCATCCATGTCATCTGTGTATATAAACCATATTCAACCTTGTAGCGAAGGTTGAGATCCACATCGCCCATGGTGATCATTAAGCTCATCAAATGATTATCGATCCTGGGAACTCATACAGAACCTGATTCAGACTTCTTCTTTAATTTCACCATTAAGAGAATGGTCTTATCTAGCCACTTGGAGCAAACATCTCATCATGATTCTCTTCCTCTTTCTAAGAGAATCTTCTAGCCTCAAGCCTTCTATAGTGTGTTTGATTTGTAAATCTTTTGTTGAACATCCATCGCTTGTTCAGTGTTCATCATTCATCATGATCTTTCCTACACATCAAATTTAAGTACATGATTAGTGATACTTCATAATCATCAAATCATATTGACATGATAATCTATTATGCATACAGATATCATTTACATAGTTATGCAACTATCTTGACCAATACTTTGGCACAACACTTTCCCATATCCTATATGCATACAATGGCTATCTAGATGCCTTCCATCTCCACCAGAACATACTATCGAGAGTGTGCACATCTCTGAGCATGTCAGCAAAGAGGTTTCATTCTAGACAAGCTACAATGGAATGTTTGTCCAACTTACCAATCATATGCATATTAGTAGTATACTGTTCAATGCTCTATGAATGTTTACACTCAGCGTGATATATTCTAAATATGCATACAATCTATTACAAGCAATATCATTTACTATTTTAAATAACAGCTCAAATACTTATCTTTTATGTTTTTTTGGTTGCCTCTCGCTTGGTCTTCTAAATGTCTTTTGAACTTCTATTAATTCTATACCACTGTGCATGCTCAAGTGTGCAGTAGTGTTATCCTCATGATCTCATACACAAACATACATTCATTAGTATATTATAAACATTATCAAAACATCTAAATAGTCTTGAATATGTATAGTCACGATCATAAATAATAAACATTAGTATTCAAGATTTCAGGGAAGACTTCTTTTACTCATGCATATCATCAATCAAGATAAAAGACATAATATGCACAATCCCTTGATTACTAACTTTATGAATAAGAATATCTAATCATGCCAAGTATACTTATATAAGGGATCCCAATACAAGGTAAGATTCTAACATGACATAGGAAAACATACCTGGATTAGTATACCTGCTTAGTTATGTACAACATACCTAAACAATCTCTTCAATGATTTAGAGATCCTGAGCTAGAACCTGCATGTCTCATAGGTTAAGCATAATATAACAAAGTCATACATACCTCGTAAGTAGAACAAAGATTATGGATGAGTCTTTGTCTTCATGATGTCATGGTCATGGAACTTGATTTGTCTTTTGTGATGTACCTGTATCTTATTAGCAGACAACATCAACCTCCCACAACACCATAATGCATTAGTACAATCTTATAGCCCTAATCAATGAATGTCTTCGATACTTCACATGCATTCATACTGTTACTAGGGTGATAATACAATTCTAACATTAATCAAGATTGTACTAATAAATAACATGAAGACAAAACACATTATGAACTTAATCAAGAATCAGATTTCAAGACATACTTGAACCTCCTTAAGTCATACCTGTCGAGACTTATTCTTAGCCTCAACTCCCCCTGAAACTTGATCTGGAGCTTGATTAGAGTTTGCTGGAGAAACCCTAAAAATTCAATCTTTGACTTTCACACTTCAGAATGAATGGAAGGATGTGTCTTGCTGGGCTGATCAAACTAGCATACTTCAATTTTGAAATCTCTAAAATTTGACCCCTCAAAATTGCCTTTGAAACTTCTGGATCTTCTGGACAGAATCCTGAACTAGGGTTTGATGAAGCCCACCCTTCTGCTCATTGAAAAGGTTTGATCCAGGGCTCTAAACTCTTATTTTTCTGAGGAGCTTCTAGCCATGGTTACAAACTTAAAAAATTCCAACTTTTGTTGAAGCCCTAATTTTCCTACTTTCCTATCAAAATCCCGAGCTAGGGTTTAATCAAGCCCGGTCTTCTACCCAACCAAAAAATTCGATCTTGGTCTCTAAATTTCAATTTTTCTGAGTAGCATTCAGCCGTGGATTCCGATTCCAAGAATTCTAACTTTCTCCGAAACCCTAAATTCCGGAAGCCATGAATAAAGGTGCTCCAAAAATAATTGCGTTTTCACAAAAATATGTACCTGATTGTTTCTGCTATAACTCTGAAATTTTCGCTCCACAGGGTCTGAAAATTTTTTCTTCAGTAGCCTGACCTGTCATCTTTCCATCTTGACAGGTCTAACCTCAATTGGATTTTCTGAGAGAGAGTTATGCCAAATGTCGCAACGTGACCTGTTTTGGGATAATACAGGAGAGCGAACTTGTACGGTGTGCCACGTGTCACTGTTTGAACTTAGGCCTCTTAAAACTTTTTCTGAGATAGATCGCCCTGTTATATTTCCATCCTGATAGGTCTGACCTCAATTGGACACTCTGAGAGAGAGTTATGCCAAGTGTCGTAACATGACCTGTTTATGGGATAAAACAGGAGAGCGAACTTGTACGGAGTGCCATGTGTCACTGGTTCAGCTTCGGCCTCTAAATACGTTTCCTGAGATAGTACAGTCTGTGTACTACCTGTCACTTTTTATGAAATTTCATTTGGAGCTTCCTAGCCCAAGTTATGACCTTTTTTCCTAGGTCACCTAATTTTGAATGAGATCTGGAAGAGGCAGAAACCCTAACTTGTACTGAAGATAACTTACAAAGTACAACGAATCTGAGGGTTCCCTTTGGACACAAGGTACCTGGGGATTTTATCTTCGACCTGTAAACGTTTTAGACCCTGAACCTTCACAGAAATGGATTTATAGCGAAAGTTCCACGATGACTGGTTTTTGCTATGTAAAACCCTAATCTTCAAATTGTCGTAAGTAAAGCAAGTGTCGTAAGTGCCATACCTTGCCTTCCTTCAGTTTAGCTCTGATACCATGTTAATATTTAATATGATAAGACATAAAATAGCAGCATTACATTCCATTTCACAATAATAGCCTATACAGGATCACTGAAGAAACAACAAGCACAGCATAAACACAAGAGACAGAGATTTATCCTGGGAAACCCTCGTGGGGTAGAAAACCCAGCAAAGCTTCCTCAATATAGATGACCAGCAATATACAAATATGAAACCCTAAGACATGATATCCTCCTCCACAATAGCATACCTCTCCTCCACAAGTGCGCTATCCTCAAGTGAGTGAGTGTGTATAATGAGGAACACACCTCCTCTATTTATACACTACTCTGATATGTATTTTACACAAGTACATGTAGGCTCGTATTTAACCATTAGGTTAAATACCCCATTATAACTGACTGGGCCGACCCCCACATGGTGGGTCTAATAACCCTTTGACCCACATAACAGATACAGGGCCGACCCCCACTAGGGAAGTCTAATAACCCAAGTTACCACATTCTGATGGAGGAATAAACATCTCCGAATATACAATAAGATCTTCAAGGAGGAATGAAACATCTCCAGAATAATAAAGTACAAATATAATATTCTTTGAAGTTACAATATCTCAACAAAATATCACTCACTTTTGAGATACCTTTTAAAGATGCTTTAAGTGACAAGTTTTGATAATGAGTCTAGGATGAGCCAGTGATCCATAGGTGTAAGATAGAACTTTTTGGAGATCATAATGATTAAGGTCGATCTTAAGCAACTGTTCTAATGCTAAATCGGAAATGTGCATGTCTGAATCAAATACCATATGCAGAATCATAGAAGAAAGTGGTTTGAAAATGATATAAAGAACATTTTATCTTTTCACTATAAATTTTCAACAAGAATTGAAAGAGAAGAAGTTTGGATGTATTATGAAGTTTTTAGAGCACTTCCCTCTTTAAATGTTGTTGCATGAACTGATTATAAGGTAAGGTTCTTATAATTAAGCTGCAAAACCATTTGTTAGATGATTCATTTTTATTCAAAACAAAAACATATGTACAAAGAAAGTTATAGAGTTTAGGAAAAGGGAAAAATAGTCTTCCTGCTTTAATTGACAGGATTTCATAACCTGATCATAATAAATTTCCTGAAAAAAAGGCAATCAGTTGTTAGAAATGACTCTTATTATTATTAAAAAAAAAACATATTTACATATATACAAAGGAAGATAATCCAAAATAATTCAAGAACTAAGAGAAGGAGGAACAACTTTCTCTTCTACCAGCTCCATTTCCCCCTGTTGTAAGGAATTTTGCACAAAATCTTGTTTAGATATCGGTTGATGATAAAGTCTAAGTCTATGTCCATTTACAACAAAGGAAATTTGAGAATCATCAATTGTCTTAATTTTAACGGATCCATTATCAAAAGCTGTAACAATTTCGTATGGACCCATCCAATGAGTGGTTAATTTACCTTTAAAATTTGTGTATCTTGAATAAAAAAGTAATGCCCAGTCTCCAGTTTTGAATTGTTTCTGTTTAATGTATCTATCACGCCACTTTTTGCGTTGGTTTTGTATTAATATTGTGCATTGAATAGCATCTTTTCTAATCTTGTCTAATTCATTTATTTGCAGGATTTGTTGTCTCTGTGCTTCTTCTAGATTCATCCCTAATTGTGCAGCCATACGAAAGGTTTTGACTTGAAATTCAATAGGTAGAAGAACTTGTTTGCCATAAACGAGTTCATAAGGTGTGTGGCTAGTGGTGTTCCTCCAAGTTATTCTATAATCCCACAAATACTCTGGAATCCTATCTGCCCAGTCTTTGTGGTGTAACTGGATAGTCTTAGTCATGATGGCTCCTAATACTTTGTTGGTGGATTCTACCTTACCATTGGCTTGCGGGTGATATGGTGAAGATGTATAATGTCTAATACCATATTTTTCAGTAAGCTCTTTCATTAAATTGGAGGTAAACTAAGATCCTTGATCGGTTACAATTTCCCTAGGTACAATGAATCGGGTAAATATTTCTTCATATATAAACTCTACCACAAATTTCTCCATGGCTCGGAATAAAGCTTTAGCTTCTACCCACTTGGTGACATAATCTGTATAGACTAGGATGTACTTCTTCTTGCAAGACATAGGGGAAATTGGCCCAACGAAATCTAGAGCCCATTTTTCAAAAGGTTCAATCATAACTTGAGGTTGTAAAGGCATCTCATCGGATGGCATAGGTCTACCCATTCTTTGGAAACTGTCACACCCCTTGACATATTTGGCAGCATCTTTGAAAATTCTTGGCCAATAATACCCAGAGTGCAACACTTTGTATGTTGTTCTCTTATCAGAAAAATGCCCACCGCAAGGTCCACCATGACATGCATGAAGGATCTCTGCCATCTCATCCTCTCATACACATCGTTTAATAATAATATTAGGACCAGTACGAAAGAGATCATTATCCATCCAATAATAATTAGAGATTTGAACTATGATCCTATGTTTCTCAGGTGGGGAGAGGTGGTTTGGTAGCTTTCTAGTTGCTAAGTAATTGGCTATGTCTGCAAACCAAGGGGTTCGAACAAATACAACGAACAAATGTTCATCTGGGAAGGTATCATCGACAGGGATGGCATCATTGTCAATTTCAATTCGAGAGAGAAATTCAACTACTACATTCTCTCGACCGAGACGATCAACAATAGTAATGTTAAATTCTTGTAACAAAAGAAGCCACCGAGTCAACCTACCATTGGTGATTGGTTTATTTATCAAAAATCTAATTGTGGAGTGGTTAGTATGTATGAAGATTTCATATCCTTTGATATAATGACGAAACTTGTTAATGGCATAGACTACTGCCATAAACTCTTTTTCAGTAACAGTGTATTTCGATTTTGCAGGGGTCAAATTTTTACTAGCGAAATAGATGGGATGTGATATTTGTCCCTCTTTTTGACCTAAGACTGCGCCTATGGCTATGTCAGAAGCATCAGTGGGTATATGAAAAGGAATGGACCAATTGGGGCCCCTAAGTATTGGTGCCACTGATAGGTTTTCCTTCAAAGTTTCGAAGGCTTGTTGATAAGGTTCAGTCCATCGAAATTCTGTATCTTTCATGAGTAGCTTGAACATAGGTGTGGCTATCTTAGTGAAATTTTCAATAAACCGTCTATAATAGCCTGCGTGGCCAAGAAAGCTTCTTACTTCCTTCCTATTTTTGGAGGAGGAAGATTAACAATTATTTCTATCTTAGCGGGATCCACCTTGATACCTTGAAGAGAGACATGATGTCCCAGAACTATGCCCTCATTTAGTAGCATCTTACATTTTTCATGACTAAGAGCTAAGTTTGTTTCTTAGCACCGAATAAGAACTGTTTCAAGTTTATCTAGGGCTTCTTGGAAGGTATTTCCGTAAACTATAAAATCATCCATATAAACTTCTACACAGCCATGTATAAGTTCAACAAAGATTCCTAGAACTTCCTGCTGGAAAGTAGCAGGTGCATTACAAAGGCCAAAAGGTAACACTCGATATGCATATGTCCCCCAAGAACAAGTAAAGGTTTTCTTGTCTTGATCCTCAGGTGCTATTAGTTTTGATTGTATCCACTATACCCATCAAGGAAAGAAAAGTATTTCTTCCCTAATAAAGTATCTAACATGTGTTCAATGAAAGGCAAGGGGAAGTAGTCCTTAAGAGTGGCCTTGTTTAATTCTCAAAAGTCAACACAGATATGCCATTTCCCTGTGAATTTATTTGGGACTACCACCAGAGGAGATACCCATTTACTATTAGAAATTAGGTAGATGAATCTAGCATTAAGGAGTTTTTGTAATTCATCTTTTACTATATCCTTTAGGGATGGATTCATTCTTCTCTGGGGCTGCCTAATAGGAGGTATGTTTGGGTCTGTGTAAATGTGGTGAATATAGGTATCTGGGTGTATACCTTTCATATCGGTATATTCCCATGCAAATGCTCCAGTTTGACTCTTGAGAACTTTTAGTAATTGTTTTTGCTGACTCTCATCTAAACCTGCATTTATATGTAGAAATTTTTCAGAACTAACCTCACACGGTATGGTATAGGATCCTAGATGTTCTTCAATTGCGAATACATAGGGTGTACTTGTAAATGTTGAGAGGCTCATGTTTTCTTGGAATTCATCTCCAAGGATATGGTCAAGTTGGGAAAAAGAAAGAGGAAAGTCTATACATGTTATGGAAGAGATAAATTGATTCAACACATTCTCGGAATTCTATTCTTGAAGTGCCTAGGAGAAATCACTAACAAGGGAAATTTATTCCAAGTTCTCATCCCTGAAAGGACAATCTAACCAAAATAGGTTTTCAGATAATGGTTGTGCTGGTGGGTATAATGCTAGTTTTCTTGTAGATAACCCATCAGAGATAATCATCTCTCCATCCCTACATCCTATAAATGTATTGGCAGTAGCCAACCAAGGTCTTCCCAGAATAATGGGGTGACCTTCGGAAGGGTCTTTTGATTAAATGACCTGAATTCAATGGGATATTCCCATGAAGCTACTGATACGGTGATGTCATCCAAGATCCCAACAGGCTGTACCATTGTGCAATCTGCTAATTCTAGCATTGTTGGGGTAGGGTGGAGGAATTGTCCTAAATTGAGAGTTTCTAAAACTATGGTAGTCATCAGGTTAATAGAGACTCCTAGATCAATAAGTGTGTTTCCTATGGCGGTGTTATTGATGATAAGAGTCACCACAAGATTTCCTAGATTTGAATACTTTGGGATTCTAGGTGGGTCGGCTATGTAATCTGACATTTCACCTATTACATGAATTGTTAAAGGGTCTTTTTGTTTCCTACCTGGTCTCTTAATACAAAGTTGCTTTATCACTTTACTATAGATTGTGATATCCTTAATGGCTTGCAATAAAGGGATCTTAATACAAATATTTTTCAATTCGTTAATGATATCATACTCTGGATAAGTTACAAGTTTTTCTATTACCAAACGCTCCAGAAATGGGGGTGACTTTTCTCCCATAATTGTGTGTGTTGAAGATTTAGGAATCACCACATCTTCAAGAATGGCATCATTCAAAACTTCACTAGGTGTGTTTTCTTCATTCTCTTCTCGGATAACAACTGATGACTTGGGATGATCTTGCAGAACTCTTCCAGACCGTAGTTGAATCTCATGTATTGGTGCATTTGAAATGGCATATGAAGGAAGAGGTAACAACTTAATGCTATTAATAGCTTGGGTTGGTTTGTTGTTAGGATTTTGTATCATTTGTGCATGTAATATTGTGGGTCTTGGAGGGTTCATAGTTCGGAAATGGTGAGGTTGATTTGGGATAGGGGGTAGTGAAGGAGGTACAAATCCAGGAAAGAGTTGTTGAATATTAGGTGGGTAAGGATAGTTAGACATAGGAGGAGGTGTTTGAGCATAAGCTTGTCCTCTCCACCCATGTGGCCATTGCTGTTGTTGAGCATTCTAATGAGGGTACTGAGGTGGCCAATTTTTTCAACCCAAAGTTGTCAATTGTTGAGGAGGTTTGTAAGGATGGTAATAGGGTGGAAATTGTGATGCTGGATCTTGATATGATGGTTGATCTCTAGGTTTCCAAGGCCTCCTAGATGGTTCGCCAAAGTTTCCAATCTTATATACAGCTTGTAATCCAGGCAACAATGGACAATTATCAGTTGGATGTTCTTCTGTACAAAGGTGACAAACTAAAACATTGTTTAATAGACATTCTCGTTGAGGGTGTTTAGTTCTACACCTAGGACAAAAAACACTCATTGCTTCCCACTCCTCATCCTGTCTCTTTTTAGCTTGTAATGCATCTAGTTAAGAACCCATATCATCTAAGATATCTATTTTAAAATATTCTAATAGGTTTCCCAACTCTACCCTTGTAACTCCACCAGGACTGGATGTATTTCCTTTTAGGTTTCTAGCATAGGATTATCAAAAGTGTCTTCCACTTTTCCCTCTACTCCTAGAGTAATTCCTACATAGTTCACAAATCTATGCAAAAGACTTACAAGAAACGTCTCCTCTTGCAATGAGATTAAGGTTTTCTAAGAATTCTTCTGAGATTCCCTTGAGGAAGAGTGTTCTTAATGCATCTTCCCGAAGATCAATATATTTGGATTTATGTAACACATTGTTAAATCTTTCGAGATAGTCTTCTAGGCTCTCATCTTCACGTTGTTGAATTTTGAAAATATTGTTGCGAGAGTCCTTAGGTTTACAGTAATCTTGATATTTTCGTAGAAATGCATTCTTCATGTCCTCCGAATTTTTAATACTAGATTCTCCTAATCCCACAAACCATTAAAGAACATAATCTTTTAGTGTGGCAGGAAAGAGTTTTAATTTCTGGCCATCTTGTAGGTAGTTATAACTCCTATACAAAATTTCAAATTCGAATAAAAATCTGTATGGATCCTCACTACTCTTCCCATAAAAGGTTGGTAGTGAGGAGGGAGGGATGTTTTTCATAGTCACATCTTGTGCAGTGTCTAAGATAGGGAACCCGAAGGTTCTTACACCCAAAATCTACTCATCATAAGATTCAGTGTATACACCCCTGAAGATGCTTGGACTAAGTAATCATCTTGGGAAGATCTGTACCCAATTGTGCTTAGTTTTGAAGGGTTGTCGTAGGTTGCACACTAGCAACATACGACGTCACACCTTGCCCCATTACAGGGTGTGACGAAGTCAGTAAAGTGGAAAAAATAGCTTCTTCTAGGTCCATCTCGAATCTTTCTGACTTGGGACCCTATCCCTGACCTCTTGGAAGAGCTGGCACTCGGTTCCTAGACATTTGGAGAGATCCCTTAAGCCTCTCATACCATCTCTCAACCTATCCTATCCATACCCTATCCATTTAGTCATATATAAATTAAGCTCACTCCCATCCCAAAGGGAGGAAGATTATGGTATCTACGTGCTGGTGAAATCATTCTTAGACCATCTCCACTCACCTATTGGAGAACTCATACTTCCTTGGAAGGATATGGAAATTGGATTTGTTGGAGAAGGGATGTAGCGTTAAGCCTTGGTTGTGGTTCTATATCTCTATCATGTACTCCTCTATTTGCAGTAATACAAATGCTTTCCATAATGTTGTTCATGTGTGTAACAATATTCAGTAGTTTACCTGCTTAACTGTTTACTTAGATCTCTTATTGTATAGATGTCTTTTATTGGTTTCTCTTGTTTCTTGTCTTGACAGGTCTTGCAGCTTGGATCTGATGACCATGAGACGTGGATCAAGACTCAGGAGAAAGTATTGCATAGTGAAAAGGTAAGACATCTAGTACTCGATCCTTAAGTAGATATAGGAAATGCATTAGTAGTCTATTCCATTTATTCTAGACTCACTTTAAGCTAGGGAGATCCGGCTCACGTCCGCTCGAGTGGATTGTCCAATGACAAATCTGGTGACCATACTGGGGAGTATAGAAATTGGTTAGTAGTTGTCAATTTGAGAGTCATTTTTAGTTGATTGCTTGACACAAGCCTTTTTATTTTTTCCATTTACTTCTTGGAGTTGATTTCACTATCAGATCTTCGTATTGAAGACTTTGATCTACTTCCTCTGAATTTGTACAACTCATTCCCAAACCATTCCATGGTTCATTGCTGAGATATTTGATTCATTTTTTAATCTAGACTTCGCCTATCGCACCTGGGTATTGGGAACAGAGCGACACTATGTCATTCTGGGTCTCTGTTCGTTACCTGTTGAGTACTCATCGCATCCCTTGCATTGGCAAACTGCGACATCATTGCACTTCCCGTGTATTCAAACTACGATGTCACACTGTGTACAAGAATAGAGTGCGCCGATTTGTCAAATTCTTGGCATGCAGGCATCTCTTCTCTATTTGATAGTTTGCACTTTGGTTTGCTGTATGAAATCTCTCTGTGCTGCAAGATCTAGCCAGGGATCCCACCTGTGAGTTGTGTTTTGAGTGTCTGGTTTTGTTTGGATTGATTTTGGGTTCCATTTTGGACAAGCTTGAAGACCGGTAGTGGTGGATACTCTTGTCTCCTCCACCTTCATCTGCTCACCCTTGCATTCCCTTCCTTCCATCCTTGATCTGATTATTACATTAGATTAGTTTCCAGACCTCATTTACATTTGTTTTGAGCTTTACTTGCTTAGTTTGCTTGCTGCTGCTTGATTTTGAGTTAAGTGTGTCTTTCAGCTTGGTTGAGTGCTTGTCTTTTCTTGAGTTTTTTTAATGTACTAGTGCTGCAAGTAGTGTTTTCTTTCCAGTCATTTAGATCTGAAAGCTCAGTTGTTATCAAGTTTACTCTTTGATGCATCCATTGAAAAATTAAAAAGTGCTTCTTTCCCATCATTTCTTAAACATTATTGGAGAAAATTGTTGTGCATTGGAAACTTCTCGTTTATATTTTGGAAGAATTGAATGAATGTATGATCTATTGTGTTTTTCTCGAATTGTGAATCGCTCATTTTCTTGAAAGGCTCAAAGTACGCTTCGATTTTTGCAAAATTGATTCCATGCTAAGGAAAGATAGATGCATTTTTAATTTTTGTTGCTTTTAGACCATTGAAAGTGAAATTGAAAAACTTGCATATTCCATTTCAGAATCCTCTCTTTTCATCACCTAGTGTCATTTTTATTTGAAAAGAAAAGGAAAAAGAAAAATGCTTTGATTTGGATAGTAGTGTTGTGAATTTTTGTGTTTCGTCGAAAAGGAAAAGAATACTTTCATAGTCAAGTTTTGTTTGAATTGGGATTGTGTTGCATTGAGTTTGTTTTGGAAATACTATTGGAAAGAAAATTCTCCTTCCCATAGCTAGAATTCATTGAAAGAAAAGAATATTTTATGCATGTAGCCATGGCTTACATTATGCTTCCGATTATGTACTCACCTCATGCATTCACCTAACCGTCCAAGATAAAATTAATGGTAGAACTAGGTAAAAGTTTTAGCAACTTGTGTGTAAGTTAGAGACATGTTTCAGCATCGTTAAGCATTGCAGCTATCGTTATTTGCCAGCATTGTATCCTGGGGGTATTGTAGGCTTCCACGTACTTATCGGTATATTGAGCTCCTTCACGTACCCACCAAGTACCATAATCCATACTTGGCGTATATCGAAGGGTGTATCATGTACTCGGTAGTATATCGGAAGGTCTTTTGCCGAACGGTTGTGCATTAGACATCACCACTACGGATTTGAGCTCCCACGTACCTTGCATCTATCGGGAGACACCACTAGGATTTCTGAAACCAACTAAGTTAACCATTTGGCCGTCTTGGAAAAGCAATACACTGAGAATAGCACTTTGAGAGATTAGCATGCACGTACTGTCCAGGTAATCGGGTATGCAGGAAAGGGTACGGTCCCAATCCTCCTTGCCGTGTCATATTGTTGGACCCTGCAGTATATCGCGGTTTGCAATGCCTTGATAATCCCGTGAGATTCCATACTTTCGAATCCACTCTGTCACATAAGTTTGATTATTGCCTTAGTTTGAGTAGGTTTTTCTGGACTGCTTTTATTTTAGCATACCCTTAGGAGAAATGCTGTGTCAGCCATCCTGGCTGATCATCCTGATACTCTGGTGGATTTTCCCTGGAGAAGATCCTATAGGATCTTAAACTTATCACCCGAATATCCCCTTAATCCAGAGGTTATTTCGAGGGTAAGAATGGATCAACGTAACACGGTCGTAGTTACTGAAGTGGAAAACTCCACTTTGAATGTTGGAGGACTTTTGTTTCCACAAACTCCTCCAGATTCACCTGCCTCTCATCCCCTGCGGGATGAAGGAGCACAAACCCCCACTTCACAAGACCTTTCTCTCGTCATCCCAGGAGAACCTGGATCGTTGGAATGGAAAAACCGATCCAAGGACAACCCTACTACAGCTGTTGGTCCTTCAACCGCTTATTGGACATCTTCTACAGACCACCCAATGGCTCATTTTTCCATCTCATCCCCACCTAACTGGACTACTCCAGAGTTCTCTAGGCCTTACTATAGGCCTGACCCCGCCGATATTTTTGGCCCCATCCATGAATGTTTGGAACAGTTATGTATTAGAGGTGATGAGCTTCAAAGACAAAGTCTCGAGTAACACTCTGAAGAGTTTCGAAATTTCCATTTCCAAATAAGATTTGACAACGGAGACATCCCAGTTCATCCGATATCTTTCGGATCACCTGAAGCACCCCACCACGTGACCACTAATAAGAATGGTCAACCCTCACAAGAGTCCAGTCCTGCACCTCAAGTGAACCAACCGGTGGAAGGACAATAGTCCAACACACCCGCCACTACTGCAGTTACTTTACGAGTTCCTTCCCCACCTCAAAATTTGAGGGGAGTGTATTCCATTCCCCCAGGTTATCCTATTGGTAATGTTATTACTATGGTAGCTAGTCAACAACCTACATTGGTTCAACCTTTGAATAGTGGTCAACCTACTGTGGCTGGGGGGAAACCCCTGTTTCCTAACCAGAACATAGGTGGTGGAATCCCCAACGGACCTTCTGTTGGACCTTCCCAACCCGCTAGATCATCCACCATGGGATTATCTCATGTTGGGGGGCTGTCAAATGTAACTCAACCCTCATGGATTCAAGTGTATCCAGGTTCTATTAACCTTGTTCCGGGCCAACCTAATCCCGAAAATGCACCATACGGGATACCTTATCCCAGGAATCCATACACTCTATGGGGGTAACAACCTATGTTGCAACACAAACCCCAACCGACTATCCCTCAAGTACCACCACCCTCGATCGTCCCTCCCCCACCTACTACTGGAGGTGACAGTCCCCGACCTAACCTTGGTGGAGGACCACCTCATTTTACCTACAACATCCCTCACCCTTCTCGCGGTGGTGGGAATGGTCCACCAGCCCCTCCCGGCGGAGGCGAAAAGGGACCACCCTATCATGGTGGAGGAGGACATTTCCCTTCGGGTGGCAGAGGTGGTCCACCACCCCCTCCAGGTGGAGGCAGTGGAGGACCTAATTACTATGGTGGTGGAGACACTCATCCTTCCAGTGGTGGAGGTGGTGGGGGGCCCCATCCTTTTGGTGGCGGAAGTGGTCCCCCACCCCCTCCAGGCGAAGGTGGTGGTGGGCCACCTTATTATGGTTATGGACCCCCACCTCCTCCTGGTGGTGGCGGCTGACCTCCACCCCCTCCTGGTGGTGGAGGTGGACCCCCACCCCCTCCTGGTGGTGGAGGTGGACCCCCACCTTATTGGAATGGACCACCTTATGGTGGTGTACCTCCTTACAGTCCGGGAAGCACACCCCCCTATGGTCAGTTCCCTCCTGGTACACCTTACGGTCAGTTTGGTCCTTACATGCCTTATCTATATTATCAATACGTACAGCCTAACCCACAGTTGCCCTTCCTAGCTACTTTGGACCTGCCTGACCTATCCCATTTAATCAACGATCCTATTTACCATGGATCTAACTGGACACCGATTCCAGTGAAACTTTCGTCTGATATCCCCAAGTTTGACGACAAGCTGGGTGAAGAACCTAAAAACCATGCGATGACATACCACTTATGGTGTTCATCTAATTTCTTAATGGACGATTCAATTCGTCTTAGATTGTTTCAAAGGACTCTCATCGGTTTGGCTGCAAAGTGGTACATTGAGTTGCCACCCCACTCTTTTCCTGATCTTGGTTCTCTTTCCATGAACTTTTTGACACATTTCTAGTTGCCCATACGATATGAGACTAGTACCGAGCTTTTAACCTCGCTCCGTCAGAATACCGCCGCTCACATTTCTGATCATATCCACGAGTGGCAAAGGAGACGACGTCTCATTAAAGCTCCTATTCCAAATCAGCTCCTAGCAGACTAGTTCACAAAATCCCTCATCCCTACCATAGCAAGAGACGTTGCTATGCGAGGTGCTATCACCGAAGAACAATCCATCGTGAGTGCCCATGTGCTAGACCTAGTCTACACTCAATCTGACCTTTGGTTTGATATTCTGCCTGATGCACCCCATGACATTAATGACCCTGCAAAACCACATAGAGGACTCCAAACTAATGGAATCATTGGTTCCCTTAACACCCATCCTGCTACTAGCGTTGTTGGCTCATCCAACCCGACTTCGGCTGGCCACAGCACCACCAAGTCAGCCGCTCCTACTGTAACTGAAGAGGTGAATTTTGTCCAATCAGATTCATCTCAGAAGTCTGGCAGTAAAAAGAAAAACAAGGGGAAACCTAAAAATTATTCCGCCTAGCAGGAACAAAAGAGCACTCCTAACGATACCAATTAGAAACGAAAACTAAAGTATCCTTGTTTATTGTGTGGAGATGACCATTTCTCCAAAGAATGTCCCCATAGAGACAAAGTACAAAAGTTTCTTAGGGGTAAACCAACTCCCGGAGTCCTCAATGATCCGTTTCCTACTCAGAACTAACAGATGATTGCTCAACCCCCCCGGCCCAGGGGGAACCATCCAATACCGCACATGTTCCCATGGTGTGTAACGAGATGATCAATTTGAACACTCGCTCGCGATCTTATGAACTGGTCCCTTCGAAGGAATCCACTGGAAGTAATGTTGAAAAAGCTTCTGACTCCTTAACTGATGTCACTATACAATCAACTTCTCTCAACATTAAGAAGCCCTCCTTAGGCTCGATATTGCGACCGCCCAAGAGCATGATTCAAAAAGTTGTTTTCAATCCCAATGCTCGGGTGACACAGAATTACAGTATCGTAGAAGACTTGGCACAAGCTCCTTGCGCCATGTCTACCCTATAATTTTTGCAGAATTTTCCTAATCAATGCAACACTCTCCTTGCATCCATCGGTGCAGTCGACCTGTATTCGTCAAATACAATCATGTTCTGACTTGAAAACTTTAAGTCGAGGCTCTCACACCAGCTCACATTCCAAGTTTCTGCGAACATCGCTGAGAAGATTGTCCATCGTACCCTTTTAGACAAAGGTGCCTCCACTTCTGTCATGTCGATTTCCTATTGGAGAGCCATTGGCTCCCCCGAATTGAATTGTTCTCCCACCACGTCGAAAGCATTCGATGGGCATGGCTTTCAACCTTATGGGCTCTTACAAGCTCTTGCAATGGAGTTGGGTGGAAATATCGTTAACCGTTAACGTGGAAGTGGTCTCGGCCCCTTTAGATTATAATCTCTTTCCTGGTCGAAATTGGTTTTACACCATGCAGGTGGTAGCCTCTTCAATCTTCTGCATAGTACAATTCCCCCACCAAGGACGAATTGTTACTATTGACCAATTAGATTTTTGTACACCAAATGCTACTACTCATCCTTGTGACCATGTTCCTTCCATTGGACAGATGTCAAAATAGTATGAGAGTATAGGGGTTGGCATTTTGAAAGATTCATCTCTCAAGGGCATTTTTCCAACCGCAACCCCCCTAATCATGTTGCTACGGTGAACATGATCTCCACAGAGATTTTATCTCACTCTACCGATGCTTGGCTTGTACTAGATGAAGCCACAACACACCTACTTGGAAATATAATAACTCTTTCACCCGCTGAACGTATTTACAAGGCTATCCAATCAACACCATAGGACCATTTAATAGTGGCCTCTCCATCTTGTTCTCTACGACGGACGTCATCTCTACCTGATCTCTTACTTGAAACTTTTTATTCAAACGAGTCCATCATGGAATTTATGAACGTTGACGATAGTCCGTGGGATGATCTCCACCATAGGTCATCTTTTCTTCCTCCTTTGGAGTACATAGAGGACAACATCCATACCCTCGTTTCACCAAATATCTACCCATTCCCTCATTCCCCCATCCTTACATGTCTTACAGACACGGAGGGAAACTTGGCCAACATTCAGCCAATCACCTTGGTAGACATCTCGGTGAAACCTGGTATAGTGGAACACATTTGCATAGGCCAGAAGTGTTCTCCTGAAGAAATCGCTATTGGCATGACCTTATTCAAGCAATTTCGAGAAGTACTTTCTTGGTCCTATGAGGAGATTCCTAGGATAGACCCCGCAATTGTTTCTCATGAAATAAAAACCTATCCTGACATCAAACCTGTACGCTAAAAGTTGCGACCAATACACCCTTGGAAGACTGTGGCAATTAAGGTAGAAATTGGAAAGCTCTTAAAGGATCCACTCTACACTTCCACTCACATGAGTCTAAACACGTTCTCAATGAATGTCACGTTGGGGCATGTGGCGGTCACCTTTCTAGGATGGCTATAGCCCAGAATATTTTGTGCGCAGGGTATTTCTGGCCTACTATCTTCAAAGATTGTATTGAGGCCATAAAAAAATGTTCTCCTTACCAACACTTCCACACAAAGAAGCGCACCCATCCCGCCCCATTACACTCGGTTATTGCCGTGGGCCCCCTCCCAAAATGGGGCATTGACTTTATGCATTGTAATCCTACCTCGGCTGGGGGGCATAGTTACATCATTGTAGTTGTGGATTACTTTACAAAGTGGGCCGAAGCTATGCCTACATACCAAAACAACGGCAAAACCGCCGCACTCTTTAGGTTCAATCATGTAATAACACGGTTCGGAGTTCCTCAGGCAATTGTTACCGATCATGGTTCCCATTTTTAGAACCATATGGTTGATGAACTGAGCGACAGGTTGGGTTTTCGCCATGAAAATTCAACACCCTACTACCTGCAGTCCAATGGACAAGTCGAGGCCATTAACAAGGTCTTGAAAACTATGGTCCAAAGGATGGTAGGGACACATAAGTCCAATTGGCACAACATGCTCTTCTCAGCATTATGGGCCTATCAAAATTTCGTCAAAACCACCACAGGCTTCACTCCCTTCCAACTGGTGTATCGATTGGAGGCTGTCCTACCTATAGAGTGCGAAATTCTGTCTCTACAACTTGTTGTCAAACTTCTTCCTGACACTACTGCTGAGGAAGAACGTCTCTTGCACTTAGCAAAACTTAATGAGTCCAGCCGAGATGCCGCTCTTGCTAATGAAGCACACAATAAATGCATCAAATCCCAATACGACAAGTCAGTTGAACCTCGTATCTTTAACGAGGGTTACCTAGTCCTCACTTATGACCAGAAGCATGACAATCTAGGAGCAGGAAACTTCAAATCCATGTGGCATGGACCTTACATTATCAAACATGTTTTGGAGAAGGGAGCTTATGAGCTTGAAGAATATGACGGAATCTCTTTTGGTGAACCCTACAATGGGCTTTACCTGAAAAGATACTACGCTTAAATTCATCATGCTTAGAATTTCTTGTATATACTATACATGGCATGTTTTTTGTGTTTTTGTGTGTGCTGTGATGCTTTTATTTTTTGAGTGTCTTTAGATCTTGTTTCTGCTCCTTATACCATGTTCTGTCTACATGTGCAGATGGAAACATGTTATGGATTTGCGGATGGCGCCATCCGGCATACCTGTACCCTTGCTTCGGCAGCCTAGGTACTATATTCCCCAACAGGTGAGCTCATTAGCTTAGGAGGAGGTTTCCTAGGGTTTCTGACCAACAATGCCGCAAAATATCAGGCAGTAATCGGAACCCTAGCTAATGCCATTTCCTTGGGTATGAACCACATTGTCATCCACATGGACTCTCAATTAGTGGTTTCCCATCTTAACCAGGTTTATGCCATCTATGATCCCACCTTACTCTGTCTCTTCAGACAAGTACGTCTCCTGGTAAGGTCGTTCGAATCTGTTCAATACCTAAACATTCCACGAGAGTTAAACACAATTGCTGACTCAATGGCCAACTTCATTTTGGATTGGTACATCACACACAAATAATATTCATAATATGTAAAAGCATTCACAACATGTAAATAATGTAATGTATAAAAGAAAACATGCAAAGAAGATCACATCACTCATCATTTTAAAACACATAATGTATCAATCGCCGAGAATGTCTGTAATATATATATCTCTCAAAAGTAGTGCTGGTACAAAATCTGAAGCACGATGGCTTTCAGTGAGTCTCTACAAAAATCTGAAGCATTGTAGCTTTTAGTAGTACGAAATATGAGGGCTCTAAGCTCTCAGTACAAGTATAATAGTGTCATCAAGCCTAATGCCTGACCCGTACACCACCCCTAGCATGGACAGCACGCTGTCATTGAGTGAGGAAGCAATCCACGGTCCTCGCCACCTTGCGGAGTAGGGCATTGAAGCGTACAGACGCTCCAACCCCAAACCTATGCATAGGTATCGGCAGGTCATCTATCGTTGGCTCAAGAACCTCCATTGTTAGCTGGGACAAGTTCCTGTATACCTCATCCATCTCCTCGATGGCAGCATGAGCACCTGGGGGCACAACTGCTTCCCCACCTCTATCTCTCCTTACGAGGAGAGAAAGTCCTACTAGCCATACGGGCCCCACATCTGCACACACATGTTATATACTTGTCAGCACTGCATCAAAAAAATCATAAATATACAAAATTAAAAGTACAATGGTTTTGTTGTCACCTATGTCACCCCATGCTACACCCTCAGGCAGCACCAAATCAGGATCCTCTCTGAAATCCATACCACTGTACTGGAAGTCCTCAACCATGAGTAACTAGCCTTCCAGCCAGCTAAAGAACTCGGGACCAAAGCTAATGATAGGTCCTCCACCATGACGAGTCATGACCTCAGTCCATCTGAGCATGTGGGGATCTCTAGGATCCCTGTCATCTAATACCACCTGTGGGTGCAAGAGAGGAATCTACTCCAAGAGGAACGATACCACGATCAAGCCGTAACCAAACTGCTTGAGCTCTCCCCGCCGACACTAGGTTAGTTGAGCTCAAAGGTTTGCGAGGAGACCCTCACACCAGTTGAAAACCATGGGGGACATTAATTCCTCCGCATAAAGAATCTGGGTCCGAGTAGCCATGTGTGGGGCTTGGCTACCCACTGCTCTAGTAATAGTAAGCAATATGGTACGCAGTGGGAGACTCACCACATCCCTGATAAGAATATTCCCACTGGAAGGTCGAGACGTAGCGATACAATGCTATGACACCATGTCATCAACTGTGCAGTCACTGGCCCGTGTTCCAGTAAGATGTACAGGTTCCCCTCTCCGGGACAAACCTATGAGAAAATAGATGTCCTCAACATCTATTATGAGGATGTGCTCACCAATCATGAAATATTGTTGGGCCGCATCCCAACTCTCGAGCATGTGTGATAGCAATGGGATTTGGGATCTCATCCCCTGAATCTCAAAGAACTTGAGCAAACCACAGTTCCTCAAGGCATCCACTCATTGTGGATTGTTGGCAACTTGTTCATCTTCTATCTCGTGTTCTTGTTCTCGCCACTCTAAAACCATGTTGGCTAGCGAGCAACCTGCCAAAAAGAGCATTTAAACACTGTTAGGTCCTCCTTCAACCTTCACAAGTCCATTTTTTGGATTCTTTTTGATGTTTGGAATTTGCAACTCCATCATCGCACTGTACATTTGCATACAGTGCGATGTCGTCACACTTCACCCATTCGAGGCTTGCGATGACTCGGTCTCGTCGCAGGTCCCAAAAGGGCCAACTGCGATGAGCCGAGAGCACAGTAGCCCTCCATGAAGTCATCAAAAAACCCAAAAAATTAACCTAAAAACAAAATCTAATCCACTGGAAAGTTGTTGGATGAATTTTAGGCCTACCTGATCTGAACGGTTGGTGAAATGGCGTATCGTAGCTCTCAGAATCAGTAAAGGAAGTTTTGGCTCCAAGTTGGTAGTTCTCCTCCCAAATTAGCAAATGAAACAATGAAATCTATTTTGGCCCATTTTTCTATTTATACATAGAATAGAATATTCCTTTTCAAATATTTTGATGCTCTTGGGCCATCTATCATAGTTTTGACCATTTTTGTCATATTTGAGGCTATTTGACACTTTTTCTAGTGTACAGGAGTTGTAAATGGTCTTTTGTTTCGTTTCTCGCATCACAACAGTCATTGCAAGTATGAACACTCCCTTGAATGTTTTGTCATTATTTTTGCAACGGTTAGCCTGTAATTATTGCATGATGATGAGTTTACTCTTCGTTTGTTCTCGTACTCACGAAACTATGAGAACAAGTACTGTGTTATGATTTATCACTTTTTTGGGCTCGCTAAACTTCCACGGAAAAGGACACCCCCTGGAGTCTACCATTAAGCTCTTTTCAGGCTCTCGAAAAATGAAAAGATTGCTAAGAGAACTTGTCGCGTTCACGCTTGTTAAAGTATTTGAATGGTTGTCTTCCTAGTGATATTTTACCACTTTTTCGGACCAGGAGGCACTAATTATGAAAAAGGAATGCTCCAGCCAATCACGACTAGAAGAGTCCTCTCTTGCGTTTTTTTACCCTTTTTCGGACAATGAGGCTAACTTTACGAAAAAGGACCGTTGGAGTCTTCTTTAGTTCTTTTCAGATTTTCTAAACATGAAATGAGGACTGATTTTACCTTCTATGGACTCGTTAAAATTTTCACATTGAAGGGCCCATCATAGGATGAACCCCTCCTATTTCAGGTTCGAAAAATATTTGGGATTGGACTCATCTATGAGATGAGCTATACCGAGCATCTGGTTACCGTCATCAAGCTCATAAAAAACACATGAGGCACTCATCATTCATGATGGGGAAAAAGGAAAGTGTTTGTGCTACATACTTTATTAGTGGCAGTACGTAGTCGTTCTTGAACATGGCACTCATCTGCATTTGCATACAGTACTTCGGTCATTCGTTTTTCTATGAGTCCCTGCTTACTTTCCGAGTCCTGTTACTCCTCTGATTCATTCAAAGAAAGCTCCCATCATCAATTGCATTAGAATTTTTCATCATACTCATTGTGTCAATACTGCCAAGTCATGCCATGCCCATGTTCAAGAACACGTCTATCATTTTTCATCTGCAGTTATTACACCTGTCACCATATCGGTTTACTTTGTGTCAGTCTCACATGTTACTGTACCATCCAATCTACTCTATACATATTTTTTCATGTTTCATGTCTATTGATGGGGGATTCATCATGGCCCTCCTTCGACGGATTCATCCTTGTCGACTTCAACTCATCATCCAAGGATCGAATCTAGAAACCAGTCAAGTACCTTGGCCCTGCATGCCTCAATGGCAGGTTACCTCGCTTTCATCATGAGTTTACATCATTGACTCTTGATTGAAATATTTCATCCCGCGTTTGACTTCAACTCATTTATTGACGCTTAATGATATGTACTGTGATACCTTGGGAATAATTGACATCAATGGTGATCTCCCTCACACTTGTTAACGTTTTACATCAATGGCCGGTAATCAAGTGGTTTCTACCATGTTCGACATCAAGATATTTGTAATCACATGGATAGATTCGTATCATTGCGGGTTCAGCTTGAAGACCCTGGGGAGTCATGTTTTACCCAGGTTGCGATGGAGTTTGTATTGAGTTATATCACACGGATCCACTTTTGTATTGGTCGTGGCTATATTATCATCTCATCATGAATCTACGCTTCTGTCTAGTAGCCATGATTGTGTTCAGTCGGTCATTACTACCATGTATCTGCAATGTATTGGTCGGAAACCATGTTGTACTTCATTTGAGACTGTCAGTTCAAATTTAGTTGTACTGCAGTAGTCTCCTTCGTCTGACGAGTTTATTGCCATTACTTCTATCAAAGCATTTCACCTATCTATCTTCAACAACTTCATGCTTTGGGGGGTATTCTGCTACACCCAAAATATACTCATCATAAGATTCAGTGTATACAACCCTGAATATACTTGGACTAAATAATCATCTTGGGAAGATCTATACCTGATTGTGCTCAGTTTTGAAGGGTCATCGCAGGCTTCACACTAGCAGCATGCGGCGTCGCACCTTGCTCCATTACAGGGTGCGACGAAGTCAGTTAAGTGGAAAAAATAGCTTCTTCAAGGTCCATCTCGAAGCTTGCTAACTTGGGACCCTATCCCTGACCTCTTGGAAGAGCTGGAACTCGGTTCCTAGACCTTTGGAGAGATCTATTAAGCCTCTCCTACCATTTCTCAACCTATCCTATCCATACCCTATCCATTTAGTCCTATATAAATGAAGCTCAATCCCATCCCAAAGCGAGGAAGACTATGGTATCTACATGCTGGTGAAATCATTCTTAGAACATCTCCACTCACCTATTGGAGAACTCATACTTCCTTGGAAGGATATGGCAATTGGCTTTGTTGGAGAAGGGCTACAGCGTTAAGCCTTGGTTGTGGTTCTATATCTCTATCATGTACTCCTCTATTTGTAGCAATACAAATGCTTTCCACCAATGTTGTTCATGTGTGTAACGATATTGAGTAGTTTACCTACTTAACTGTTTACTTAGATCTCTTATTGTATAGATGTATTTTACTAGTTTCTCTTGTTTCTTGTCTTGACAGGTCTTGCAGTTTGGATATGACGACTGTGGGATGTGGATTAGCACTCAAGAGAAAGGATTACATAGTGAAAAGGTAAGACATCTAGTACTCGATCCTTAAGTAGATCTAGGAAATGCATTAGTAGTATGTTCTATTTGTTCTAGACTCACTTTGAGCTAGGGAGATCCAGCTTGCGTCTACTCGAGTGGATTGTCCAATAACAAAGGTACCTTCAGTCCAAACCTTTCCTTCTCCTTCATCTGGTCAGACATGATCTTCATTTTCTTCCTCCATGAAGATTTAATTTCGAAAGAGAGAATACCTAGGTGGTTCCTTTCTTGGTGAATATGGGATGTCCCAATGTTTTGTTTCAGGATGAGTATTTTTCTTTTTAGGAGGATAATTACCAGCTACGTGGGAATGCAGTTTTGAAGGTCCTACCATTGTTGGCTCAATTTGTGAGATGACTATGTTTACAGAATTTTCGAAAAGAGCGTCAACTTGTGCAGGATCAACAAAATCTACCAAGTTTGGACCACCTACTATTGAAAATGTAGTGTCTTTGGGTTTTTGGACAAATGGAGGGTTGGAAGGTTCTGAAGTTTTATCCTTTTGAGTTTCCTTTTGTCTAAGTTTAGTCTCAAGATGAACTTGAGGTTCTTCTAGTGGAATTTCTTTATGAACATACCGTTATGATGTCCCTATGGTTTCCCCTAATTGGTTTCTAGAAAGGATTTCCTTAGCTTTCCAGGTCGGACTATCCCCTTTAGGTGTCTTTCGATATCTTTTTGTTGAGTTAGTGGTTGGGGTGGCATGCCCCCCATATAGGTTAGTAGGAATTTTAGTAGTGATATTTAGTAGCAAGGCTAGTTTTAATAAATCTACCTTGTGAATCTCTAGACCTATTCATGAAAACAAACTATAACTAAAATAAATTCTAATTGCATCACTACTAATGATGGGTTTTGGGGATGCCTGTTATAACAGATGTGCAGGTTCTTACCTCTCATCTTACCGCTCACCCGCCACCATCCTACTTCTAAATTTCAAAAGAGGAGAGTTCAAATCTATCCCTAAATTTTTAAGAAAAGGTTCTACCTAACTACAACTGAATGCTACATATCTACAACTGAATGCTACCTATCTACAACTGAATTCTACCTTTCTACAACTCCACGGAAACAATTCCAAAATATGGGGTGTGTGAGCTATCTCAAAGAAATCACCTAATATTTAATTATCGACCAGGGTTGGTATTCTTAGATTTGTGGCAAAGTATATGCTGAGGTAGAATGGTACCTAATATTTTCGGCTTGTCATACCTTAGAAATATTTAATAAATAAAAGATCGAAAGATCTTTTAAAATGAAAAACCGAGTTAAACTTCAGAAATACAACAAATAAACTAACTAAGCCTAGCTAAACCAACATATCATAATAGTATCAAGTCATACTACTCTACTCTACGATTAAATAATAGGGAAAAGATAAAAACAAATACTGATTAAAAAGCAAACTACTGGTTATAAAAATGGAAACTACTTAATCAATTTTTCAGATTCTAATCTATGAATTAGAAACAACTGTAAATGAATTTAGAGATCTATCTATGAAATGACTCAATTTGACAATAAATTACATAAATAGAAAACTATATTGATTCAAAGTGAAACTAAAAAACTATTTAATAACTATTCCAGTAATACTTCAAGGCTATACTAAAGTACCTAATTCTATTCTCCTTGATGTTGTACGTCAAATGTGATAGAAACTGGGCTGAATGTATTGTAATGACTTTCAAATGTAACATCAAAACAAAATGGGAGCAAATCTAATCTAATTTCTACAAAGATATGTAAACTACAAAGAGACCAATTACAGTTAACTTTAAACATTATGAATCTATCTTCTATCCATAAGCAAAATGATATGAAGCTAATGAAATCTAGAAACAAGTAGAAAACTTAATAAAGATATTTAATTAAACTGAGTTTGATTTGGAAGAAAGTAGAAAACTTGATAAAGATATTTTATATAGAAGCAAGTAGAAAACTTGATAAAGATATTTTATATAGAAGCAAGTAGAAAAATTGATAAAAATATTTGTTTGTGAACCAAACTTTATTTCATGAATACCTTAATTATCTGTGTGATTGGGAAACTGATCCTATGCTTAACGAAGAAACTATCAAAACTAAGATACTTGGAGAATGAAATTATTAACTCTAATATGAAATAAATCTTAAGAACATAGAATAAGCTACACTAAGAATAAAACTAATAAATTCTAAAGCAGTAACATATTATCAAATCAAATACAAAAGACATAACTCGATAAACAGTTAAAACAAAGTTAAGGAAGATAAGATAGAAACTATGAATAATGAAAAAACTTAATTAAGAACTTTATGGAATATGAAGCAAGGTCCTAATTATAGTTAAAAATACTAATTAGAAGCAATAAATATTATAGTTAAAGAAACTAAGAAACTGAATTTAAAATAAACATGAAAACAATGCATAAAGTATGCAAGTCCGAATGACAATCCAGATGATTGTCCGAATGACAGTCCGGATGGAAGAAAACGATTTAAACTAAGGAAAGAAGCAGTTTGGATGATCTTAATGTCAGTGGGCGAGTGCATATGAAACTACAATGCAAAGAAGTCAGTGAGAAGACTGTTGAGAAGCTAAGATAGTAGGAAGTAACCTATTATAATCATTGTTTAAAAGATGAACTACTTCTATAACATAGTCAAACAAAACTAAGATGTGAATAAATCTTAACCTACAGCTACAGAAAGAGAAACTGATGGAACTAATTCTGATTATAACTAAGCCTGAAATAGAAACTAACTAAACATCAACTAACTAAACTCTATCTGATTGCAGAAGACTAAAAACAAACTACAAAACACTATCCTTGGTCGACCATTATCAATTCTGGAAAAGTAAATTAAGTTAGAAGCAAGATACATATTACAGAAAAATAAAGAAATGACATGTACAGGAAAACATAATAAATTACATACACTGGAAAATGAACTATCTACTTGCAGAAAAGAAAATGCAGAAAAATATAAATAAAACCTCTGGTTGATGAGGGGCCCTTCCCAGCAATCAGAGATTGGAACTTGTTGATGCTTCGGGGATGCAGGGTAAGTGCAAAATGCTAGAATGGGTTCCAAGGCACACAACAGGGGATGAAAACCCAGCCAAAGGCTTCAAAAGACCCTGCACAAGGGAAATTATATCCTCGAGCTATTTGGTGTGGTAATCACCCACAGATATTTGGCCTCCGCTGGCACTCTATGAGTGAAAGGGGTGATCTATAAGATTAGTTTCCCAATTTGGGGAAAAAAAAGTGTGGAAAACAGTTAGTAATTCTAACTATACCTATTTATAAAAGAACCTAATCTTAATTCTAATCCATTCTAACATTGAAAGCTGAGTGTTCATGCAGATCAACCTTGAAGTGTATAAGAGCAAACAATGTATTACCATTAACAGAAATGCCTTTGGATGAGATATTTGCTGACTTAAATTATGATTTATTTAATGAAAAGTAAACAAAATAATCCAATCTTAGTGACCATCAAGATGCAATCTGTTATCCTTTCGTTGATTGAAAAATCAACAATGATAAAATGTATACGTGTGATCAATTGCAGAAATCGATAAAGAAAAAATTTAATCAAAGAAATTTAATTAAATGTTTTCATACACACATCAGTTACACAGAAAAACCAATACAATAGATATATGTATCCATTATACATTCAACAAGAGATTACATGCATAAAGGATGACAATCTAGAACATAAAATTAGGAATCCTTAAAGAAATTTAAGTGATAATCAGAAGATGGATCTGAAAATAACATTACTGTATTTAAGATGCCTTGTACCAAAATTACAATGACTCCGACCACAGAGTATCTTCAGTCATATCTCCTGCCGAATTACAATTCCAAAATCCCCAACCCCTTACCAAGGAAAACCTTCCTCCTTATATACTAAATTTACATGAGAGTTTTAAAAGAATAAGTTCTACAAAATAGGGATTACAAAATTAGATCTAATTAAAGATCCAGGAAATCCTACCATTTTTCATAAATATCTAACAATTCATCTACATTTGGGAAAATGACAGATTCCAAGGATAACTGAGCATTGCATGTGCTGTTCTCCATATCATGCTTTGCTAGCTTGTGCCAAATACGCAGGTACATATGAATCTTTCCTTCCATGATGATTGGTTCTTTAACCAAGCGATCTACATCTTGAATGCTGACTTGTTCCAAATCCCGAATCTTTTGTGCAAATTCTTCACACCTGGTTTCAAGTTCTTCAATCCTGCATTTCGGTGGCAGAGCCTCCAAAATAGGGTTCATGAGTGGAAAACCTAGGGCATCCATGATATTATCAGCTGCATACCATCATCTAGTGTAGGTGTCTATTTATTTATTAATGATTTCCTCAGCTGATTCATTCAAATCAAGCCACGTGTTCAAAGATGCCTTGACTTTCTTTATTTGGAAAGTATTAAGGATTGGGATGTTCTCTAGAACATTCTTGATATACAATTGCCATTGACCGATTTCTTCTTCAGCTTTACAAGCTTGGAGCCTCTTTTCCTTTTGTTCTTCAAGAGTAGAAGACATCTTAGAAAAACTGATGAAATTTTCCCTGATCTCATCTAAGGAAATATATAACTTCTTCAGTAATTCATGCTGGCTCTGATTCACTTAAAGGGCTAAATTTTTGAAGTCACAAGGTGTGAACTTGAGAACATTGGAGGAAGCTGCACTTGCAGTTGCATCTTCAACTTGCTTTTCCAAAGAGGCTATCTTTATGAGATCAGCAGAACATTGAGACTGCAAAAGGTTGAATTTAGTAAGAAGAGTAGCATTCTTCTGTTCTAAGTCTTGTACTTTGTCTACCCAATTTTTCCTGAGGTCAGCCATATCAACATAATGCTGGTCTTTTGTTTTAGCCAATTCTTCTTTCAGGTTTCTGATTTCTTCCTCCCTGAGGTCAACTTATTTGTCCAAGACTTGGACCAAATCCCAATTAGCAGAGGCAAAATCCCCTAAGGTTGCTGTTGTTTCAACCGCTTCAATTCTTGGGATATTGGTTTTGGGGGCCCATATCACCTGATCTGGTTCATGTACTTCCAAAACACCTTGGCCTTGACCCCTCTTCCTGCTTCTTTTAACAATTGCCTTCTCATCTTGACGATAGAAAATATCCCCAAGAGGAACCACATATCTGTCTGTATACTTAGTAATGGATTGTGTAGGAACAGAAGTGACACTAACTGTAGAAATTGAAGAAGGTGTCTATGTAACAGCAGAGGTAGGGATAGGTAGAGTGACTTGAGTGGTAGCTGGAGGTGTACTAATGACTTCGGGAGCTAACACACCTTTTTCTGGGGAGGGAAGTGAGAAAAAGACTTCAGAAAGTGGAACCTGAACATGACCACTAAATTCTGGGAAAGGAAGTGGACACTGATCTTTACTGGGTGAGTGTGTAGGAGAAACCTTGGAAGATGCATTGATAGAGGTTATCATAAATTAAATGCAGATGATTGCAAAGGGATAGCCAAAGATTGGGGTTTTGCAATAATAGATGGTGAAATGGAAAAAGAGACTGAATGTTCTGGTGATAAGGTAGTGGTGTTGTTGAGGGTATTTAACAAGTGGGATAATGAAAATGGAAGCATTCCTCCTAGAGGCACAGTAGAATTTGGATGGACTGATGGAAACAAAATTGTTGATGATGTGATACCAGGGGAAGCATTAAAATTCAACACTGACTGTTCAGGGAAAGACTGATCCATGTCAATACTGTCCAATAATTCAGTATCAGTCTTATGATTTGCAGAGACTTCTTCAACTACTGGTACTCGGAGAGATGAAACTATTTCTTCATCACAGTCAATTACATCCACAGTAAAAATTTGTAATGAGGAAGGCATGACCTTCTGTCTTTTAGCTGGGTTGGCCTTGGTTATGACCAATTCATCATCTTCTGGAGTGTTTGGAGTAGAGAGCTGATCATCCAATATACCTGGTGGTTGAATTTTGACCACAGGCCTTGGGGGTTCTAGCAACTAAGTCTGTACCATTGATGACAACTCTGCCATTTGTTGTTTGGATTCACGAGCTGTCTGCAGCATTAGTTTAGCCTCTTCATTAGTTTTCTCTTTAGATAGTTCCCCTTGAATATCTTTACCTTTGTCTCCATCATGACTGGTGGGAAAAGGAGGATTGTTAGACTTCTGAGCTTCTTTCTCTTCCCTGTCCTTTCTTACTTGTTCAACAAGATTCAACTGCATGGTCTTGTAACTTAGGACTCTGTCCTTCAATTGTTTCTGATATTGTAGAATGTCATGTTGTTCTTGAGAGTCCTTTTCTTTGGCCAAGACTTGAGAAAATATGTCTGCTCCCTAATATATGGAATCATCAGGGATTGACTCATGTGTATAGTCTATTTTCATGTGGACTTGCTTCAGGTGTGCATCCAAGAAATTTTTAGGATCATGTTTCCTTTTCGGGGAAACACCTAATGTCAGAGCAGCTATCTGATCACCTAGAGCTACAACCCAGGTTGATGTTGGGATGACCAATTGACCCAGATTGAGAGGAAACTTAGGTAAATTTTTCTTCTTAGGTCCTAAGAGCCTCTTATACATACCATCAGTGGAAGTTTGAAAAGACACCTCCTGTATTACCATCCTGTCTGGAACTATTCTAGGCAAGAAATGAACTGTTTCACTTCCCCAGATTCTGATGTATGAAAAGTACTCACCCACATACCAGTCACCCATTGTGTTGATAAAAGCTTTGGCATCCTCTGAGAATGCAGGTGGTTGTTGCTGGAAGATATTTAAATAGATGGTACCCACAAAAGAGTCACAGATGTCATATATCATAGGTGAAAAATTCCCTTCCCATAGTGCTGAATGGTAGATGTGTATAGGTGGATCTGAAGGAGTCCAATGCCAACCCAAATTAGGGTACTGGAACTCTAAGCAGAAGACATCAAGAACATACGCAAATAGGAAGAAAGGAATCTTCTTATGAGCTAGTGCCTTCTGATATTCATGGATAGCGTTTTTTAGTTTCGCTTATAAAATAGAGGCCCATGGGAAAGACTCAACTGTAAGTAACACATGATGTGCTATGGGTGCCCATTATGCTTTAAAATGGGAACAATTGGGTTGACCAAAAAGCCAGCAAAGCATGGCTGCAAGTAGACAAAAGGGTTCCTTGAACAAGATAATAGGATAAAGGTTATCCGACTTAGGTACAAAGGCATTAGGCTTGTGCATCCAAGACTTAATCATTTGATCAAAATTATACCGGGTTTTGGACGATTGTATGAACTCAGCAGAGAGGGTCTGTACATGGGGTTTCAGTGTGAAAGCTCGAACAAACACCTCTCGAAAAAAAATTGTCAATTGACAACCAGTTTTATCATTAAAAGAATGGTCTTTCACATCAGCATTCTCAATTATCCACTTAACTACATTTGTGCAGGGTAAAACAGTAAGGCGTACAGTGATGGCGTGAATTTGGGAAACCCTAATTTTCTCATGGATTGGTCTATCAATCTCGATATGGGAAAGGTCATCATTATAAAAAATGGCGTATATCCTAGACCAATCCATCTGGTACATTTCAGTAATTTGTTCACTAGTGTTAGAGAAAAAAACAAAATTTGGGTCTTTGATCAGGGGGTCTTTGTACAGCGATTTAGACCATGTATTTCTAGACATGGTGGAAGAACTTTGCAAATCTGATTAATACAAAAAACCAAATGAAATTCAAACCAAAAATAGCAAAATTGCAGGCTAACGGCGTAAGGATAACAGTGGACTTACCTGAAATAACCAACAAACTAAAAAATGGCACATGACATGCTATCCACAGTAAAATGATAATGCGACAGCGTAATTTCTTCAATGGTGAAAATGTAAAACTAAAAGGTAAAAAACCCTATTAAATACATTTACCAAAATAAAACCAACCGTGCGATCATAACGAATGGACGACAGAGATTCACCGCAGCAGGCGCGGAATTGGGTTCAAGTATGTTGACGAAACTCTTATTCAAAGGTTCTGCAAGCCGAAACCCGAAAGTATGGATTTTGTGAGTTGCGGGTTCACAAAAATTGAAGTAGGAAACAAGATTCTCGGAAGCTGAAAACTGAATATGCGGGTGGCGGGTTTCGGGAACGTGAGACTGTGAGGAAATACAACCATCTCGAAAGCCGCATCCTGAAATCACGAGTTGTGGGTTTCGGAAGGGCACACCAAATAAATGAAAACCACAATCCCAAAAGCTGAATGCCGCCATTGTGAGGTTCGGGTTTCAGGGTAATTATTTCTCAACCTTATTAATGAATGATTCTGCAACCCGCAGCCGTCAAGTTGCGGGGTTCGGAATTAGCAAAACCAAAACATAAAAAACAACAGTCCCACAATCCGCACCTGTCGAGTTGTAGGTTTCAGGTTCTCTACATTTCGGGTTTTGGGATGATGATGATAGTCAACAAAATACTCAAAATTTTGGCTTTTTAAAGACCAAAAGACTTAGGAAGCATTAATTAAACCCTTACAAACAAGCAGACCAAATGCATGGGTGAAGAATTTTAGAGGTAAGATCAAAATCGAATTATTTATAAGATGATTCACCCCAATACCTTTGCGTTTATATAGAAATAGGGTTCCCTTGCTTTAATTAAAGCATGGGATCTGTTGTACCCACAACAGAACTAAATCAACTTATTCACCAATAGTAAAACACCAACAACCATGAAACTGGAACTTTCATTAACTGACAAAAAATTACACAACGTTTATGCAAAAACTACTGCTATCTTCTGTATATTCTTTTTGCTATTTTAATGATCACCGTTTCTCCATACGAGGCATCTATTTATAATTTTTACAATGGGAGAAAAGGTCGACGTAGTCGATCTCTCTAAAAATAGGAGTCTTTATGACTATCAAACGACTGTCTAGTGATTTACGACATCGTAGAGGTTGCCTGCCTACTTTCACGGCGTCGATCCTACCTGATGCGAACAGCTACGTGTTTGTTTCCTTCAACCGTGGGCAGAAGCATGTATTGGCAGGTCGAGCATGGAAAGATGGAGCTACCAGAGCGTCGACATGGGCATGAGCATGTGCTGTCAAGTTGAATAGATGGAGAAGCAAAGCTTCTAGAGTGTTGCTGTGAGGAAATGGTGTGCTGTCAAGCTCGACAGCGAGGGGGGAAAATCTTCTAGAACAGGGGATCACCAACCATAACCATCACGTTGCTAACAGAACCGTTGTTTCCGTTTTTGTCTTTAATGTCCAGGAATATTCCAACCGATGATCTCACGGTTCGAACGCAGGGATGAATAGCGGGATGGATGCGACTGAATGTTGGCAACGTGAACATGCGTCTGAATGGAGGTTCGTTTGAAGACCGCAACATGAATAACAAAAACTAAATGCCAAGCATGTCTAGAAATATGAGATGATTGTCAATAAACCATAGAAATGATAATAATTATTCATGATTCGTATGATGTTCAAATAAGTGCATACCTAAGTCTGTTTGATGGTCTGAATGGAAAAAAGAGTGATTTATTATATCGGAAATAATGAAAATAATGCCACTTAGAGTATGTTCGATGATCGAAAATGGTGACAAAATGGACGCCAATAGGCATACACAATTTTTCTTGTATTATAGTTGTACATGTTTGTAGAGTTAATCTTTTCTTTTGATTTTTTTGCGTCTTATGTGTTTTATGGATTGTGGTTTGAGATGACAATTGATTGTTTTATAGGATTCACTGATGGCACTAGCCTCCGCACCTGTGTATTGGCTTTAACAACTTGGGTTATTTAGTCACCGTATATCCAACTTGTGTCTCCAGGAGGTGCTTATTTGGGCCCTACGACGAACAATGTAGCTGAGTACAATGCATTCATTGAGTTTCTCTGAGGTGCTATTCATCACGGCATTTCACATTTGGAGGTAAGACTCGACTCAGAGTTAGTAGTACTTCAGTTGATCGGTGAGCATAAGGTTAGGGACCTTGCTTTGCTTCTTCATTTTTTGCATGCCAGGTTACTTGAGAGACACTTTGATTTCGTTACATTTCAACATATTTCAAGGAATTTAAATTCATTAGCTTATTCATATGCAAACTATGTACTAGATTGGCATCTGTACCATACACAGTCACATTAAACAGTCATACAAATAAAGACAACACACATGCATATATATAAACCGATATTTTATATATCCGGATAAAAAAATATGAGTACGAGTCATAGTATGTCGCAGTGTCATAATATACAAAAATGGGCTCAAAGGACTAAGAAATATAACATGTCTCTCTTCCTATGGAGAGGGAGGGGCCTCTTCTAACTCTACTACACCCTCCCTATAACATATGACTAGCCTGGCTACTTTTCTAAGTAGCATGATCCATGTTGGGGTCACGCTTACATAATGCTCTTGCATATTGAGCGACATCCCCTCGATATTGTACATCAAGATATCATGATTCAACTAACTCATCTTCCCCTCTAGGTTCACCAACATCGCATCTAAAGCACCAGGCTCAATCAGATGAATATATATGCGAAGATTTCCATCAAGTCTCACAGGCCCTACATCTGCATAAATCACACTGTTAATACTCTTACTCATCATAAAAATTATATATACAGAAAACACATAAATGAAATAAGTTTCAAAAGCGTAAACACATCTTTCCTATCTCTCCCTAGGCTAACTCTAGTGGAAGAGGTAGCTCTGGATCCCGTCGGAAATACATACATGTGTACGGGAACTTCTCTAGAGCCGACACTTGGAGGATCCACCATGCTAGGTAATCCTCGTATGCATATGAGAGACTAGTTTCACCACCACCCTGGCATAATAAAATGTCTCCCCACTGAGTCATCAATGACTCACAAGGATCTAGCATTGGTAGAGCTACCCCTAGACTTAGAGTGGGGACTCTCTCAAAGAATAAAATGCACAAGATTCTACCATAGACAAAGTTTTTATTCTTTCTAGTTTTGCATTCAATCAATTGGTGTTTCATACTCACCAAGAGACCTTAACACCAGTCAAACACTACACCACGCAAGCATTCAACCCCGTTTACATGTAGTTTCGAGAGGCCAAATGTACATGCGACACTCCCTCCAATTCTGTTAAGGGTACTTAGTATCACTTTCAGTGGGAAGTTTTCAATAGAGCCGATCGGGACTTGGATACCACTCTTTTCGGTACCCAACGAATAGTAAGTGTTGATGTAATCTTGGATCGATAGTGAACTGACCCCTCTAAATGTACCCTTGAGGTTTACACCCTCACCTCTACAGGATAAACCAGTGATAAAGTATATGCCATCTATGGTGATGTCCAACATCTCCCCTTGGAGATTGAACATCCCATGGTTCGGATCCCAGTAGCCAACAAGTATTTGGAGTAGGTGCGTTTGCGTACACATACTCGTTGTTCAGAAAAATTTGAGAAACCCCATCTTCGTAACACATTTAGTGTAAGTGGATCTCCCATGGAATCTCTATCCATGGATTCATGCTCTCTCTCCCTCCAAGTCAACACCATTCCTACATCATTCACACCATTCATTCATTATTATTATTTTTTTTTCTTTTAACTTGTGGCACCCGTAGCTTCACCTCTGCCACAGAGGCGGGTACTCGTGGGTCGGTCTATGATAAACCCTCACACATTTCATGTACTTACGAGTTTAGCATAGATGGACCCGTGGGTACGAGGCCCTAAATTTTAAACCCTTATAAAAATAAAAAAAGACAACTAAAAATCTAAAATAATGGATTGAATTGATGGAAAAAGGAGAGATGACTTACTTGCAACTGACGGAAGTTGATTTTATGACCCGTTTTTAGCGCTACAAGTAGTAGAAGTAAGAGGGTTCTTTTTCCTTTTTGCTCCAACAAAATGACTTTGTGAGTTATGTGGACATTTTGACACTATTTATGAAAAGAACTTTATATTTTTACCCACTTTTTCTAAATTCATATAGTTTCAAAATTATTTATAACTTTATTTAATCACTAATGACCTTTTTCAAGTTCTTTTTCATTAGGTGAAGTTCTAAGAAGCATTTCTCACCACTTTTCACAATGGTGATCATACAAAGGTTTGATTTTCTTTATGGCATGTTAGTTTAGTGCAATACTTCCTGTCATTTTATATCATATTGAAATCTCTTTCAATCATGTTTATATGCCATTTTCTACTAATCCAGTGGTATTGATGATATCTACAACACTTTTGTCATTTGATATATCAAGGAACTTAGTTCTTTGGTCCCTATAGAGTTTTTTAGGCCCTTTTTCGACTCTTTAAAAATCAAACAAGATTTTCGAGCATGCTTGTCTTGTTTATACTCGTTAAAGGACCTGAACAGACATCCACTTACGTATAATTTTACCCCTTTTTCGGACCTTTGTTGATTATTTATGCAAAAGGTATACTCTATTCATGCATGGCTAGAAGAGTTTTTCTCTCATTGTTTTATACTTTTCGGGTGAGTAGACTAACTCTACAAAAAAGGACCTCTTGGAGTCTTCTTTAGGGTTTTCAAACTCTCGAAACATGAAAACACCAACGAGCATTCACCAAATCGGGCTTGATGTGAAATCCACGAGTAGTTATATGGGGTTATTGTTTAAGTTTTTCAGACTCCTTAAATATGAAAACACCGGTGAGCACATACCAACTTGGGCTCAATATTAAAATCCATGAGTGGATGTATGGAGTTATTTTAAAGTTTTACAGACTCCTTAAAATTGAAAACATCGGCGAGCATGAAAAGATCCAGGCTTGATATTAAAATCCATGGATGAGTGTTATCGAGTACTAGTCTATCTCTTCTTCAAACTCGTTAAACCATGAAGAATGTCTTGATTTTCCCTCCCATGGACTCACTAAATTACACATGGTTGGAGTTATATCAAGTAGTCTTCTCCCTCTTTCTTCAATCTTGTTTCAAAAATGAAGAAGGACTATTGAGTTTGCTTTCTTGGACTCATTAAAACTAACAAGGACATTTTTTATAAAAATAGAAAAGGGAAGGGAAGGGTGTCAAGTATCTTTTCATATAAATGCAGTAAGTCAATCATGTCCTTAAGCACAACACCTTTTTTATTCTTTCAAACAAGTTGGGTTTTAGTTTTTGGCATTAGGATAAACCTGATCTCAGAGTTCTTACTCCTCCGATTGGTTACTCTTCCAATCATATGGAGAATTTGTTAATGTCTCCTACATTACATATTTATATCATGGTCCCTTGTCTTCAAAGCTTCTTAAGACACTCTTTTTTCATTCTCAATGCTCAAGGAAACCCCTTGTATCGACCATTCTTCAATTACCTTGACCTCATGTGTCGGCCATTCCTTGGTGTCAGTATGTTTCATCATGTACTCAGTTCTATTCCAGATCAAATCAACCTCTTGATTATATCTCGTGTTGGATGATGGAGGATTCCTTAAGGCCACCCTTCCAATGTATTCGATCCCATCGACTTCAAATAATTTTTATCTGGGAATGAAGTTCAGAGTTTTGGGTAGTACCTTGGGGATTGTAGTCATTCGTGACAGTTTCCCTCGCAATTGAGTAGTGGGAATACATCAGTGTCTCCTACTTGATAGATTCTTCAAGTGTTCAACTTCAAGACCCCTTATTCACACTTGTTAAAATGTACTAGGTACTTTGGGCCCCATTTTCATTATTGGTGGGTGTCCTCATGATTGTTAACAGTCCATGTCAATGGCTAGTAATCAAATGATATCCTCCATGTTAAACTTAGCTCATTTATTCGCATGCCTAGGATTCGTACCTTGAGATGGTTTGGATGAAGACCTTGGTCCTATAATACCATCATCATATTTTGTTATTTCCTAATTTACACAAGACTGAGCCACACCCCTTTTTGGCTCTTGATGAGACATAGATTCAGTTTTTTGTTATAGTTATGATCTCCTCGTTGACATGGATCCACACTTGTATTTTAGTGGCCATGCTATATACATCTTTTAGTTATGTATTGGAGATTTTGTTCTACTACTCTGAACATCTCTTGATGTCAAGATTGTAAACTGCTCACTAACTTTGTTTATGTTTCAGGTACTATTTGTGACCTCGTCTTGTGGCCTCTTTGCTCCTCCTCTCCTTGGATTGTAATTTATTTCGGCCATCGTTTCCCTCTGACCTCACACATTAGGGGGAATATATTATCGGTAAAATTATCACTTCTCCATTCGTGACCACATTACTCTGACGATCACAAAAAAGGACACTATGGATGGAAGAGCATACCTTGACCCTATATGACCTAGAGATGAACCTTGCAAATCCTTTCCTCATAAGCATATTTCTCTTCCTATTTTAATGCATAACTGTGGCTCTTATACTTTTCATCCAACGTGTTAGTCACGGGTCTCTATATTGACAACCCACGAGTATCAATAAAAATATGCACCCGCTAGTTGCACATTATGATAGTAGCTAGTCACTCGATAGTTTTCATATTCCATAGTTGCGGGTGTCTTAAGAAAAAGTTAAAAAATATATTAGAAACACAAATTTGGATTAGTTGAGATAGGTACCAAAACCACCCCAACTTCCCAACTCAACCACCTTTCGAACCTACTGTCCTTGCCTTGTTATAAATACAAGGGAGAGGCTTGAGAAAGGGATCTTCTGTTCATTGGAGAAAGTTATGCTGCATAAATTCATAGCTAATAGAGAGGAGAAGGATACCAGGGTATGGTTGGGACGGTGCCGGTGCAAGACATGTATAGCCTATGTATTTTCTGCATTTTGTCAATAAAGATTTGGACATGCTTACCTTCCCATAGATTTGTGTATATCTATTGCAATTTGATTACAAGTTGATGTTATTTTGTCTTATTAATATCAATATCTTATTTGTAGTCAAACTGGTTTGAGGAAGTTCTTATGTTTGTTTTGCAGGTTTCTGTAGTAGAGAACAAAGGGAGAAAATCCTGGATCAGCCCTCATAAATAAGGTATACATTTCTCCTAACCCTAACTCTATTTTCTTAATAATAATGTTGTAGAGCTTTATATGTTCATCTGATAACCCCAGTACGTTGGTAGTCTTTCCCCTGCTATAAGAGTAATTTTTCTAACAACAGAGATAATTTCCATGGGGGATGTACAACCAAGTACAAATATCGGTTTTCTAACAAAAGGTACTCAAAGGTTCATGATTTGGACCATAATGATCCATTCACTCTAGTCGCAAGAAGGGTTCCTAAAATACTTGTTTTGGAAAATACAAATTCTACATAGTGGGAGGTACATTAGAGGAGCAGGTCCAGATCCAAATCTAGATCTAGCAACTACATTGTTATCCTATAAAGGAGTAGCTTGCGAAAATTTTTGCAAAATCTTTCACTAAGGAAAAGTCATTCTTTCTCTGCTTAGTACGAAGGTTCTTTGAGTTCCCTACTACTATTATTTTTGACGGGGGGTATTTTTCCCATGAGGTTTTTCCCCATTTCCTTGGTTCATGGAAAGTTCTTTTTTATCATTTATTTGATTGTATGGGTTACCTTTGGTCTTAGTAACCAGGGCCTAGGATGAAAAATTATGGATTAAGGGGGGGTGTTGTCATATTTCAATACTCCATCCTTGTCCTACCTAACATTATTTATTTTTCCTAGTTATTGATGATGTTATTTCCCCCCTAGTAGTGTGTAGATGTCATCCACAATCCATCTACCACCTTTTGAGCCCTGTATGCATCATTTAAGGACCGCTTCAGTTAGTTTCGTATTTTATAGGAACCTACTAAGTGTTCCAGTGCCGTCCACCTGAGTTACCTGATTCTTGTGGGGGGTTAAAGCTCCGGATGCCTTTGATTCTGGCCTCATGCACCCATTTCTAATTGGCATGCATGAAAAACACATTATTGCACCCTCCTTAGTCAATTAACTGATTGTGACTTCAATTAGCTGAGTTTAGGTGCAGTTCAATTGATTTTGAGTCTTCCGAAGCACTCCAGTGGTGATAATCCCTATGCTAGACCAAATGATGTTTGAATTATATTGTGTGATTTGAATTCTATCCATTGTAACATCCTTTTTAATTATACTGATTATTGGATCATGTGATATTGTTCTGCTCCTATATGAGTTTTGCTGCATAATTATTCTTCTGCTCTTTTTTACTTCAGTTTTCACTCTTATATAATACCAAGAATTCCATTACAAAAATATGTCAGTCCACCCAAACCCTATACTGGTTAATAAATGCTCCAGTTGTAATGTTTCATGGTGTTGGCACCAAATTATTGTAGGTTGATTACGTGGTGACCTAACTCACATCATAAACACATTGGTAAATGCCATGAGGATGTTGGAGAATTATTACTAAACATCATTACATGATATTGTTGGAAGATGATCTAATTTATAGAGATGTGGTATCAAATCATAAGGATCATTACATGATATTGTTGGAAGATGATCTAATTTATAGAGATGTGGTATCAAATCATAAGGAAAATTGTGATGTTATTACACACTATTTATTTACTTAAGTATTAATAGTCCATGTATCCAGGAGAATTAATACATTCTTTGGGATTATAAACCAAGGTTTAGAGAATTCTATAATATATGAGTATTATAATAATGAAGATTTTGATTATATTGAAGGTCATGGAATTGACCCTTAGTTATCTATATACTTTGTAATTGATAGTGTTTTTATGGTTTAATCCATAAACATAGTTGAATTGAACAATATAACTTTTGAATAATAACTTAACCCTCCTACTACTTATATAGGGGAGGAAGGGAAATAATAGTTAAATCTGAGCAATTTGCGTTGTTGCGCAACCTATCTGTAGAAACAATTATTATGTGAATAATGACACAAGTGTAAGCCAGTTTAGGTAAGCTAGATTGTGTCTAGCATAACAATCTCTATATTTCATTACTCTACTAGCTGTGCAAGCGAAAAACAAGAACAAAGTAATATAAATATGAAGATGTAAATATAGGTGCACAGTGCTCAATAGTTTTCAATTAAAGTTTGAATTTTTTTATTTTTTGCTATATTGTGGGAATGCTACAATATTATACTTAAGAACAGAGTTTATAAAAAAAAGGACATCGTGATGGCAATCTAGAAAATAACTATACCAAATCCATACAAGTTTACACATCTATGCAAACCAACTTCAATAAGTTAATATTGAACCAAATGTCCAAATATTATAACAGTATAGGATCTTGTTGGTCAATATGATTTATCATGAGTTAGATGAGTTTGGGTAATACTTCTAAATTGACATTTGAGGAAAGAATTGTGCAATTCGTCCTCGAATGGTTTATTGGGTGATATTGAGTCTAATTTTCTATTATGAGGTATTTTTGCTAAATTTGTGCTTTCTTTCCAATCCTCAAATACATACCATTGAGAATGCATCTTTAGAATTGCTTGTGATTCAGTGCTGCTAAGATTTTTTAATTTATTCCTGCATTTATATCTTCCAATCCCTATGGTTTTTTTTACCACAACAACATTTGGAATATTATCCACTTTGATTTTCTTGTGGATTTTAGAATACTAAACTTCCAATTAATAACAGTTACACAAAAGATAGAGATCCTAATCCTTCTTTACCTCAATTCCATTAACAATTTGAAGATCCATTAACCAAGAAAGCACATGAGCACTATGAAAACCCTTCAATATAGCACTAGCATTAACCATCCTACTTCCCGATTGAGTATCTCTTGTCCATCAAACTCAATACCTCGTGCCCTTGTCCCCTGATTTACCCTTTGCTTCCCCTCCACCGCTTCTACACAAAATGTAATAAAATATACCCTAAATATTTGTATTTCCATATATCATAAGTAAGCCCCCTTGTCCCCTTAATACAAGGAAATATATTTTCAAATTTATGTATCATAGTTTACTCCCCAATATGAATGGACATGATAGGATATTTCCTACCAACCGGCCATCCCCTTGTGATGTGAGCATGTATTTTTTAGAGGTACAAGGTAGAGTAGGTTGGTCATTTGTTGTTAGATTTGATACAAGAGGACATCTCATAAAGTATAATTTGCCTAAACATTAATATGCTCATGATCAAGAAGAAGAAGATGTAGTTGGAGACGTGGAGGAGGAAGTGTACTTAAATGAGGAGGGGAATCAAGTTAATCAGACAATCATTGACTCAAATATCGATAATGATGACTATATTGATGATGACTTAGCACTAGATGTTGGAGATATTGTTTTGGAAAATCCTTCCAATGATTTTGAAGGGTTGGATACAAATTTTGATCTTCATGACTCAGATGTTCACTTAGAAGAATTTCAAGTTCGATTTGATATGGAATTGTAATAGATCTTTCCTTGATAATTACTAATGTAATAAATATATGGAATAGGATTCTATGTTATTTGGTTAATTGTATTCTCATAATTTTCTAAAGAGGTTACATGCATGGGTTGTTAAAAAGTTAATGTTCTACATAGCATGAATTACTATCCATGATATGAATGATATTACTATATAGCATAAGAATTGGCATTCACGGAAGGATCAACATTTACTTTGTCCTTTGATTTGCAAGTATGCTTCTTTTTTTGAGGCCATCATGTCAAGGTGGACACTTTGTCAACAAAAATTCAGCATATGGTAATCGTACTTTGGTTATAGAAGATAACATGCATGGGATAGTCTATATTTGTTCTTCCAATTTATAATTGCTTTGATCTTTTGATTTTTTTTGGATATAGTTTTTTGAATACATAAATTATGTAATTTATTTTGGAATATGTAAACAATATTTTGCAATGAATGTGGTAGGTGGTATAGTATGGTTAAGTAGTTAATAAAACTCAGTTTTCTATGAGACAATTAAAAGATGTGTATGGGAGATGACACTAAAATTTTGGAGGATGGTTTAAAATAATGATCTTCAAAACTTTTGAACTTCCTTAATTTTTCAAAGTGTAGTATGCATGTCAATATAATTTCAGTTATGCTCTAGATAGAAATGGATATTTTTTTCTTGGAAAAAAATCTACATTAAAATAGAAAGAGAATACACCCATAAAGAACCCATTAAAATCTACATTAAAATAGAAAGAGAATAAACCTATTAAAATTGAATAAACATGGTCTCATGAGATTTTGAATTAAAATTGTAGTCCTTTTGGGAAACAATTATGAGGAAATGGTTCCATATATGTTTGGAATCAATTTCCATATTGTTTTCAAATATGGTATAATTTATATGGTGGAACTATTTCCTATGTGCATAAATTGTATTGGAATCTCATCATTATCATGCGGTGTGAACTATATTTTAAAAAAGAATCTCAATTCCAAGTGTATGCTCTAATTGTTAGGATATTTCAATACTCCATCCTTGTCCTACCTAGCATTATTTATTTTTCCTAGTTGTTGATGATGTCATTTTCCCCCTAGTGGTGTGCATATGTTAACCATGATTCATATACCACCTTTTGAGCCCTGAATGCATCATTTTAGGACCACTTCAGTCAGTTCTCTATTTTATAGGAACCTACTGAGTGTTCCAGTGCAGTCCACCTGAGTTAGCTGAATCTTGTGGGGGGTTAGAGCTCTAGATGCCACTGATTGTGGAATCATGTTCCCATTTCTTATTTAAATGCATGAAAAACTCACAATTGCACCCTCCTTAGTCAGTTAACTGATTGTAACTTTAGTTAGCTGAGTTTAGGTTGAGTTCAATTGAGTTTGAGTCTTCTGGGGAACAACAGTGGTGATAATCCCTATGCTGGACCAACTAAGGTTCAAATTATGTCGTTTGATTCGAATTCTCTTCATTGTAACATCATTGTTGATTATACTGATTATTGGATCATCTGATATTATTATGCTCCTAAATGAGTTCTACTACATAAATTTTTTTTTTCTCCTTTTTACTGCCATTTTCACTCTTATTCAAATTTTGTGCTCATTCTTTATTTGTGAGGTATCCTTAACTCTTAGATCTGATATGAATTAGAATTTCACATTGTATCAGAGCCATTGAGCGAATAGGTTGATCAACTAGTTTTGGTAGTGCATGAGAAGCCTCTGGATTTCCACAGCAAACCTTGGTGCCATTGCATTGAATTCATTGGATAAATACAATGAGGTCTAGCCAGGTGTGAAGGATCCAGATAAAAGTGCCTACTATACTAAAGCAATTCTCAGTAGTAATCTACCTCCATTATTGATATTTTTTTTTAGGTTATTCAATTTTTTTGAGTGTTGGAGCAGTTACAACAGTTTTCTACAGTTGCAATAGTTTTGTAGCAGAAGCAATGATTTTCACTTTGTATTCACTCCAGTAGTTGTAATGGACAATTTGAACCCTCCTCTATCTCCCAGGATCCTGACACCCTTCAATTACCTTGATTGGAGGGATGATATGCAGATGGTATTTTACAACAAATCACTATATAAGGTAACAATCGGGAAGGATCCCGAACCACAATCAGATGTGGAGAAAACCAAGTATATTAATAGATTGGATGAAGAATTTGGTTTCATGTTTATTCATATTTCCAGAGATATAATCTTCCAACTCAATGGTGTTGGCGGGAAAAACTACCCTATAACGAGGAAACAGACGTTATCAACTAAAAGGGGATGACAGGTAAGCATACTAACTGTGTTACAGAGATGTTTATGAATGGAAATAGGTTATAGGTCTTGAGAACATACCTTTTGAACAAAGTTCGATCCTAGCTCTTATTCAATCTTGCGCTCGATCATCAATTCAACCTCCCGTTTGATAAACCTGCAATACAAGTACCTTTCTCAGCGTATCTTGGATAATATATAATGATGAAATGGACAAAGCAATTTAAACATCAAATATTAACCAAAATAGATCCAAACAAGTACATAACTTAATGAACACTTGATTTGGGACAAGAAATATGCTTCAACCTTTTATTGTCAAATGCAAATTGATGATACAAAGTATACCTGACTTTGCAGCATGCTCCTGCAACCTGATCCTGGGCTCCTGCTCTTCTCTGGCTTGAAAATATTTCACCATAACCTCCTTCAACACAAGCTTCTCTTTAAGAGTCTCTCAATAACATTCATGTCTAACCCCTCTCTTCATTCCTCCTTGTATTTATAGGGCAAGGGAGGCAATTCAGGTCGAGAGATGGTTATGGAGGAAGCGGGGGAAGTTGGGAAACCAACTGCAACTAATCCTCATTCATGAATTTAATTATTTTTTAATCATCTTTTGAGGTGTACACTACTATTTCACAGTGGAGTAGTGCCCAGGGCGCTACTATAGTGTTTTATAACTAGCGCTCATCACTTTTTAAATGTTGTACGCTACTCTATTGGAGAGGAGTAGTGCCTGTACACTGGAGTAGGGTACAGGCGCTAGTCTATTAAGGTAGAGTAGTGCCCATGTCTCAAAAAAATGTTTTTTAATGGTTTTTCCAACTTGCAAGGAGGTGGAGTAGGTCAAGGTCTCATCTAAGGTCAACATGCTCCTCTATCCCAGTTGTTGTTTTGTGTGATCGACAGCTCAAGGTGATCACGGATGGAGAGGTGCAAGTTTGAACTATAACAGATTCCCCCTAATGTGTGAGGTCAGAGGGAAACGATGGCCGAAATACATTATAGTCGAAAGCTAGAGGAGGAGCAAGGAACCACAGAAGCAAGTCACAAAAACACCTGAAACAAAGATCAAGGTCAGCGAGCAATTACATTCTTGACATCATATAGATGTGCAATGTGATACAACATGATCACCGATACATAACAAGGAGATGTATATATAGCATGGCCACTTAGAATATAGGCGTGGATCCATGTCAAATTGAGATATCATAGCCATAACAACAAACTGGATCTATGTCTCATGGAGAGCCGAATATAAGTGAGGCTCAATCTTGCGCAACTTGGGTGATAACATAATGTGGTGATGTCATCAAACAGCCCAAGGTCTTCATCCAAAACAACTCAAGATACAAACCCTAACCATGTGAATAGAGGAGATGATAGTAGAACATGGGGGGTATCGTTTGATTACTGGTCATTGATGTATACCATTAACAAATGCGAGGGCTTCCACTGATAATGATGATGGGGCCCAAGGCACCTAGTATGATCCAACTAATGTGAACAGGTGGACTTGGAGTCAAACACTTGGGGATCCTGTCGAAGAAGAGACATTGATGTATTATCGACATTCAACAGCGAGGAAAATTGCCACTACTGACTGCAATCTTCAAGGTACTAACTGAAACTCTAAACTTCGTTCCTAGAGAAAATTGAGTTGATTTCAATGGGAAGAATTCCATTGGAAGGGAGGCCGTAAGGCATCCTCTATCATCCAACTCGAGGAACACTCAACTGGTATGAGCTAATATGGAGTAATATGTAACAAGACTGACACTAGGATGGTCGACACATGAGGTCAAGGTAAACTGCAGAATGGTTGACACAGGGTATATCCTTGAATAGTGAGCACGACACAAAGTGACTCAGGCAGTTTCCAACATAATGGGGCAAATGATAAGCCTGAAATGTAGGAGACATTATCAGACTCTCCATCTGGTTGGAAGAATAACCAACCGGGGGAGTAAACAACTCTGAGATCAGGTTCACCCTGAGGTCAAAAGCTACCCAACCGACATGATAGACTCAAGTAGGTGCTGTGTTCAAGGATAGAACTAATTGAACTCCCTTTGACATTGAAGATATGACACATCTTTCCCATCCCTTATTCTTTTTAGATAAAATAATACCTTTCTTGTTGTTTTAATGAGTCCAAGAAAGAATGAAAACTCAATAGATCCAACCATGTAAAAAGTTTAACGAGCCCATGGGAGGAAGACTCAGGACCTTCTTCATTGTTTACAGAGTTCGAAGAAGAGATAGAAGATTACTCTATATTACTGATCTCTGGATTTTAATATCGAGCCGAGATCTGTTCCTGCTCGTCGGTGTTTTCAATTTTAAGGAGTCTGAAAAACTTAAACAATAACTCCATTTATCTGCTCATGGATTTTAATATTGAGCCCAAGTAGATTAATGCTCGCTGGTGTTTCCCTATTTATAGAGTCTGAAAAACTTAAACAATCCTCTTTACACCTATCCGTGGATTTTATATCGAGCCCGGATTGGTTTGTGCTCAGCGGTGTTTTCTTGTTTATAGAGTTGAAAAACTCAAACAGTCCTCTACTTACCCTCTCGTGGATTTCACATCGAGCCCGAGTAGGTGAATGCTCGCTTGGTGTTTTCATGTTTAGAGAGCTTGAAACCCTAAAGAAAGGCTCCAAAAGGTCCTTTTCATACAGTTAGTCTCCTCCCCCGAAAAAGTATAAAACAAACGAAGAAGAACTCTTCTAGTGCATACAGGGGTATACCTAGAGTATACATTTTCCATAGTTAATCCACCTAGGCCCGGAAAAGGGGTAATTCTATACCTGAGTGGATGAGCCTTCAATTAATTTAACTAGCTTGAAGAGGACAAGTCTGCTCGGCAATCTTGTTTAGGTTTAAATAGTTCAAACAAGAGCTTAATATGACTTAAAGGTCAGCTTCTGGGATCATGACTTCATAATCTGCCAAAACTAGGTCTTCAACAACAATATTAGTAATCGCGACAAAAATCTCGGATGATACATAAATTTGAACTATGAACTAGTTAAAAAGGTTTAACAGCGAGAAATTTAGTCTTAGAAGATTAATCCTACAAAGTTTCAGTGAAAAATGAGAACCGGATGAGTGAAATTACCTTTGCACCATGTATGTCTATTAATTGATTAATTAGAATATTTTAGTAAAATTTGAAACTATAGGTATTTTAACAATGGTGGGTAATAATTAAAATCAATTTCAATATATGTAATTTCATTTTAAACTTTCATTTCAATTTGTTTTGTAGGGCAAGAATTTGGGAGCAATCCTTGCATTTTCAATCTTCCGTGGTGATCGATTCGAGCAACCAAACATCATTCTTCTTCCGCCAAGTAAGTTAGAATCTTCCTATCTTGCATTTCCATGGTTTAGTTTTCAATTTTTGAGCCAAAAATCACTTGCAAGGCAATGCTCATATCGTTTTATGCGCGGGCGCTACTGTGTAACAAGAATAGTAGCATATACAAGGGTATGGGCGCTAATATGCTCACATAGAGTAGCACCCATATGTTACTGTCTAGTATGAACAGTAGCGCTCAAGCCTGAAAGTGGAGAAACAAGTGCTGAGAACTAGAAAATTGCCATTTTTTGTGCAGGATGGTTCTTCTTTGGAGGGAGAGAGAACACGATGACATGGATAGGCTAGCCATGCAAGACCCAGCCACTCTCCATGCTCTTCGAAGATGCGGTTTGTTGAATTTTTACCGAACTATAAATATGAGGGCCCTAAATAGATTGTTTCGAAGACTTATTCAGTACTGGGATGTGGATACCAATACATTTGTCATCCGAGGGAAAACTTTGGAGGTTACAGTTGATGACATTTACTTCATTATTGGACTCTCTTGGAGGGGAGATGCAATAAATTTGAAGGGGTCTTCTCGTGTGGGTATAGGATCGGTGCAAGAGTACTTGAATACATATTGTGTGGCTGGAGTTGAGAAATCAGGAAGCCAAATCTTGATTTCTACCATTGAAGGCCTCCCTTTAAAGGTGATTGTAAGTATGATTAACTAGGTGGTAGGTAGTGCCTCACTACACCTAGCTTCCAGGCATTCTATGCATATTGGTGTACGATGCTTACAGGGTCATGTGTACGATTGGTGTACTAGTTTACTGGCAACCATGAAAGATCAAATCACGGGTTGTAAATCTGGGAGTATGAAGAATTTTGGGTATGGTAGCATCTTATGTACCTTCTTCTTCGAGAGGGTACTTGCTATTAGCTTGGGGATGCCTCTACCTCAGGTTAACCCCCATGATCCTAGACTAGGCCGTTGAGGTGACATATTCCTCCACCAGGGTGGTGGGGAAAGTCACTATTGTTATCATACTGATGATTTCTGGGGATGGTGGGAGAGGCAAGTGCCCGCCTTCGAGTAGTTTCCATATGCTAGATTGGATTTCCACCATGATCTAGAGCTAGTGCTTCCTCCAGGTGGAGCCTGGGGAGCTATTGGTATGTTTTATTTTGAGAATTATTTCATTTTTTCAAGTTTTCAAGTATTTGATTTTTATGAATGAATTTTGAAGTACTAAACAAGTGTCATATGTAGATATTGGGCTTATATGTCCCGAGGGACATCCCACTATCTTTCTAAGGCCAGCCGATGTTGTTGCAACAGATGCTATTAAAATTCAATATGCTAAGACAGAAAATAGCAGCATTACATTCCATTTCACAATAATAGCATATACAGGATCACTGAAGAAACAACAAGCACAGCATAAACACAAGAGACAGAGATTTATCCTGGGAAACACTCATGGGGTAGAAAACCCAGCAAAGCTTCCTCAATATAGATGACCAGCAATATACAAAGATGCAAACCCTGAGCATAAGCTCCTTCTCCTCCATAGCAGACCTCTCCTCCACAAATGCGCCTTTCTCAAGTGAGTGAGTGTGTCAAATGAGGAACACACCTCCTCTATTTATACACTTCACTGATATGTATTTTACACAAGTACATGTAGGCTCGTATTTAACCAATGGGTTAAATACCCCACTACAACTAACTGGGTCGACCCCTCTAGGGTGGTCTAATAACCCTTTGACCCACATAACACATAAAGGGCCGACCTCCACTAGGGAAGTCTAATAACCCGAGTTACCACATTCTGACGGAGGAATAAACATCTCCGAAATAATAAAGTACAATTATAATATTCTTTGAAGTTACAATATCTCAACACTCCCCCTTAACAAGAAGGATATTATAAAAGCACCTGCAAGAGCAAGGAGTCATCAACATCATACATGATACATCTATAAATCATTGGAAGCTTTCTCAACATCATCAGTAACTCAACCAGTTACTGGAACATCTTCAATACTGGAACATCAACATCATCAGAGTTGATAGTACTCAATCATCAGCATCGTCAACACACGATCAACAGCATCGTCATCATACGATCATCAGCATCACGGTCAACATCATCATCACATGATCAACAACATCATGATCAACATCATCATCACACGATCAACAGCATCATGATCAACATCGTCATCACATGATCATCAGCATCATCATCACACGATTATCAACATCGTCATCAGCATCACGATCAACATCATCATCACACGATCATCAGCATCGTCATCGCACGATCATCAGCATCGTCATCGCATGATCATCAGCATCATCATCACACGATCATCAGCATCGTCATCGCACGATCATCAGCATCGTCATCGCACGATCATCATCATCGTCATCACACGATCATCAGCATCGTCATCGCACGATCATCAACATCGTCATCACACGATCATCAGCATCATCAAAGGATGATGTAAACCAGTCATGTACCTTTGAACCGAAGTCCAGGGACGATCCAGTCCTATCATTATCGAAGACATACGTCTACGGTTCTTCTTTCGGACTGAGGTCCAGGAATGATCCAATCCCTTCATTATCGAAGACATACGTCTACGGCTCTTCTTTCGGACTGAGGTCCAGGAATGATCCAATTCCTTATTTCTCGAAGACATACGTCTACGGCTCTTCTTTCGGACTGAAGTCCAGGAATGATCCAATCCCTTCATTCTCGAAGACATACGTCTACGGCTCTTCTTTCGGACTGAAGTCCAGGAATGATCCAATCCCTTCATTCTCGAAGACATACGTCTACGGCTCTTCTTTCGGACTGAAGTCCAGGAATGATCCCAATCCCTTCATTCTCGAAGACATACGTCTATGGCTCTTCTTTCGGACTGAAGTCCAGGAATGATCCCAATCCCTTCATTCTCGAAGACATACGTCTACAGCTCTTCTTTCGGACTGAAGTCCAGGAATGATCCAATCCCTTCATTCTCGAAGACATACGTCTACGACTCTTCTTTCGGACTGAAGTCCAGGAATGATCCAATCCCTTCATTCTCGAAGACATACGTCTACAGCTCTTCTTTCGGACTGAAGTCCAGGAATGATCCCAATCCCTTCATTCTCGAAGACATACGTCTACGGCTCTTTTTAGGACTGAAAGTCCAGGGATGATCCAATCCCCTCAACTGTCCACTAAGGACTTCATTCTCGGAGACCTCACGTCTACGACTCTCTTTAGGAATGAAAGTCCAGGGATGATCCAATCCCCTCAACTTTCCACTAAGGACTTCATTCTCGGAGACCTCACGTCTACGGCTCTCTTTAGGACTGAAAGTCCAGGGATGATCCAATCCCCTCAACTGTCCACTAAGGACTTCATTCTCGGAGACCTCACGTCTACGGCTCTCTTTAGGACTGAAAGTCCAGGGATGATCCAATCCCCTCAACTGTCCACTAAGGACTTCATTCTCGGAGACCTCACGTCTACGGCTCTCTTTAGGACTGAAAGTCCAGGGATGATCCAATCCCCTCAACTGTCCACTAAGGACTTCATTCTAGGAGACCTCACGTCTACGGTTCTCTTTAGGACTGAAAGTCCAGGGATGATCCAATCCCCTCAACTGTCCACTAAGGACTTCATTCTCGTAGACCTCACGTCTACGGCTCTCTTTAGGACTGAAAGTCCAGGGATGATCCAATCCCTTCACATGTTCATCAAGAACATGTATCCTCATCATCATAACATGTATCACCACAACATGTATCATCAACATCAAAACATGTATAACCACAACATGTATCATCATCATCAAAACATGTATAACCACAACATGTATCATCATCATCAAAACATGTGTAACCACAACATGTAGAACATGTATAACCACAACATGTATCATCAACATCAAAACATGTATAATCACAACATGTATCATCATCATCAAAACATGTATAACCACAACATGTATCATCAACATCAAAACATGTATAATCACAACATGTATCATCATCATCAAAACATGTATAACCACAACATGTATCATCATCATCAAACCATGTATAACCACAACATGTATCATCATCATCAAAACATGTATACATCTATCATCAAAAGCATGTATACATCTAATCATCAAAAGCATCTAACATCAAAAGCATGTATACATCTATCATCAAAAGTATGTATACATCTAATCATAAAAATAAAGAATATAAGAGTCCTAAATCTAAATAATTCTAGGTGAGTAAGTGCAAAGAAAAATAAGTAACCTCATCAATGATGAGATAGGCTTGTCTGTCTCATACTGTGCTACTCCCCCTTTCGAGGAGGGTCCTTCTGAACTACACCAAGCTTGTCTCGGAAGTGTTTAAACTTTACTCGAGACAGAGGTTTAGTCGAGATATCAGCAATTTGATCCTCAGTGCTTATATATATACAAGCTTGATAGCTCCTCTTTGCACCATATCTTGTATATAGAAGTACCGGATCTCTATGTGTTTTGACTTGTCGTGGAACACAGGATTTTCAGTCATCTTAATGCAGCTGTGATTGTCACACATAATCAAAGTGGGATCTATTTCTAAGTCAAACACTCCACATAAAATCTTCTGAAGCCATATTGATTCACAGCTGGTATAGTAGACAGCCATGTATTCTACTTCAGCAGTACTGACAGCCACACTAGATTGTTTCTTGCTGAACCATGAGATCATGGCAGATTCAAGACTATAACATCCACCTGATGTACTCTTTCTGTCTGAGACACTTCCTGCCCAATCAGAATTTGAGTAATCATGTAAACGGAGTTCATGACCTCCAAGATTATATAGACCAAAATCTAAAGTACCTTTTGAGGTACCTCACTACATGCTTTGTAGCTATTAAGTGAACCTTTCTAGGTTCTACTAGATACTGACTTACGGTATTTACAACAAAGCATATATCTGGCCTAGTATGACCCAATGAATTGTCTATATAGAGTTGGGTCCACTAAATACGATGAGTCATTAACTAATAACTTCAAGTTGGAGTCCATGGGAGTGGCCATGGCTTTATACTCCAACATATCAAATCTTTTTAGAAACTTCACAGCATACTTACCTTGATTTAAAAGATTCCTTTTGGATCTTGCCATACTTCTAAGAAGTAGTGCATTAATCTGAGATCTTTCAATTTCAATTCTGCAGCCATTTTCATGACCTGTTTCTCATTCCTTGTCAGAAAGAGATCATCGTCATGCAATAATGGTATGATAGGTTCATCATCCACAACCTCAAGGTTTAGGAATAGCTTTACTTTTGGTAAGGCCCAAGCTTTGTCATGAAGCTATCAGTTTACCATTATTCACACTCTACATTGAGTGATCTTCTGCATATCTATCTGTGCCATCTCTCGTCAGATGGGTCTACTAATATGAGCCTCAAAATCAATTGAACTCTGTGGTGAGTTCCTTCTTGCATCCATGTCATATGTGTATAGAAGCCATATTCAACCTTGTAGCAAAGGTTGAGATCCACATCACCCATGATGATCATTAAGCTCATCAATTGACTACCGATCCTGGGTACCCATATAGAACCTGATTCACTCTTCTTCTTTAATTACATCATTAAGAGAATGGTCTTATCTAGTCCCTTGGAGCAAAACATCTCATCATGATTCTCTTCCTCTTTCTAAGATAATCTCTTAACCACAAGCTTTCTATAGTGTGTTTGATTTGTAAATCTTTTGTTGAACATCCATCGCTTGTTCAGAGCTCATCATTCGTCGTGATCTTTCCTACAAATCAAAATTAAGTACATGATTAGTAATACTTCATAATCATCAAATCATATTGACATGATAACCTATTATGCATACAGATATCATTTACATAGTTATGCAACTATCTTGACCAATACTTTGACACAACACTTTCCCATATCTTGTATGCATACAGTGGCTATCTAGATGCCTTCCATCTCTACCAGAATATACTATCGAGAGTGTGCACAGCTCTCGGCATGTCAGCAAAGAGGTTTCATTCTAGACAAGCAACAATGGAATGTTTGTCCAACTTGTCAATCATATGCACATTAGTAGTATACTGTTCAATGCTCTATGAATGTTTACACTCAGCATTATATATTATGGGAATACAAATATGCATACAACCTATTATAGGCAATATTATTACTATTTCAAATAATAACTCAGATACTTATCTTTTATGTTTGTGTGGTTGCCTCCCGCTTGATCTTCTGTATGTCTTTTGAACTTCTATTCATTCTGTACCACTGTGCATGCTCAAGAGTCATGCTCATGATCTCATACACAAACATATACTCATTAGTATATTCTAAATGCTATCAAAACATTATAGTACTAAATAATCTTGAAAATGTATAGTTAATAAACATTAGTATTCAAGATTTCAGGGAAGTCTTCTTTTACTCATGCATATCATCAATCAAGATAAAAGATATAATATGCATAATCCCTTGATTACTAACTTTATGAATAAGCATAACCAATCATTCCAAGTATACTTATATAGGGGATCCTAACACAAGGTAAGATTCATGGGAAACATACCTGGATTAGTATACCTACTTGGTTATGTACAACATACCTAAACAATCTCTTCAATGATTTAGAGATCCTGAGCTAGAACCTGCATGTCTCATAGGTTAAGCATAATATAACAAAGTGATACATACCTCGTAAGTAGAACAAAGATTATGGATGAGTCTTTGTCTTCATGTTTTTATGGTCATGGAACCTGATTTGTCTTTTGTGATGTACCTGTATCTTGTTAGCGAACAACATCAACCTCACACAACATCATAATGCATTAGTACAATCATAAGTGTCAACACCCTAACCAATGAATATCTTCTATCATGCATTCATAATTTTGTTAAGGTGATACAACAAATCTAAAATCAAGATTGTACTAACCGTAATAACATGAAGACAAACATACCATAAACTTAATCATGAACAAATATCAAAACATACCTCGATGAGTCATACCTGTCAAGATCGCTTGTAATCTCCTTATGTAAAGCCTTAGCCTCATCTCCCTCTGAAATAGGAACTCCTTCACTTATGCAGGTGACCAGTCCATCTTCTTCTAGGATTAACCCTATCCACTTGATTTGCAAGAACTGGACCTGGAGCTGGATATGGGTTTGTCAGAGAAACCCCAAAAATTCAAACTTTGAATTTCAAACTTCCGAAAGGATAGAAATATGCGCCTTGATGAGCTGATCAAACTGATATATTTAGAATTTGAAAACTGCAAAGTTTCACTCCTCAATTTTGCCTTTGAAACTTCCGAATTCCCTGGACGTGACCCTGAACTGGGGTTGGATGAATCCCACTCTTCTTCCCAATCAAAATGTTTGATCCAAAGCTCTAAGATTCTATTTTTCTGAGGAGCTTCCAGCCATGGTCACAGATTTCAAAAATTCCCATTTTTACAGAAGCCCTACTTTTCCACTTTTCTGATCAAAGTCCCGAACTAGGGTCTAATCAAACCCGGCCTTCTGCCCAACCAAAAAATTCTGATCTTGGTCTCTAAATTTCTATTTTGATGAGTAGCATCCAGCCGTGGTCTCTTATTACAAAAATTCCAACTTTCTCCAAAGCCCTAAATTCCGGAAGCCATCAATGAAGGTACCAAAAAATAATTCTGTTTTGACAGAAATATGTACCTGAATGTTTCTGGTGTAACTCCGAAATTTTTGATCCACAGGGTCTGAAAACGTTTCCTGAGATAGCCTGACCTGTTATCTTTCCATCCTGACAGGTCTGACCTCAATTGGATTCTCTGAGAGAGAGTTATGCCAAATGTCGCAATGTGACCTGTTTTGGGATAAAACAGGAGAGCGAACTTGTACGGCGTGCCACGTGTCACGATTTTAACTTCGGCTCTGAAAAAGTTTCCTGAGATAGCTCAGCCTGTTACCTTTCCATCCTGACAGGTCTGACCTCAATTGGACTCTCTGAGAGAGATTTATGCCAAATGTCGCAACGTGACCTGTTTATGGGAAAATACATGAGAGCGAACTTGTACGGAGTGCCACGTGTCACTGGTTCAACTTCGGCCTCTGAAAAATTTTTCTGAGATAGTACAGACTGTGTACTACCTGTCACTTTTTATGAAATTTCATTTGGAGCTTCCTAGCCCAAGATATGACCTTTTTCCCAAGGTCACCTGATTTTGACTCAGATCTGGAAGAGGCAGAAACCCTATATTGTACAGATCATAAATCACAAAGTACAACGAATTAGAGGTTGTCCTTTGGACACAAGGTACCTGGAGATTAATCTTCGTCCTGTAACAATTTCAGATCCGAAAACTTTGCCAAAACGGATTTATAGCGAAAGTCCTACGATGACTGGTTTTTGCTATATAAAACCCTAGCCTTCAAATTGTCGTAAGTAAAGCAAGTGTCGTTAGTGCCATACCTTGTCTTCCTTCAGGTTAGCTCTGATACCATGTTAAAATTCAATATGCTAAGACAGAAAATAGCAGCATTACATTCCATTTCACAATAATAGCATATACAGGATCACTGAAGAAACAACAAGCACAGCATAAACACAAGAGACAGAGATTTATCCTGGGAAACCCTCATGGGGTAGAAAACCCAGCAAAGCTTCCTCAATATAGTTGACCAGCAATATACAAAGATGCAAACCCTGAGCATAAGCTCCTTCTCCTCCATAGCAGACCTCTCCTCCACAAATGCGCCTTTCTCAAGTGAGTGAGTGTGTCAAATGAGGAACACACCTCCTCTATTTATACACTTCACTGATATGTATTTTACACAAGTACACGTAGGCTCGTATTTAACCAATGGGTTAAATACCCCACTACAACTAACTGGGCCGACCCCTCTAGGGTGGTCTAATAACCCTTTGACCCACATAACACATAAAGGGCCGACCTCCACTAGGGAAGTCTAATAACTCGAGTTACCACATTCTGACGGAGGAATAAACATCTCCGGAATAATAAAGTACAATTATAATATTCTTTGAAGTTACAATATCTCAACAGATGCTATGTTGGGGACGATGGAGAGAAAAGTGAGTCGGTTGACTCATGATGTTCCTGCATGCCGTATGGATCAAATACCTATTGATATGCAGAAAGATGTAGTTGGAGTGCCCCCAGCATGGCTTAGAGTGCTGCGGAAGATAGCTAGGCTAGTCATATGTTATCGGAATGCAGTAGATGATGATGAGGCCCCTCCTTCTCCATAGGAGAGGGATACATTCTATGTATATTTTTTAGGCCACTGTGCCCAATTTTGTACTTTTATGACATGACTTGATAGACTTGTGATCCAAAACTCATATATTTTTTGATACAGTATCGGCTATATACAGTATCGGTTATTTACATGTGTATGTGTTTGAATTTTATGTGTGAAATGTTGTTTATGAAAGTGTATGATGCAAATGCCAATCTAGAACATAGTTTGCAAATGAATCAACTAATGCGTTTAAATTTCTTGGAATATGTTCATATATAATAGAATCAAACTGTCTTTCCAATAGTCTAACTCGCAGAAACTGACGTAGCAATATAGGATCTCTAATCTCGTAAACACCCGTTAATTGAAAAACAATTAGTTGTGAGTCAAGTCTTACCTCCAAATGTGAAATGCCATGGCTGAGAGAATCTCGGAGGACTTCTATAACTGCACTGTATTCAGTCACATTATTTGTGGTGGGACCCAAACAAACCCCCCCCGAAGAAACTAGTTGGCCAGCGGGTGAGTAAATGACCCAAGCTACTAAAGCCAACTGTCGGGTGTGGCGACTAGCGCCATCAGCAAATCCTAAGAAATGTTCGGTCGACATTTGGTACACGAAACGAAAACACACATAAGATTAACTAACAAGCATAAACAAAAACTAGCTCTACAAAATACACAGCTATGTTACAAGAAAAAGCACAACATCCTAAGCATAGTACTTCTTCAGGTAGAGCCCATTTCTAGGCTCGGCTAGCTTATTACCCTCGTAGTATACCAACTCATAGGCGCCCTTCTTCAATACTTTGGAAATTATGTAGGCCCCGAGCCACATGGACTTAAACTTGCCAGGTCCTATAGGTTCCTTGTCTTGATCCCAAAGTAAAACAAGATCTCCCTTAAGGAAAACCCTAGGCTTGACAGACTTGTCATATTGTCCTTTGACTCATTTTTTGTGAACCTCATTTGTCGTAAGCGCGTCGCGGCACTGTTCATCTAGGTGTTCTAAATGTAACAAACGTTCTTCCAGTACTGAAGTATCCGGTAGTAACTGAACGAATAGCTTTAACGAAGGAATATTGCATTCAATCGGAACGACTGCTTCTATCCCATGCACAAGCTGAAAAGGAGAGAACCCAGTAGCAGTCTGTACATTAGCTTGGTAATCCCAAAGAGATAGGTACAACATGATGTGCCAGTTATTTCGACTGGCATTAACAGTTCATTGCAGTATAAATTTTAAAGTTTTGTTCACTGCTTCGACTTGTCCATTCACCTATGGATAGTATGAAGATGAATGTTCTTGTCAAAAACTAAGCATTGTATATAACTTGGTCATCATGATATTCTGGAAATGACTGTTGTGATCAATCACTATCTCTTTAGGTATGTTGAACCGTGTAATAATCTGATTAAACAAGAAATAAGCGGCAGTTTCTCGATCTGGCTTGACAATAGGCATTGCCTTCGCCCACTTCGTGAAGTAGTCGATGGCAATGATGATGTAATGATGCCCTCCCACTGAAACTGGATTGCAAGTCATATAATCAACCCCCATTTTGTGAAGGGACCTCCTGTAATCATAGGATGAAGAGGAGCTGGGTGTGCCCTCATTTTCTTGGTAAAAAGATGACACGGACGGAAGCGTTTCACCGCTTCCACACAATCTTTAAAGATCGTGGGTCAAAAATATCCGGCACACAGTATCTTCTGAGTTGTTGCCAACCCAGAAAGATGTCCCCCACAAGCTCCACTATGGGAATCATTTAATACTGCTTCGGATTCTTCTAGATTTAAGCAACGTCGTAAGATGGAGTCTACCCCATGTCAATACAAAGTATCTGAGATGATGAGATAGCTTTTCGCATGGCTTTTCAGCTTGCATCTCTCTTCTCGAGAAAAAGTAGTAGGACACCTCAAGGTCTGGAGATATACTAAGATATCCCCGTACCATGGGTCAGAAGAAGCAATGAGGAAGATATCTTCATCTAGGAATGATGATTCTTCCTCGACATGCTCTAGGTCACTCGGAAACTCTGAGATTAACTCAGTGAACACTAGTGATTTCTTCGACTTGGAAGATTGAAAGACCAAATCGAACTCCTATAGGATTACAATCCATTTATTATATTTCCCACCGATGATTCATCGAGTGAGAACGTACTGAAAGGGATTGATTTCTGCTATCACAGTAGTTGTTCATAAAAGTATATAGTGACGAAGCCTCTGTACTGCATAGAGCGCAGCAAGTGCTAACTTCTCAACGTGCAAATATTTAACCTCAGGGGCTATCAATGCGCGATAAAGATAGTAGACAACATGCTCTTGGAGCGTATCATCCTCCTGAACTAATACTATGCCAATTGTATTAAGAGATGTTGCCAGATATAAAAGAAAATCTTTTGCATAGTCCGATAGGCTCAACAAGGGAGCTGAAAGTAATGCCTTTTTCAAGGCCTCAAAGGATGCTTGAGTAGCCTCATCCCACACAAAGTAGGAGTCTTGTTTGAGTAGTCTCATAAAACCTTTCATGATATTAGCATAGTTTATAATAAAGTTCCGTAAGAAATTAGACATGCCTTGCAGACTTTGTAGCTGTCGCAAGGTGCGAGGAGGAGGTAGATTTACAATCGGCTCTACTTTTAGCGGGTCGACCATTATGCCATGACTGGAGACAATGAAGCCCAGTAGACGTCCTGATTCAACGCAGAATACGCACTTATTAGGATTTAAACAAATCTTATATTGTCTGCATCTTTCAAACACAAGTCTTAGATGAGCTGGATGGTCTCGTCTCTTTCGAGATCGTGCTGGGAGGTCATCCAAGTAAGGTTCAACTATGTGTTTAATGTTGTGAAAAGCGAAATTCATCGCTCGCTGGAAAGTAGCTCTAGCATTCTTTAAACCAAACGGCATCTTCCGGTAAGCGAAGGTTCCCCATGGGAAAATGAAAGCTATTTTGTGCTGATCTTCGGGTTTGATTTTTATTTGATTATATCCCGAAAATCCGTCCATGAAAGAGAACATCTCGTGTCCCGCACAGGCATCAATAATCTGGTCAATAAACGGTGTGGGTAGTTATCTTTCAGACAAGCTTTGTTCATGTCCCAGAAGTCAGTACAGACTCGAATGGTACCTTGCTTCTTATCAACTAGAACAAGATTTGAAACCCATTTCGTCATGTCAATCAGATAGATGAAACCGACCGTAAGCAACTTTTCAACCTCCACCTTAATGGCGGCTTCTTTTCTTGGATTCACAAGACAGAGCTTTTGTCTCACAGGTTTTGCATTAGGGTATGTCGTTATGACATGCTCCACGATGGCTGGGTCGATACCTGGCATCTCCTCATATGATCAGGCAAATATGTCGCGGAATTCTTTAAAGAGCTTGGTATACAGAGCTATCTCTTCTGGAGAATAGTCTACTCCAATATAAATGTTTTCCACGACCCTGGGTTTAGTGGAAATGTTAATCGGAATTGTTCTTGATATATTAGCCATATTCCCTTCAACGTAAACTGCTCTCGAAGTAGAAGGAAACGATGACAAATCAACAAATACACCGGGTCTCAAAGAGAATTCTCCTCTCTCTATCCTGTCTAGGTTTGGAAGCAGGTAAGATGTGTGATGCATATGTTCCCATGGTTGGTCCAGGCCAATCATGACTTCCAAAATGGCTTCATCAGACGGTAAGACCATATCTAAACAGTCGAAAGAGTGGGTAGAATTTAGTGACCATGCTGGAGCATAGTCCATATCCGACTCAGTAGAGACTAGCAAAGTCACGATATGTTCCATTGCAGCATGTTGTGCTTCCATGTATGCTACTTCTACAATGGATAGAGGCACTGAAGGTTTTTATGTAGTGGGAAGGATCCACAGATCAGTTCTTAAACCAACCGTGAAAGTTTCAGTAGAAGTACCCACATCAAAACACATAAAAAGAACTAGAGAGGGTAGGTCAAACGTGCCTATTAATGACCCGTAAAGCCCTGCTCCTAAACTCTCGCTTACTAGGGTGGTTTGATCAACTAAGGGAATCGTGGACTCCAAAGAAGTCTGGTTGTTTCTCTGAGTGAAAGAAAGTTGATCGACTGTAACGACCTTACCTTCATAAAGGAACATAACAACTCAAAAAATTGTCGATGCAATAGCTTGCATGGCATACGTCCAACTCCTTCCTAATAACATTTTGTAATCAAGCGGAGCGTCCAGAACTTCTACTTCTACAGCAACTGTCTTACCAGCCAATGTGACATCAAATGATGGCAAAACCCCTTGTGGACGGAAAGTCCTGCCATCAAATGCAGTAAGCAGTGTGTTAGAAGGGGCTAACTCAGGAGAACCCAAAGCTTTCCAATAGGAAATTGACATTACGCACATCGACACGCCCTCATCTACAACAGCTCGTCTAATGGTCATTGGGCCATGAACGAATTCAATCTGAAGGGAAACGTGGTATGGCAACTAGTATTTGATATCAGCCATATCAAATCGCGCAGACATGTTAAAGGATTCCATACTTCCAATAGCTGCCAGAAGTACATTTTGTTGTAAAGGACAACTTTGCAAGACTTCTAAGGTAGACATAGCACAAGGGGTCTGGGCTAGATCCTCAACCACATTGTAGTTGGAGGCAGCCCAAGTGTTGGGATTGTGCGATGCCCGTTTCAAGACACCTTTCGGGATCTTGGGCATTGGGTCCACAGGTATGTAGAGTGGAGTGGAAGATTATGGAATCTCCTTATCCTTCTTCTATGTATCTGGGGTGTAATCCCTTGCTCTCCTTTGTAAGAGTGTGTCTGAGCTAACCATGTTAATAAAATTTTGATCAACCAAAGCATGTGTGGTGCCCCTAGTATTGGAGGTGCCAGAAGCTGAACCCTGCCCCTTAGGGAATGGATCTTTAAGTACAGCAGGTTTCTTTTCTTGAAGTAGCTTCTAGGCTTCTTCAAGTAGAGGGAATTGGTGAGTGAGGTGGTCCTGCTTACAAATTTTACAAGGGAGCTTAACCTTCTTCTTCTCTTTTTTACCCTCCTCGGCATTCTCCTTTTTGGGATTTTGATGGTTTCCCTCTCCTTTCTTGCCCTTCTTTTTTTTTTTGGGCTGCCAAGGGCCCTTTTGATTGTTCTGAACTTGGTTGACAGATTCAGAAGTAGAAGGAGAGGTTGTGATGGAAGTAACTTCTGCAGTCGATTGTTTGACAGATAAGGCATGAACCTGTTTGGTCAATGCTTTGAAAGCTGTAGAGTCAACTGAACCTACTATGCCGTCAGCATGCAGTCCAGGTTTAGGTTTGCTCAGATCAGTATTTGATCATGGTGCATCAGGTATGATTTCATAAAGTAACCCAGATTGTGCATAACCAAGGTCTAACTGTTGGGTCCGTAAGATGGCTGCTCCTCTGTAGACACTCCAGAAGTAGCTACTTCCTTAGAAATATAAGGAAGGAGTGATTTCAAATACCACTCAAGAAGGAATTCTGGAGGTATGTTGGCTTTAATGAGCCTCTTCCGTCTTTGCCACTCCTGAATGTGATCAGATAAGTGAGTGGCTTTATTTGTCTAAATGTATACAAAAGGTCTGTTCTGGCATCATACCGAACAGGAAGCTGGAAGTGGTTCAAAAAATAGTCACGAGATCCCCAAAGTTAAAGAATGTAGCTGCAGGTAACTCAATGTACCATTTCGCTGCAGCGTTGGTTAAGGTTCTTTGGAACAATCTCAACCTAATGGAATCTTCATTTAATGAGTTCAAGGAACACCATAAATGGAAAGTAGTGACATGGTCACTAGGGTCCTCGCCTATTTTTCCTTCGAATTTTGGAATGTCTGAAGGTAACTTGGTAGGGACAGGTGGCCATGTGGAATTGTGATACACTGGATCGTTTGTCAACTTGGAAAGGTCTGGAAAATTTAGAGTTGCCAAAAACGGTAAATGAGGTCTGTAAGACGACATTTGATAAACTGGGGTCATAAAGGGGGAACCACCCATAGTTTGACCCGTGAACTTCTAGTAGGGTTTGCCCCTAGCCATCTACTAGTAGGGGTTTCCCCTAGCCATCTACTGGCAGGGGTTTCCCCCAGCCATCTGCTCATAGGGGTTTCCCCCAGCCATTTACTGGTAGGGGTTGCCCCCTGCCATTTGTTGGTAGGGTTTGCCCCCTGCCATTTTTTGTTGCGTGAAAGTATTATTGAAATTCCCCCACCCATATGAAAGTGGGTTAGTGCTCTGTGGGTTCGTCCACTGTGGCTGGGTGTTAGCCCCACCATATTGCTGGTTGAAAATGTTACCCCCTCCTCTTGGAAATAAGGAAAAAGGGATGTTACTTGCAGGTATATTACCTTGATTCGTGTTGGGACCTGCAACGGTATTAAAACTAGTAGTAGTTGACGTAGATGGTGTGGTCATGGTACTCATGATAGGCACAGTTGCAGAAGCACTTGGCCCTATATTAGGTGTGGAAATCCACGTGCTGGGTATGTGATATAACGGTTGAGTTACATGAGGTGGAACTAGATTAGCTATACTGCTAGGTCCAAAAGTAGGTGTAGAAGCAGATGCCATAGTTGTTGAACTCGGCATGCCTAATGTGCCAGTATTAAAGCTGAAGGACAAAGTGGACATGGAGGTTGTCTGTGCCGAACTCGGTGTAGTAGTAAGAGGAGGATTTACAGTATTGGTATTCATACCTATGGTGGGAGTCTGTGGAACTCCTAGCTCACCTCTCGGATTAGTCATAAAATTCTCAGGTGTGAAATGATATGCACTATAATTTGGTTGCTGGAAACTAATGGGTAACAGCAACGGAACTCTAAGATTACTCAGAGGAGGATTAAAAGGAGTACTGAACTCCGCAGAAGTGAGATCTTCAATCTCAACTAAACTAAAATGTTGCTGATCTGGAGTCCCCGATTGTGGTTCCTCAGGAACCTCTATTTCAGGGCTTTCTGTTGCAGTTTGTAGTTCTTTAGGAAACTCTATTTCAGGTTGTAGTTCCTCAGGAATTTCTATTTCAAGATTTTCTGTTGTAAAAAGTTACTTAGGAAGTTCTATTTCACCAGTGGTTTCCAAAGGAACACTGGGTCTACCCTCTGTCGTCTAGCTAGTGGTAGTGGTTCTGTTCTAAGTGGAGGAAGGTTTTGCAACCTTGACCTATGAAGTTCTTGGTTTTCCACGATTATATATAAAAATAAAACTAGAAAACCTAGTGGCCACTAAGACTAGGGGGGAAAACAGCATGCCGACTAAAAATTCCTAAGTATACAAACCAAGCAAACAAGATGCCTTTCAGAGAAGAGTCTGGGATGATGAGGGCCTAGAACAGATTAATGAAGGATGAAGAACAGTTACTCGGGTTCCACAATACAATGACTAAGGGTGGAAGCGCTGGAATCACCCAACCACCCTCCCAAAGACCTGCAAGGGATTTCCTCCCACGTCTGTCCTAGGTACAACAAGTATACCCTCCGCTGTCACCTGTGTATGAACCTATAGTTAGATACTAAGGATACCACAACACCAAAAACTCCTGGGGGAACAGTCTCAGGTCAAATCGGAAGGCATGGGCAGGGTAACTGAGCCCGAAACTCAAAAGAGTCCCCAAACGCGATCCAATCTTGGTATATGCTCGAAACAAAAAGTAGGAGGAGTATTCCCAGCAATCTGATCTCATAAGACCTACTACATAGATCCCAGGCAAGCTTTGAATGAAGTAGGTTTACTTGTGATAGTTGAACTACGATTTTTGCGTAATGTGTGACCTTGGGTGGTTTAAGGTGATTTAAACCCAAGATCCTAACCAAGACTAGTTGGTGTAGTGTATCCCTAAAAAGAAAATTGTTGCTATTTAATTTTATTAAAAAAAATTTGGGCTATTATTACTCAAAAGGTAGTGCGTTTGTGTGGCGTGGTTGCAACAGAAAAGTAAAGTGCCTAAACTATAACTTTCAACAACAAAACTTTTTATTTTCATTTAATGTTCTTTCCAAATTAAAAACTGAGTAAATCTAAGCAAATTTCTTTTTTGTTTTCTTTTTAAATTCTAAACAAAATAAGCTATGCTATCTTGCAAAAAATATAAACCTCACTAACCTTAAGCTACCAAATTTTTGCTTTTTCTATTATTATAAACAAAAAAGAACTATAAACATGGAAAGCAAATAAGACTTATGCACGATGTGTAAGTATGGATAAAAATAGCTCCTAAGCTTACAACTGTCAAAACATTGGTTTGACAAGGACTTGTCCTATAGGTTTTTTCGAAAGGAAAATCCTTCACACTCGGAAGCAAAGTGGAAAGAAAACAAAGGAGGAGGATGCTCAAAATTGGGAATCAAACACAAGAGGACTGACCCAAAGCATCAAACCTTAACAAGACCACTATGCCAAGCAAACAGTAGGAAAGCAAGCTAACAACCACCCTACTAACACAAGGACTGAGAAATGAATCAAACTAAAGCACTCTAAACACACTTGATACCGAAAAAGACAAAAAGTCAAGGAAAGTTGGAACTCAACAAGTTTGGAAGACACCCCACAGGATCCAAAATGGACCAAACCCTGAAACAAAGGATAAGATGGGTAAAGAGAAAACAAGTTTTTCCACAAATAGCAAAAGCAAAGCATGCAGGTTTGTAGGTCAGCAGCACACCATCAGGGCATAGGTAAGTATAAGTGTTCACTAAGGAACAAAGCCTAGTCTCCAAAAAGAGTTATAAATGGACCAAACATTCCACAAGTAAGCAAGTGATCTAAAGATGACAAAAAGACTCAACGAAGAGTATTGAAACTCAAAGGAGAGTATTAAGACTCAAAGTAGAGCTACAGACCTAAAAAACTAGTTAAGGAGACCTAAACCAAAGTCAAAAACCCACCCAAGAAGGCAGAAAACTCAACCTAACCTCTGATAGGAAGCTACAGCAGTGTACCCTACTATGCAGTAGGGAAACCAGCGCTCAAAGAGAGCTGGGCGCTACTGTATGAAGACATACTAGCGTATGGGTGCTGCTATAAGTATAACAAAGTAGCGCTCAGGTCTTAAAGAGTCAAAAATTGACTTTGAAAAGATGCAAAAAGACTAAGTGAAGCAGAGAGAAGCAAGCAGGGTATACCTATAGGGCTTCTCAGCAGATTAAAGGAGTTAATAGGTTCTGGGAAGACAAACAAGAAAGGGTTTCCTAGAGCAAAAAAATAGAGTTCCCCAGCAGAGTCGCCAGTCTGTTGGCAGGAAAAACTACCCTATAATGAGGAAACTGACGTTATCAACTGAAAGGGGATGACAGCTAAGCATACTAACTGTGTTACAGAGATGTTTATGAATGGAAATAGGTTATAGGTCTTGAGAACATACCTTTTGAACAAAGTTTGATCCTAGCTCTTATTCAATCTTGGACTCAATCCTCAAGTCAACCTCCCGTTCGATAAACTTGCAATACAAGTACCTTTCTCAGCATATCTTGGATAATATATAATGATGAAATGGACAAAGCAATTTAAACATCAAATATTAACCAACATAGATCCAAACAAGTACATAACTCAATGAATGCTTGATTTGGGACAAGAAAGATGCTTCAACCTTTTATTGTCAAATGCAAATTGATGATACAAAGTATACCTAACTTTGCAGCATGCTCCTACAACCTGATCCTGGGCTCCTGCTCTTCTCTATCTTGGAAATCTTCCAGCATAACCTCCTTCAACATAAGATTCTCTTTAAGAGTCTCTCAATAACATTCATGTCTAACCCCTCTCTTCATTCCTCCTTGTATTTATAGGGAAAGGGAGGCAGTTCAGGTCGAGAGATGGTTATGGAGGAAGCTGGGGAAGTTGGGAAACCAACTGCAACTAATCCTCATTCATGAATTTAATTATTTTTTAATCATCTTTTGAGGTGTATGCTACTATTTCACAGTGGAGTAGCGCCCATGGTGCTACTATAGTGTTTTATAACTAGCACTCATCACTTTTTAAATGTTGTACGCTACTCTATTGGAGAGGAGTAGCGCCCATGAGGGGTTGAGCGCTACTATTGTACACTGGAGTAGGGTACATGTGCTAGTTTGTTAAGGTAGAGTAGCGCCCATGTCTCAAAACAATGTTTTTTAATGGTTTTTCCATCTTGTAAGGAGGTGGAGTAGGTCAAGGTCTCATCTAAGGTCAACATGCTCCTCCATCCCAGTTGTCCTTTTGTGTGATCGACAGCTCAAGGTGATCACGGATGGACAGGTGCAGGTTTGACCTATAACAAATGGATTGAAGACTCCAAGAGAATTATGGTTGAAGTTAGAGATCTTCTTCGAAAAACAAGATGAGCTAAGAGGCCATATTATGGAAAATGAGTTGATCTCTCTACAACCGAGCAGTTTCGAGACCATTCATCAGTTATTTTCAAAATTAAAATCTCTGGTTATGTAATGCAATTAGTGTGGCATTGAGAAGAAGGATTAGCAGCTAGTGTTATCCATTCTAATCAAGCTAGGTCCTGAGTTCTCCATCTTTGTCTTTACTTCCCATTCTGGGTGAATGTCAATCCTTGGTTGGAAGATTCCCTCTTTAGATGTTTTCACCGAATCTCTCATCTAAGAACAAGATAAGTTGATACAGATGGGTGCCTTGAAGGAATCCGAATATCAAGATCTTATGGATGGAGAAGAAAAAAGTGTGAATGGGAAGGGGAAGCACAAGGGAAAGGATAAGAGCGATATGAACCCAAGCTGAATACCAGGTCAAGTCCATCAGAAGGAGCCTCCATCTCTAAGAAGGAAAAATAGAACGGATTTAAGAAATCCAAGTGATCCTATTGGAAGAAAGGAAGCCACCCTAAGAGATCTTGCATGCAGAAAAAGATATATGAGATGAACAAGCTCTTTCAACAACACAACATTGCCCTCCCAAAAGGTGCAAGAGAGACTAATTATGTAAGTGAGTCTGATGGTCATGAGAGATGCCATGCATTGAAGGATGGATTTTAAAAATCACAATCCCTCCTCATGTTGATGTATTTGTAACTTCTGAATATATTCACTTGTATATTGTATGTATTACATTTGTACTTTATTGTGTCCCTAATGGAGATGTGTTATTCCTCCAATTGGAAGTGTCGTCATTTGTACTTGCAAGTGTCGCAAGTTATATTGTAAGTGTCATAACTTATACTTGATGGGTTATTAGACCACCTTGATGGGGTTGGCCCTATATGAGTCATGTGGGTCAAAGGGTTATTAGACTACCCTAGTGGGGTTATCCCAATTAGCATTATGTTAAGTGGTTAAGTTGGGGTCGACCTAGTTGAGTAAAGGTCAAGTGAAAGTAAAAGTATAAATAGAGAGTGTGACTCTCTCATTTGATACATTCTCTCATTCACTCACTTCGCATTAGTGAGAGAGAGGAGGAGTGCGCACAAGTGGAGGAGGACTATGCTGTTGAAGATATCTATCTCTTGGGTTTGATCTTTGTGATCCTTGTATTGGTGCTTATTCTATCTATAAGGAAGTTGCGGGGTTTTTCACCTTCTTGGTTTTCCCCGGTGAAATGTTTAGTGTCTCTCGCCTCTTGTCTCTCATGCTTGATATGCTGTACACATTGTTCTTTCAGTTAAGATCCTAGATCTATTGAATTAAATGATGAAAAACTAACACCTCATAGATTCAGGAGCCTCCAACCACATGGTTTCCTCCATAGAATCATTTTCTTCTCTACATCTCAAAGATGGTATGATTATTCACATGTGAGACAACTCTCATATCTCTAATGCAGCAGGGGAGACACAGTACATATGGAGCGTGGGAAGTTCCAAAATGTTCTATTTTTTGCTTCTTTGTCAGCAAATTTTTTGTATGTATATCAAATGACTCACACAGGTTCACCAAAGAAAGTGGTCTTTGGTCCTGACACATTTGAGATTGCAGAGATCTCTATTGGGAATATTATAGTGAAAGGGTTTGCAAACCATTCCTCCAAGGCATATGAATTATCCCATTTTTTCCCATACTCTATTCCTACCCCATTGCAATCTGATGAATATCAGAGTGATGTCTCTTCTAATGATAATGAGGATCAATATATTGATGTTGAGAATAAAGTTCAAGGATATTCAAATTCAAATCCAGATCCAACACATGCTCCCAATACATGGCCAAGGCCAATATGGGCTCACAAAGTTCTTGTAGCTTCTGAGAACAAAGTTGGGGATCCATCTGACCATAGAACCACCAGATATCAATATCATGCAAAACTTGCACTATGTCATGTAGATCCACTTTTGTCAAAGAGGTGTTACATGATGGTGGGGTTTAATCCACAATCTCTTGGAGAGGCTTTCCATGGGGGATCTACATTGAAGTACACATATCGGTTTTCTAACAAAAGGTAATCAAAGCTTCATGATTTGGACCACAATGAGCCATTCACTCTGGTAGCAAGAAGGGTTACTAAAAGACGTTTTTTGGAAAATACAACTTCTACACAGTGGGAGGTACATTAGAGGAGAAGATCCAGATCCAGATCCAGATCTAGCACCTGCATTGCTATCCTACAGAGGAGCGGCTTGCCAATATTTTTGCAAAGTATTTCACTGAGGGAATTTGTTTCCTTCTATGCTTAGTATGAAGGTTCTTTGAGTTCCCTACTGCTGTTCTTTTTGACGAGGGGTATTTTTCCCATGAGTTTTTTCCCCATTTCCTTGGTTCATGGACAATTCTTTTTTATCATTTATTTGATTGTATGGGTGACTTTGGTAGTAGTAACCAAGGCCCAGGATGCAAAAGTATGGATTAAGTGGGGGTGTTAGGATATTTCAATACTCCATTGTTTTCCTACCTAGCATTATTTATTTTTCCTAGTTGTTGATGGTGTCATTTTCGCCCTAGTGGTGTGTAGATGTCATCCAGGATCCATCTATCACCTTTTGAGCAGTGAATGAATCATTTTAGGACCACTTCATTTGGTTCCCTATTTTATAGGAACCTAATGAGTATTCCAGTGCAGTTGACCTGATTTAGATGACTCTTGTGGGGGGTTAGAGCTATGGATGCCACTGATTATGAACTCATGCGCCCATTTTTTATTGACATGCATGACAAACTTACTAATGCACCCTACTTAGTCAATTAACTGATTGTGACTTCAATTAGCTGAGTTTAGGTTCCATTAATTTTATTTTGAGTCTTCCAGAGCACTCCAGTGGTGATAATCCCTATGCTATACCAACTGAGGTTCGAATTCTCCTGTGTGATTCGAATTCTCTCCATTGTAACATCATTGTTCATTATACTGAATATTGGATCATGTGATATTATTCTTCTCCTATCTGAGTTATGTTGCATAATTATTCTTCTGCTCTTTTTTACTACAGTTTTCACTCTTATAGAAGACCAAGAATTCCATTAAAAAACTATGTCAGTCCACCTAAATCATGTACTAGTTAATCAATGCTCCAGTTCTAATGTTTCACGATGTTGGAACCAAATTATTGTAGGTTGATTACGTGGTGACCTAACTCACATCATAAACAAATGGGTAAATGCCATGAGGATGTTGGAGAATTATTACTAAGCATCATTACATGATATGGTATCAAATCATATGGAAATTTGTGATGTTATTACATCCTATTTATTTACTTAAGTAGTATAATTCCATGTGTCCAGGAGAATTAATACATTCTTTGGGAGTATAAACCAAGGTTTGGAGAATTCTATAATATATCAGTATTATAATAATGAAGATTTTGATTATATTGAAGGTCATGGAATTGAACCTTAGTTATGTATATACTTGGTAATTGATAGTGTTTTTATGGTTTAATCCAGAAACAATGTTGAATTTAATTATATAACTTTTGAATAATAACTTAATCCTCGTACTACTTATATAGGGGGGAAAGGGAAATAATAGTTAAAACTAGAACAATTTATGTTGTTGCACAATCTATCTATAGAAACAATTATTATTTGAATACTGACACAAGTGTAAGCCGGTTTAGATAAGCTAGATTGTGTCTAGCATAAAAATCTCTATATTGTCATTACTGTACTAGTTTCGTAAGCAAAAGATGAGAGCAAAATAATATAAATATGATGATGTAAATACAGGTGCACTGTGCTCAATAGTTTTCAATTAAAGTTTGAATTTTTTTTTATTTTTTGTTATATTGTGGGAACGTTACAATATTATACTTAAGAAGAGATTTTATAAAACAAAGGACATCATGATGGCAATCTAGAAAATAACTATACCAAATCCATACAAGTTTACACAGCTATGCAAACCAACTTCAATAAGTTAAATTGAACCAAATGTCCAAATCTTATAACATTAGAGGATCTTGTTGTTCAATATTATTTATCATGAGTTAGATAAGTTTGGGTAATACTTCTAAATTTACATTTGAGGAAGAAATTGTGCAATTCCTTCCTCGAATGGATTCTTGGGAAATATTTAGTTTGATTTTTTATTATGAGGTATTGTTGCTAAATTTGTGCTTTGTTTCCATTCCTCAAATCTGTACCATTGAGAATGCATCTTAAAATCGCTTGTGATTTAGCACTGCTAAGATTTGTTAGTTCCCCAATATGAATGGACGTGATAGGATATTTCCTACCAACTGAACCCCCCGTGGTGTGAGCATGTATTTTTTAGAGGTACTAGGTAGAGCAGGTTGGTCATTTGTTATTAGATTTGATCCAAGAGGGAAACCCATAAAGTATAATTTTCCTAAATATAAAGATGTTCATGATCAAGAAGAAGAAGATGTAGTTGGAGAGGTGGAGGAAGAAGTACACTTAAACGAGGGGGAGAATCAAGTTGACCAGACAATCATTGACTCAAATATCGATAATGATGACTATATTGATGATGACTTAGGGCTAGATGTTGGAGATATTTTTTTGTAAAATCCTTAAAATGATTCTAAAGGGTTGGATACAAATTCTGATCTTCATGACTCAGATGTTGACTTGGACGAAGTTCAGGTTCGATTTGATATGGAATTGTAACAGATCTTATTCAATGGATCTCTCCTTGATAATTACTAATGTAATAAATATATGGAATCAGATTCCGTGTTATTTGGTTAATTGTATTCTCATAATTTTCTAAAGAGGTTACATGCATGGGTTGTTAAAAAGTTAATTTTCTACATAGAAAAAATTACTATCCATGATATGAATGATATTACTACATAGCATAAGAATTGACATTGAGTACATGATCAACATTTCCTTTGTCCTTTGATTTGCAAGTATGCTTCTTCTTTTGAGGCCATCATATCAAGGTGGATACTTTGTCAAAAAAATGTCATCATATGGTAATCATACTTTAGTTATAGAAGATAATAGCCATGGGATAGTCTATATTTTATCTTTCAATTTCTAATGCATTTGATCTTTTGAATTTTTTTGGATATAGTTTTTTGAATACATAAATTATGTTTTTTTTTTGGAATATATAAACAAGATTTTGCAATGAATGTGGTAGGTTGTATAGTATGGTTAAGTAGCTAATAAAACTCAGTTTTCTATGAGACTTTTAAAACATGTGTATGGGAGATGATGCTAAAATTTTGTAGGATGGTTTAGAATAATGATCTTCAAAACTTTTGAACCTCCTTGATATTTCAAAGTGTAGTATGCATGTTAATATAGATTTAGTTTGCTCTAGATAGAAATGGAGATTTTTTTCTTGGAAACAAATTTACATTAAAATAGAAAGAGAATAAACCCATAAACAACCCATTAAAATCTACATTAAAATAGAAAGAGAATAAACCTATTAAAGGTTAATAAACATGGTCTCATGAGATTTTGAAAGAAAATTGTAGTCCTTTTGGGAAAACTTTATGAGTGAAATGGTTCCATATATGTTTGGAATCAATTTCCATATTGTTTCCAAATATGGTATAATTTATGTGGTGGAACTATTTCCTATGTGCATAAATTGTATTGGAATCTCATCATTATCATGTGGTGTGAACTATATTTTAAAAAAATAATCTTAATAGATCTTATATTCAATTCCAAGTGTATGCCCTAATTGTTAGTATATTTCAATACTCCATACTTTTCCTACCTAGCATTATTTATATTTCCTAATTGTTAATGATGTCATTTCCCCCCTAGTGTCATGCTTATGTCATCTAGGATCCATCTACCACCTTCTAATCCATGCATGCATCATTTTAGGAGCACTTCAGTCAGTTCCCTATTTTATAGGAACCTATTGAGTGTTCTAGTGTAGTCCACCTAAGTTAGATGACCCTTGTGGGGCATTATAGCTTCGGATGCCACTGATTGTGGCCTCATGCACCCATTTATGATTGACATGCATGAAAAATTCACTATTGTGCCCTCCTTAGTTAGTTAACTGATTATGAATTCAATTAGCTGCGTTTAGTTTCAGTTCAATTGAGTTTGAGTCTTCTGGAGCACTCCAGTGGTGATAATCCCTATGATAGACCAACTGAGGTTCGAATTCTCCTGTGTGATTCAAATTCTCCCCATTGTAACATCATTGTACATTATACTGATTATTGGATCATGTGATATTATTCTACTCCTATCTAATTTCAGTTGCATAATTATTCTTCTGCTCTTTTTTACTGCATTGCTCACTCTTATTCAACTTTTCTGGGCATTCTTTCTTTGTGAGGTATCCCCGGCTCTTAGATCTGTTGTGACTTAGATTTTCACATGGTATTAGAGCCATTGAGCGAATAGGTCGAGCAACTGCTTTCGGTAGTGCACCGGAAGCCTCTGGATTTCCACAACAAATCCTCGCGCCATTGCATTGAATTCATTGTATAAATCCAATGAGGTATTTCCAGGTGTGAAGGATCCGGATAAAAGTGCCTACTGTCATAATGAAGTGCTCAGTAGTATTCTACTTCCATTATTGATATTTTTTTGCAGGTTATTCAAGTTTTTTTAGTGTTGCAATAGTTGCAGCAATTTTTTGTAGTTGCAACAGTTTTGTTGCAGAAGCAATAGTTTTCACCTTATATTCACTCCAGCAGTTGTAATGGACAATTCAAACTCTCCTCTATCTCCCAGTATCCTAACACCATTCAATTACCTTGATTTGAGGGATGATTTGAAGATGGCATTGCACAAAAAATCACTGTACAGGGTGACAATGGGGAAGGACCCCGAACCACAATCAGCTGTGGAGAAAACCAACTATCTGAAGAGATTGGATGAAGCATTTGGTTCCATGTTTATTCATATTTCAAGAGATCTAATATTCCACCTCGATGGATTGAAGACTCCAAGAAAATTATGGTTGAAGTTAGAGACCCTGAACCACAATCAGCTGTGGAGAAACCCAAGTGTCCGAATAGATTGGATGAAGCATTTGGTTCCATGTTTATTCATATTTGAAGAGATCTAATATTCCACCTCGATGGATTGAATACTCCAAGATAATTATGGTTGAAGTTAGAGACCCTCTTTGGAAAACAAGATGAGCTAAGAGGCCATATTCTGGAAAATCATTTGATTTATCTACAACTGAGCAGTTTCGAGGCCATTCAATAGTTCTTTTCAAAATTGAAATCTCTGGTTATGCAATGAAAGCAGTGTGGCATTGAGAAGAAGGATGAGAAGTTGGTGCTATCCATTCTTATCAATTTAGGTCCCGAGTTCTCCATCTTTGTCTCTACCTTCCATTCTGGGTGAATGTCAATCCCTGGTTGGAAGATTCCCTCCTTATATGTTTTCACTGAATCTCTCATCCAAGAACCAGATAACTTGATCCATATGGGCGCCTTGAAGGCCTCCTGTCACATACCCCAATTTTATTAAAATAATGTAATTATTTTTAATATTCCTGAGAACATTATGTTAAATTTAATGCTAAGTAGGAATGGATGACTCAGCAGAGTCTCCAGAAATGGAATGTAAATTCTGAATAATTATTATTAATAAATAAATTATGGAGACAACAGCATGGGAGAGCTGTTAAAAGAGGTTACTGGTCTAACTGGTGGATGGAATTAGGTGGAAGGACAAAAGACAAGTGGCAGCATCCTCAAACACTTCCTGAGTTGCAGGTGGCAACTTCCCTATATTTTGGGGTCATGATTCCCCAAGAAAGTGGAATCTGAGCAGGTGGCTCATTAATGACAGTTAGCCCAACTAAGACCTAGGCAATCTTTTAAATACTACTCAATGAACTGAGCTGGGGGTTCAGCAATTGTTCTAGAGGGAGAATACATTCAGGTGAATGCTATTCAGGAGTCCCATTGAGGAAGTGGGAAAACAGTAAGGAAGTGTTTTGAAGCAGGAAGTTGCAGTAACTTGGTTCCAGTATAGCTGTTTTGGCTGAGGGAATTATTGGCCGTACTTAGATTCCAGCCAGTTAGACCAGAGCAAGCTCGGGGGTCCTGAGAAGTGCTATCTGGGCACTCTCCAGGAATTGGTAGGGAGGAACAGCCTCCCATTGCTGTTATTGTCTACCATAGCTACAGGTTCTGTCACTCTTCCTGTTGTTGGTTTATTTAAGTTTCATATGAGATAGACTAGTACAACTATGTTTTGACTGTAATCAACTTCATTAAATCAGTCTCTGTACTTTCTTTTGGTATAAATTTCAGAAGGCAGATGTTATAGGAATTTCCTATTTTTATTTAAATAGAGTATTTATCTTATACAGAACCTAATTGTTACTGTTACAGTTAACAATTATCATGTTTAGGCATATTCTAGAATTCCTGTTAATGGTTCCATAATAGACAGAAATATTAAACAATAGATATTCCAGTAATCTACCTGTATATATATATACATACATATTGCATATTATAGTCAATTTTAGTTACAGGTTACTCTTATATCAAGTTAGAAGATAAACAAAACTCATTTTAATATATTGTTTATACTCAGAATCTGTTTTGACAGCTATCGATTAAATAAATGAGGAGACTGTAACAACATTTCATTGTTACAAGCATCCTTATAATTTTATTTATTAACATAGGAGTCAAATACAAACACTTAGCAACTGTATAGTATTATTCCCCTTCAACCTAGTATTATAATACATTAGCCATGCTTATTATAATAGAATTAACAGAGTTGTTTTAAACAAAAACAAACATATTACACAACAGAGAAACTGTCGACGAACGCAACCATCATTGGCTGTTACAAACCATCTTAATTATACACAGTAGTAATATTTATTCAGTATAAATGTTCTTCCTTAGGGTAGTCCACAAACCCTACACGGCCGTAGCCTTACAATATCCTTTCAACAGACTGAAAAACAAATGAAAAGAATGCCTTATATGGCAGCCATAACCTACAGCAACTTTACACATAGTTCTATATTTATATTATTCTACCCACAGTGTCGTTTAATAATAATACAAGAATCAAAATAAACATTGTTATAATTCATTCCGGGTCGCTATCGAGTAAACAAATTTTATATATATATGTTGAATACAAAACAGAACTCCAATTCGCCAGAATAACCCTATGCTTTCAACTATTACAGTCACAGTCGAGGAACATTCACCATCTTTTAATTTAACATTTCAAATCGAAGAAAAAACGCAGAGAGACAATTTAGGGTTTCATTTATAAACAGAGTTATCATCCATTGCGGGTACTGAAGAATACATCTATCCATACATTTCAAACACATTCTAATATTGTAACAAAACACGAAAATGAAACACGGCCATATCAGGCCCAGTATTATATTAAGCTTAAATCTCATACAGCGAGGTTAGAACCCCATGCTCAGCCAATACAAAGTACAATAACAGAAACCCTGGCCTCATACAGTCTTGGCCGTGAATGGCTCTCCATAAACAAAACAGGGTGCAACCCCTTTTTAATTCAAACAAAACAATTTCCTACAGATGACTGTAACCATAACCATCAAGTCGTCAAACGACCTCACTATACAGGAGATTTCCTCCATGACACAACCCTAACCACAAAACCAGCAAAGGAAGAGACAGCCGTGGATAACCAGGCTTACCCGGAGGAGCCTGCGTGGGTGACAAAGCCCTGTACACCTTCAAGAGCCGCGTGACCTGCACATTAACGAATGCCGAGGGTTTTTAGTTACCATATTGAATGCAGAGTTTAGAAATAAAAACGTAAATCTAATTAATGAGTATAAAACATAAAAACTGTAAACATGTGATTTATCTTACCGAGACATGGAGGAAGGTAATGGTGGACAACCGGTAGCCATAAGCTGAACAAACAGAGAAACCCCACCATCGTCATCATATGGGTGAGCAAATGAAACTTTCATAATATTCCTTGACAGCCGAGACAAGGTAACAGTTCCCGACAAAACCCTCACGCTGGGATTGAACCAGTCAAGAAGCACACCCAAAACCCAAATGCATCAACCCTCTCATAACTTAAAGACAATATCAAAACTCCATCTCATATCCGCACCAGCACAGTGAAGGATTGTAGACAGCTGGGACTTAAACAAAGAAGGAACAACAAGACCACGAGACAATGAAAACTATATCAAACGCCATCACCAGAGCCGAAGACTTATCTTGCTACAGAATGGAACCACGAGGCCATAACCACCACACTCTGCACCTTGTTACAGTGCCCTCACTACGAAACTCAGACATGGAGGGTTTCATCCTTAGGACCCGAGCCCGAAGGCAACTACAATAACCTGTAGGGTTTCGATAACAGTTTATATATCACCAACTGCATGGAGGAGAGTTAACCACGTAGCACCCAAATATATCAACGTAATATGGGTCGAGACCATATAGTTCAAATTTCAATCCAAATCATTATTCCCGATTCCAAAAATCATTACATATAGGTAAGTCAAACGTATAAAATAACATTATGATATACAATCATTTAGCATATAGTGCATGCCTTACAACTGAATCGTTGATAATTCCAAGCACATGGGATGTATAATCCCTACAATGATATGAATAAGATTTAGTCAACATCAAATATGGATTTTACAATGACTTAATATGGTGGACAATAACTTAACACAATATTAGTTATAAATCTTATCCATGGTATGGGAAAACATCATGACTATTGCAAAATCATGCTAATGTACACTCATATTAAAACCAAGACATAGGTTAATGCCATGAGCATATCCCATTCCTTCAATCACTTAAAACAATGTGGTGTTCAAACATTCAAAGTAAAACACCTTGGTACGTACCAAATTTATATGATGGGTCACACTTTCGCCATTATATACTATCACCTTATTGCTACCGATATTATTATTAAACAGTAAACAATTAGGTGACATAAGTTAAATTCTAAGTAGACATTGGACTTTGATATATAGGTTAATATATTGAAACAATGCTAGAGGCGCCACCTTTTTAACTTATGATTATTATTACGCGAACAAAACAGTAATCACCGGTATTAAATTGACAACATGTCACAGGATGCTAAGACGCTTTATACAGATAATTATTATGATGAACAATTGTTCCAGTGATAGTTACAGCAGTAACATAGCATAATAATCATAAAAACATAAGTATAACTGAAACAATGTAAATCTTCGCAACACCTGGTGATACTAGCTGAATAAGAAATATCATGTCGATCTTTTAAGTTTAAAGTACAGGGAGTATTGATGCTCACCAAGTTTAACATACAGTGATCCTTACTTCACTGGCGCACCTGAGAAACAAAAGACGACATATGCATTAGCTTGTAAGCTAAGTAAGCCAGTCACTACGACTAGCTCTTCCCTTGCGGTTCGAAACAAAACAGTCATTAATTACAATCACCGAAATCAAAGTTTTAATAAGACAGAGTCTTTAAACAGATTATGTTAGTTATTTAAATTAAAACAAAATCAGAAATACTATCTAGTTAACATTTATTGTTAAGAATAAAAATTTTAAATTTTTCAGAAATATCGGGTTATGACATGTGGTATCAAAGCGAGGTTCAGACACTAGGCCTGGATGTGACTCCACTAAACTTCCGCAGACAGTGACCATAAAAGAATATTTTTTTTATTTTTAAAATACTAACATATATTTCGGTTTCATGAACAGAACAGAAAATTTCTCTTTTCTGAATTTTACAGACAGGTATGGAAAAACTGGGAGAATATGCTGAGGAGGAATCTCCCAATGCTGTGACAAGACAGATGTCAAAAGAACTTGAGGCAGAAGAAGAAATTGCTCACACCACTGAGCTGATGCAGACCATAAGAGGATTAAAGGCAGAAATGGAAACAGTTAAGAAGGATAATGAAAGAATTCTAAAGACTCAGGAACAGCTAAATCAGCTATTGATAGAAAAATTTCAGACTGACGGAAGGAGCAAACCAGCTGACTCAGAAGAAGTTAGTCATCCAAGAGGGTCAAAAAGGACAAAACCAACTAAATCTGATAGCAGTTCCTCATCTGAAGAAAGAAAGGGACAACTCAGTTATCACACTAGTAGTGACAGCAGTGAAGCTGAGATGCACAACCGAAGGAAAAAGTACAGGCCTTATGAAGAGATTTCCGGGGAGTTTAAGAAGATAAAGCCCCCAACTTTCAATGGAGAAGCTGAAACTGGAGAAGAGGCAGAATCCTGGTTATCTGGGATGAGAAAATATTTTTAGATCTATAACTACTCAAATCAGCTAAAGGCACGAATGGCCATCTACAACCTCTCGGGAAAAGCGGACATATGGTGGCAAGATCTGAAAAGGGTCAAAGGGATTAAAGAAAGAGAAGTTAATTGGAGTACCTTTAAAAGATACTTCAAGAAGAAATTCCTGTCTGAGCAGTATTATGAAGAAAGGGCCAAAGAATTCTATGAACTGAAACTCGGATCTATGACGATGAAGGACTTAAACAGTAAATTTTTAAGTCTGTTGCGTTATGTACCGTATTTTGTCGAAGAGAAACCAAAAATACAGCGGTTTCTTAGTTGTCTGCCCTATCATATCAAGGACAGAATTGAATATGACAATCCAAAAACACTGGAAGAAGCTATGCGCAAGGCAAATTTCTGTTACGAACAGAATAAAAAGAAAGAGGGGATAGCCAGCTGGAAAGCCAAAAAGAACAGCAATCTGATCGAGTACAAGAAAAAAGAATTTGTTCCCCATAAAAGTTTCAAGAATGGCAAAAACGGGAACCACTTTAATAGTAAAAGTTTCCAAGGAAACAAAAATGGAGCTGTCAGCCATTCAAACAATTACAAAAACAGCAAAGAGACTCCTAATAACCATGGAAACTACACCAAAAATTTTGAGCGAAAAGAACCTGTCAAGTGCTGGGAGTGTAATGGGCCACATTATGCTTCAGTCTTCCCAAATAGAAAGAAACAAGTTAGCAATATTCATACTGTTCAAGACGAAATGACAGTTGGAGATTTTGCAGGAACTATGCCCCGAATCAATGCAGCGTTGGAAAACCCTCAGGCTGACTACCAAACTTCCATGGTGGAAGTAGGAGGTATGATTAACAAAACCCCAGTTACTATATTAATAGACCCAGGTGCTAGTCTTAGTTATATTTCACCTCAGCTGGTAGAAAAATGTAAATTGACTGTTGAAAGGTTTAATAATTCTTGGTCTGTACAATTAGCTACTGGGGCAAAGAGAAAAGTAAACTGCTATGTAAAAGAATGCATCTTAAACATGACTGATTTTAGAACTACAGTTAAACTGAACATTTTACCACTTGGCTCTTATGACATACTTATCGGAATGGACTGGTTGGAACAACATAGGGTCGTTTTAAACTGTTTTGACAAAACTTTTAGGTGTATAAACAGTAGTGGACAGCCTGTAACTGTTAGAGGTATCCCTAGGAAAACAGTAGTTAGGCAAATTTCTGCTTTACAACTTAAAAGAGCAGTCAGGAAAGGATGCAAGACCTATGCTGTAGCTATTATAGATGAGACAGATAAGTCTGAAAACAACCAGAAAACAGTAGAGAACATTCCTGTCGTCAATGATTTTATTGACGTTTTTCCTGAGGAAATCCCAGAATTGCCTCCCAAGAGAGAGCTTGACTTTACAATTGAGCTGGTACCAGGTGCTGTTCCCAGTTCAAAAGCCCCGTATCGTATGAATATTTTGGAGCTTAACGAGTTGAAAACTCAGTTGAAGGAGTTAATAGACAAGAATTATATTAGACCCAGTGTATCCCCTTGGGGAGCACCAGTGATTTTCGTTAAAAAGAAGGACGGAACTATGCGACTTTGCATAGATTATCGTCAACTAAACAGGATGACGATCAAAAACAGGTATCCGTTACCTCGTATTGATGATCTGTTTGATCAACTACGTGGCGCTACGGTATTCTCTAAGATCGATCTGAGATCGGGTTATCATCAGGTAAGAATTAAAGAGGAAGATATTTTCAAAACAGCCTTTAGAACAAGGTACGGACATTACGAATTTGTCGTAATGCCATTTGGACTTACAAATGCCCCAGCTGTTTTTATGTGCTTAATGAACAACATAATGCACAAGTACTTAGATAAATTTGTTGTTGTATTTATCGACGACATTTTAGTCTATTCTAAGAGCGAGGAGGAGCATAAAGAACACTTACGTATCGTTTTACAAGAACTGAGAGAACAACAACTTTTTGCGAAATTTAGTAAATGTGACTTCTTCAAAGATGAAATCCAGTACTTAGGACATGTAGTCACTAAGGAAGGGATTTCAGTGGATCCCAAAAAGATTCGGGTGATTGAAGAATGGCCAGTACCTACAGATGTGACGGACGTTAGATCTTTCATGGGAATTACCAGTTACTACCGGAGGTTTATTGAAGGCTTTTCAAAAATAGCCAATCCAATCACTTCTTTGCAGAAGAAAGGCAAGAAGTTTGATTGGAATGCGAAATGTGAAGAAAGTTTCAAGAAACTTAAGACCTTATTGACAACTGCACCTATTCTTAGAATAGCGGATCCAAATAAAGATTTCATAGTTTGCACCGACGCTTGTAATGATGGTTTAGGCGGAGTGCTGACCCAAGAAGGACATGTCATTGCTTACGAATCTAGGAAGCTGAAAATCCATGAAAAGAATTATGCCACTTATGACCTAGAATTAGCTGCTGTAATTCATGCTTTAAAGATGTGGCGACACCACCTAATAGGCATAAAATTTACCTTACTAACAGATAATAAAGGTCTGAAATACCTTTTAGACCAGCCAAATTTAAATGCAAGACAAGCCAGGTGGCTGGCATTCCTAAGTGAATATGATTTTGGAATCCAACACATAAAAGGGAAGGAAAATAAGGTGGCTGATGCCTTGAGCAGGAATGAAAAACTGAATTTTATATCAGCTAGCAGCACTTATACCTCTGATTTAAATGGACAGCTGACTGAAGGGATAAAATTAGACGAAAATTATCGACATCTACAAATTTCAGCCAAAGAACAGCCCACAGAAAGTTTGGTAAAAGGGTATAGTTTAAACGAAAATGGATTTTTGCTGTTTAAGGACAGGCTGTATATCCCTAATGCACCTACAGTTAAGCTGTTAATTTTAGACGAAATACATAAAACCCCTTATTCCGGGCATCCTGGCTATCAAAAGACTATCACTATGTTGAGAAAAGAATATTTTTGGCCTAGCATGAAATCTGAAACTGCTAAATATTTAGCTAAGTGTTTGGACTGCCAACAAGTAAAAACAGAACACCAACATCCAGCTGGATTGCTGCAACCTTTACCTATTCCTAGCTGGAAATGGGAAATAATCAGCTTGGATTTCATTACGGGTTTACCCAAAAATCAACATCAGAGTGATTCGATTATGGTAGTGGTAGACAAATTAAGTAAATCAGCACATTTTATTCCTGTTAAAACCACATACAAGGCTGCAAACATAGCAGATATCTTTCTAAAACAGATTTTTCGGTTACACGGTATTCCAAAAGTCATTATATCAGACAGGGATCCTAAATTCACAGGAAATTTTTGGAGATCCTTGTTCAAAGGATTAAACACCACTTTAAATTTCAGCACCTCTTTCCATCCTCAGACTGATGGACAAACGGAAAGAGTTAATCAAATATTAGAAGATCTGTTAAGGATGTATGTTAAAGATCAACCAGGTAAGTGGGAGGATTATTTACACTTACCCGAATTTGCATACAATAACAGCTATCAATCATCAGCTAAGTTTAGTCCTTTTGAGGTTTTGTATGGACGAAAATGCAACACTCCTATCTCTTGGAGTAATCCAGTAGATAGATTAGTGTTAGGGCCTGATTTATTGAAAGAAATGGAACAGATTGTGAAACAAGTGCAGGAAAACTTGAAGATTGCCCAGGATCGGCAAAAGAGTCAAGCAGATTTGAAAAGAACTCCTAAAGAGTTCCAGGTAGGTGAACATGTGTTCATCAAGGTAAGACCAAAGAAAAGCTCCCTAAGATTAGGAAGTTGTGCAAAATTAGCACCACGTTACTGTGGTCCATTTGAAATTTTAGCTAGAATTGGTCAAGTTGCTTATCAGTTAGCATTACCGCCAAATTTAAGAGTACACAATGTTTTTCATATCTCTGTTTTGAAAAAGTATGTTCATGATGCTACTCATGTTATTGATTGGAACATTGTACAGGTAGAACCAGAAGGGGAAGTTCTGGTAGAACCGGATTGTATCCTCGGGAGGAGGGAAATTACTCTACGGAACCGGATAATTGGACAAGTGAAGGTGCAATGGAAGCACCTTAGTCCTGAAGAATCTACCTGGGAGCTGGAAAGTAAGATGCGGGAAGCATATCCCCATCTATTCCAGCAGGTGGCTGAAGATGAAGAATAAGTAACATCGAGGACGATGTTACATTTTAAGGGGGTGTGTATGTCACATACCCCAATTTTATTAAAATAATGTAATTATTTTTAATATTCCTGAGAACATTATGTTAAATTTAATGCTAAGTAGGAATGGATGACTCAGCAGAGTCTCCAGAAATGGAATGTAAATTCTGAATAATTATTATTAATAAATAAATTATGGAGACAACAGCATGGGAGAGCTGTTAAAAGAGGTTACTGGTCTAACTGGTGGATGGAATTAGGTGGAAGGACAAAAGACAAGTGGCAGCATCCTCAAACACTTCCTGAGTTGCAGGTGGCAACTTCCCTATATTTTGGGGTCATGATTCCCCAAGAAAGTGGAATCTGAGCAGGTGGCTCATTAATGACAGTTAGCCCAACTAAGACCTAGGCAATCTTTTAAATACTACTCAATGAACTGAGCTGGGGGTTCAGCAATTGTTCTAGAGGGAGAATACATTCAGGTGAATGCTATTCAGGAGTCCCATTGAGGAAGTGGGAAAACAGTAAGGAAGTGTTTTGAAGCAGGAAGTTGCAGTAACTTGGTTCCAGTATAGCTGTTTTGGCTGAGGGAATTATTGGCCGTACTTAGATTCCAGCCAGTTAGACCAGAGCAAGCTCGGGGGTCCTGAGAAGTGCTGTCTGGGCACTCTCCAGGAATTGGTAGGGAGGAACAGCCTCCCATTGCTGTTATTGTCTACCATAGCTACAGGTTCTGTCACTCTTCCTGTTGTTGGTTTATTTAAGTTTCATATGAGATAGACTAGTACAACTATGTTTTGACTGTAATCAACTTCATTAAATCAGTCTCTGTACTTTCTTTTGGTATAAATTTCAGAAGGCAGATGTTATAGGAATTTCCTATTTTTATTTAAATAGAGTATTTATCTTATACAGAACCTAATTGTTACTGTTACAGTTAACAATTATCATGTTTAGGCATATTCTAGAATTCCTGTTAATGGTTCCATAATAGACAGAAATATTAAACAATAGATATTCCAGTAATCTACCTGTATATATATATACATACATATTGCATATTATAGTCAATTTTAGTTACAGGTTACTCTTATATCAAGTTAGAAGATAAACAAAACTCATTTTAATATATTGTTTATACTCAGAATCTGTTTTGACAGCTATCGATTAAATAAATGAGGAGACTGTAACAACATTTCTTTGTTACAAGCATCCTTATAATTTTATTTATTAACATAGGAGTCAAATACAAACACTTAGCAACTGTATAGTATTATTCCCCTTCAACCTAGTATTATAATACATTAGCCATGCTTATTATAATAGAATTAACAGAGTTGTTTTAAACAAAAACAAACATATTACCCAACAGAGAAACTGTCGACGAACGCAACCATCATTGGCTGTTACAAACCATCTTAATTATACACAGTAGTAATATTTATTCAGTATAAATGTTCTTCCTTAGGGTAGTCCACAAACCCTACACGGCCGTAGCCTTACAATATCCTTTCAACAGACTGAAAAACAAATGAAAAGAATGCCTTATATGGCAGCCATAACCTACAGCAACTTTACACATAGTTCTATATTTATATTATTCTACCCACAGTGTCGTTTAATAATAATACAAGAATCAAAATAAACATTGTTATAATTCATTCCGGGTCGCTATCGAGTAAACAAATTTTATATATATATGTTGAATACAAAACAGAACTCCAATTCGCCAGAATAACCCTATGCTTTCAACTATTACAGTCACAGTCGAGGAACATTCACCATCTTTTAATTTAACATTTCAAATCGAAGAAAAAACGCAGAGAGACAATTTAGGGTTTCATTTATAAACAGAGTTATCATCCATTGCGGGTACTGAAGAATACATCTATCCATACATTTCAAACACATTCTAATATTGTAACAAAACACGAAAATGAAACACGGCCATATCAGGCCCAGTATTATATTAAGCTTAAATCTCATACAGCGAGGTTAGAACCCCATGCTCAGCCAATACAAAGTACAATAACAGAAACCCTGGCCTCATACAGTCTTGGCCGTGAATGGCTCTCCATAAACAAAACAGGGTGCAACCCCTTTTTAATTCAAACAAAACAATTTCCTACAGATGACTGTAACCATAACCATCAAGTCGTCAAACGACCTCACTATACAGGAGATTTCCTCCATGACACAACCCTAACCACAAAACCAGCAAAGGAAGAGACAGCCGTGGATAACCAGGCTTACCAGGAGGAGCCTGCGTGGGTGACAAAGCCCTGTACACCTTCAAGAGCCGCGTGACCTGCACATTAACGAATGCCGAGGGTTTTTAGTCACCATATTGAATGCAGAGTTTAGAAATAAAAACGTAAATCTAATTAATGAGTATAAAACATAAAAACTGTAAACATGTGATTTATCTTACCGAGACATGGAGGAAGGTAATGGTGGACAACCGGTAGCCATAAGCTGAACAAACAGAGAAACCCCACCATCTTCATCATATGGGTGAGCAAATGAAACTTTCATAATATTCCTTGACAGCCGAGACAAGGTAACAGTTCCCGACAAAACCCTCACGCTGGGATTGAACCAGTCAAGAAGCACACCCAAAACCCAAATGCATCAACCCTCTCATAACTTAAAGACAATATCAAAACTCCATCTCATATCCGCACCAGCACAGTGAAGGATTGTAGACAGCTGGGACTTAAACAAAGAAGGAACAACAAGACCACGAGACAATGAAAACTATAGCAAACGCCATCACCAGAGCCGAAGACTTATCTTGCTACAGAATGGAACCACGAGGCCATAACCACCACACTCTGCACCTTGTTACAGTGCCCTCACTACGAAACTCAGACATGGAGGGTTTCATCCTTAGGACCCGAGCCCGAAGGCAACTACAATAACCTGTAGGGTTTCGATAACAGTTTATATATCACCAACTGCATGGAGGAGAGTTAACCACGTAGCACCCAAATATATCAACGTAATATGGGTCGAGACCATATAGTTCAAATTTCAATCCAAATCATTATTCCCGATTCCAAAAATCATTACATATAGGTAAGTCAAACGTATAAAATAACATTATGATATACAATCATTTAGCATATAGTGCATGCCTTACAACTGAATCGTTGATAATTCCAAGCACATGGGATGTATAATCCCTACAATGATATGAATAAGATTTAGTCAACATCAAATATGGATTTTACAATGACTTAATATGGTGGACAATAACTTAACACAATATTAGTTATAAATCTTATCCATGGTATGGGAAAACATCATGACTATTGCAAAATCATGCTAATGTACACTCATATTAAAACCAAGACATAGGTTAATGCCATGAGCATATCCCATTCCTTCAATCACTTAAAACAATGTGGTGTTCAAACATTCAAAGTAAAACACCTTGGTACGTACCAAATTTATATGATGGGTCACACTTTCGCCATTATATACTATCACCTTATTGCTACCGATATTATTATTAAACAGTAAACAATTAGGTGACATAAGTTAAATTCTAAGTAGACATTGGACTTTGATATATAGGTTAATATATTGAAACAATGCTAGAGGCGCCACCTTTTTAACTTATGATTATTATTACGCGAACAAAACAGTAATCACCGGTATTAAATTGACAACATGTCACAGGATGCTAAGACGCTTTATACAGATAATTATTATGATGAACAATTGTTCCAGTGATAGTTACAGCAGTAACATAGCATAATAATCATAAAAACATAAGTATAACTGAAACAATGTAAATCTTCGCAACACCTGGTGATACTAGCTGAATAAGAAATATCATGTCGATCTTTTAAGTTTTAAAGTACAGGGAGTATTGATGCTCACCAAGTTTAACATACAGTGATCCTTACTTCACTGGCGCACCTGAGAAACAAAAGACGACATATGCATTAGCTTGTAAGCTAAGTAAGCCAGTCACTACGACTAGCTCTTCCCTTGCGGTTCGAAACAAAACAGTCATTAATTACAATCACCGAAATCAAAGTTTTAATAAGACGGAGTCTTTAAACAGATTATGTTAGTTATTTAAATTAAAACAAAATCAGAAATACTATCTAGTTAACATTTATTGTTAAGAATAAAAATTTTAAATTTTTCAGAAATATCGGGTTATGACACCTCCAAATATCAATCTATTATGGATGGAGAAGAAAAAAGTGCGAATGGGAAGGGGAAGCACAAGGAAAAGGATAAGAGGACATCTGAATCGAAGCTGAATGCCAAGTGAAGTCCATTAGAAGGATCCTCCAGCTCTAAGAAGGAAAAACATAAGGGATTTGAGAAAGCAAATTGCTCCTATTGCAAGAAAGGAAACCACTCAAAGAGCTCTTGCATGCAGAAGAAGATAGATCAGATGACCAAGCTTATTGAACAACACAACATTGCCCTCCCAAAATGTGCAAGAGAGACTGATTCTAGGAGTGAGTTTGATGGTCATGAGAGATATCATGCACTGAAGGTTGGATTTTAAAAATCACAAGCCCTCCTCATAGATTCAGGAGCCTCCAATCACATGGTTTCCTCCATAGAATCATTGTCTTATCTATATCTTAAAGATGGTCTAATTATTCACATGGAGGACAACTCTTAGATGTCTGCTGAAGGGAAGTGAACAATACATATGGAGCATTGGAAGTTCAAAAATGTTCTATTTGTTCCTTCTTTGTTACCAAATTTGTTGTATGTATATCAAATGACCCACACAGGTTCCCCAAAGAAAGTGGTCTTTGGTCCCAACACATTTGAGATTGCAGAGATCTCTACTAGGAATATTATAGCGAAAGGGTTGCAAACCATTATTCCAAGGCATATGAATTCTCCCATTTTTTTCCATACTCTCTGCCTACCCCAATGAAATCTGATGAATATCAGAGTGATATCTCTTCTAATGAATATGAGGATCAAGATATTGATGTTGAGAATAAAGTTCAAGGAGATTCAGATTCAGATTCAGATCTAGATCCAACAGATGCTCCCAATACATTGCCAAGGCCAATATGGGCTGACAAATTCCTTTTAGCTGTTGCGAACACAATTGGGGATCCATCTGAGCATAGAACCACCATATCTCAGTATCATGCAAAAATTGCACTATGTCATGCAGATCAACTTCTCTCGGAGAGGTGCTACATGATGGTGGGGTTTGATCCACAATCGTTTGGAGAGAATTTCCATGGGGGATCTACAACCAAGTGCAAATATCGGTTTTCTAACAAAAAATACTCAAAGGTTCATGATTTGGACCACAATGAGCCATTCGCTCCAGTAGCAATAAGGGTTCCTACAAGACTTGTTTTGGAAAATACAATTTCTACACAGTGGGAGGTATATCAAAGGAGAAGATCCAAACACAGATCCAGATCTAGCACTTGCATTGCTATCCTGCAGAGGAGCAGCTTGCCAATATTTTTGCAAAGTCTTCCATTGAGGAAATTCTTTTCCTTCTCTGCTTAGTATGAAGGTTCTTTGAGTTCCCTACTGTTGTTTTTTTTTTGTGGGGGGGGCGTATTTTTCCCATGAGATTCTTCCCCATTTAATTGGTTCATGGAAAGTTCTTTTTTATCATGTATTTGATTGTATGGGGGACCTTTGGTCTTAATAACTAGGGCCCATAATGAAAAATTTTGGATTAAGGGTGGGTGTTAGGATATTTCAATACTCCATCCTCGTCCTACCTAGCATTATTTATTTTTCATAGTTGTTGATGATGTCATTTTCCCCTAGTGGTGTGCATATGTCATCGAGGATCCATATATGACCTTTTGATCCCTGCATGCATCATTTTAGGACGACTTCGACCAGTTCCCTATTTTATAGGAACCTATTGAGTGTTCCACTGCAGTCCACCTAAGTTAGATAACTCTTGTGGGGGGTTAGAGATCCGGATGCCACTGATTATGGCCTCATGTGCCCATTTCGTATTGACATGCATGAAAAAATCACTATTGCACCCTTCTTATTCAATTAACTGATTCTGACTTCAATTAGTTGAGTTTAGGTTCAGTTCAGTTGAGTTTGAGTCTTCCAGAGCACTCTAGTGGTGATAATCCCTGAGCTAGACCAACCGAGGTTCAAATTCTCCTATGTGATTCTAATTCTATCCATTGTAACATCATTATTCATTATACCGATTTTTGAATCATGTGATATTATTCTTCTCCTATCTAAGTTCTACTGCATAATTATTCTTCTGCTCTTTTTTAATGTATTTTTCACTCTTATTCAACTTTTATGTTCATTCTTTCTTTGTGATGTATCCTCAGCTCTTAGATCTGTTGCAACTTAGAATTTCACACTAATCCCTTCAGTCTTTGGATATGAATTCTTGCAATAGACCTTATAATCAAATCCAAGTGTATGCTAGCCTAGTCCCTTTAATATTCTGATATGAATTCTTCCCTGCAACATGTTTTGGTGTTGGAAATAATTTTGGTAATGTTCCCAATTATTTAGTTGATTTCCTCTTGTGCAAATATATGCTCTAATAATGTCACTAGGTTAGAGTAGCATGGTTCCCTTGTGCATTTAATTGATTGTAAAGTTCATTTCATAAATTGAGTAATTAACTCAATCATATTTTTCTTAACTTGGTTGAGTAGATGTTATTTTTAGAGTGAATAACAATGACAACTATAATATTATGGATGAAGAACTCATCATCATTATTGAAGGAAAATAATGAATACAAGGCATAATCCTTAATGCTTAGGTATTAACCTAATTCAAAAGTAAATATTTGATTGATTAAAATATTTTTAACTATTGGAATTTGGTTTTCCAAAAATATATAAATTTTGATGATCCAAGTGACCACTGAGTAGGAACTATCTTAATTTATAATAGAATCTTTTTTTTGGAATCAACTTCTATCTCAACCTAGAACCCTTCTATTTGTAGGTGACAACTATCAAATACACATTGGATTGTGACTCTATGAGATCACGTGGTATACAATTGTATTTGTAAACAACATATTTAGAATAGTTTGAGAGATAATAAATGAGAAATTGTTATGGTTCAATAAATTTGTTATCGTGGGTATATGCATTTAAATGTAGGTAGTGCACACTTCCAATTGCGAGTTATGTTTGTTAGTTGGAAACAAGAAACATGATATTCTATTATAAGAATAGAATTTTTCATACTCCTTGAATTCCTAAACCCATAGATAACCCACCTGAGTCCAATTTTTCCATGTAGAGACTTCCCCACCATAGAGACTTCACTTCCAAATATACACGAATGGTACGTCGCTTAAGATATATTCCACCGACGCTAAAGCAATGGTATCGACATGTAGGTAACATCAATACCATGGTGTTAGCATTGGTGGAACATCGCTTAAGCGACATACCGTTTGTATATATTTAACATCGATACCATGGATTGGGCATCGTTGGGATGTCGCTTAAGTGACGTACGATTTGTGTATATTTAAAATATAATTCCTCTCTATGTAATTAAAAATCCATTCCTATAACTTTATTCCCACTTCTAGCATTGGTTGTAGATGTCGACGCAACTAGAGAAGAAGAACATGAAGATTTGTGTCCTTGGATGTCAAGGCCAGATTCTCCATCAATGTAATGAAATGGAGTATATTTTCTGTATAACATTGTCAATTTTATTATTAAATACTGTATAGCACTCTAAATGGAGTAAGTCCTTGGAAAATTTATTAAAGACTTCTCCTTCTCCCTTGTAGAATAATTCCTTCACGATGTAGTACAAGAATTACACAAGTTAATTAAATTGACAAAACAAGAAAACAACCTAAGCATTTGACCAAACTCAGAACATAAATCAATTTCCATAAAAAAGAAACAATTGGATCAAGTGACGACTCGAATAGAAATGGAGAACTAGCATACTTATGGGAAAAAAATTTAATAGTGAAAATATCACCCACAAGTAATTCATCTAGTAAAAACAACTTTTAAAATCTCTACCAAAGGAAAGGAGAATGAAGATGATGAAAAATAGTTTCCCCCATCTTTCACAAAATTTAGAGGTGAACAACCGATCAATGAATCAAAAGCACCCAAGAGGGTGGATGCTGAAATTAAGAAAAAGGAAGTCGACATATCTATCAACAGAAAAAAAAAATGGAAAAGATAGGTGACTACTAGTCAGAACAAAAAACTATGGAAATAACTAACTTGCTTAAAGAATATCATGATGTCTTTGTTCGAGACTACAAATATTTGAAATGTTTGGTACAAGAAATGGGAGAGATGAAAATTGACATAATTCCTGATGCTAAACTTATCAAGAAACAACCATACAAGTTATCCCACAAGTATAAAGATATAGTCAATAAATAAATTGAAAAAATGTTAAATGCATGCATCATATACCCAGTGGATCAATTCAAGTGGTCCAGGCACATGGTCGTCCATCCAAAGAAGCACGAACCAAAAATACTCCATGTCTTTGTCGACTTTATAGGTCTCAATAAAGTAACTCTCACATACCCATTCCCGACCCCCTTCTTCGACGAGATCATTAATGAAGTTGTTGTGCATGAATGCTACTTGTTCACCGATGGATTTTCTGGTTATAACTAGTTCCCGATTGTGAAAGAAGACCAACATAAGACTACATTTGTCTATGAATTTGGGTTGTTTTCTTATAGCGTGATGCCATTTCGCCTAAAGAATGCCCCAATTTTTTTCTCCATAATAGTTATAAAAGCCTTCCAATAATTTTTATATAAAACAATGGTTGACTACTTTGATGATTGGACCATATACTGAATGATCAAATGCCATGTACAATGGCTTTGTCTAATGCTAGATAGGTGCAGAAAAATACAATTATCCTTAAATATAAATAAATGCATAGTTTCCACACCAATAGGAATATTATTGGGCCATGTTGTGTTTAAGGATGGAATAAAGGTGGACTTAGCTAAAATAAAAGTCATCTTGGACTTAAAACAACCAGTAAACCCTAAACAACTAAGAATCTAGCTCATACATATTAAATAGTATAGAAAATTCATCTGAAATTATTATGTCATGACATTTCCCTTGGAATTATTACTTAGAATACAAGTTGAATTCTGAAGGATTTTAGAATGTGAAGAATTATTCAAATTGCTTGAAAGAAAATTAGTTGAAGCCCCAATACTTAAATTCCCTGATTGGTTGAAGAAGTTCCATGTCCATATTGATGCATCATGCATCGCAGTCAAAGAGGTATTAACACAACCTGGAGATGATGGACATGACTACCCTAATGCATATGTTAGTTGGAATCTAAACAACACCGAAAGAAACTACTCAATGACAAAATGAGATGGATTGGGAATGATATTCACACTACATAAATAATGACATTATCTATTAGATAATCCATTTTTTTATATAGATCATCAAGATCTCAATTACTTGGTGAATAAACCACTTTACCATGGTCACATATGTTTTTGGATCCTACTGTTTCAAGAATTCGAATTTGAAATTATAGTCCAACCTAGAAATTTGAATGTTGTCCCTGGCCACTTATCATGCATTGAAACTACTGAAGAACGAGTCAACATGGATGATGAACTACCCGATGCACACCTTTTTATTGTAGAAATGGTACCAAAATAATTAGCAGATATTGCACAATTTCTACAGGAAGTCCAATAACCTTAGGGAACATCAGAGAAAAAGTCAAAAATCTTAGCAATGAAAGCAACACCATACATAATAATCAATGGGTAGTTATATAAATTAGGTCCCGACGACATACTTAATTGATGCACACTTGAGCATGAACGATAATACATCATACAAGAAGCACATTTAGGACCCGCAGAAGGACATTTTCATACCAAGACTACTACTAGAAAAATCTTACAATCGGGACTATGGTGGCCATCCCTTCATAGGGATTTCAAATCTCATGTGAGTAAGTGCGAAAAATGCCAAAGAATGGGATGACTGCTAAGACGACATGGAATTCCATTAATATCTATTAATCCTATCCTTACATTTGAAATATGAGAAATAGATTTTGTCAAGTCCTTTCCAAAACCTAGTCGTCGGACTAGGGAACGTTATATTATTACTACAATAGAGTATGTAACAAAGGGGCCAAAGCAGAGCCAATCGAAGCCTACACCAGCAAAATCACATCCCAATTCATCTATGAAAATATAATCAGAAGATTTGGGTCCTCGCTAACACTCATAAGTAATCAAGGAACACACTTTATTAATAAAACTATCAATGTGTTAACCACAAAATTCATGATAGATCATCATATAAGTATAACAGACCACCCCCATTCGAATGGATTTGTCGAGTCATTTAACAAAACACTGGGTAAAGGATTAACAAATATTGCAACATTTACGAAGACAACTGGGACAACAAAATCCCTGCCATACTATGGGCATACAAAACGACATACAAAATATCGATGGGTCAAACACCATTTAAGCTAGTATACAAACAAGAAGCAGTCGTCTCTTTGCACTTTAAACAACAAGCATGAACTATTGTTCAAGTTGTGTATCTAGACATTCTTCAAGCAACTCAAGACAAATTATTTGTCTTACAAAAGTTGGAAGAGGACATTATGATTTCTATACATCATGAGTAAATCTAGAAGACACAATAAAAATCTTGGTGCGATCAAAACATCAAAACCAAATAAATCTCCATTATCAACCCAATACTATTATACAATATTCGAATAAAAAAAAATGAAAAATCTCGAGACCAGATGGTTAGGACCCTACATAATTGAAGAACTTAACAACAAAGGGTCAATAAGGCTAAAAACCCTTCAAGGTCGCATCTTCAAAAAAGTTGTGAATGGAACACAACTAAAACATTACTAATTATAAAGGAGGCACGACACCGACAAGTGTCCATATTATCACCAGCTGGATGTTGTGTTCTAGTTTTGTTAGACTTAGGAAGAACTAACTAATTTTCATTACAATTAAAAAGAAGTTACATTAACTAACCTAGTTAAATAGTATAAAAGGAACTAAGACATGGATTGCATTAGCAGAGCGAACACAAGATAGAAAAAATAGGAGTAAATTGGGAGGAAGAGGAAGAGCATTGGAATGCAAAAGGACATCACTATCAAAATAGTTGGCTTGACTATAGTAATGAATTGAAATACAAGGATACAAGGAAATAATTATGGAAATGATCGACTAAAACATCACCTAGATGACCAAAGATGGACAACAGGATATATGGATCCAAATACTGATGGGAGTATGGTCAACAAACGCAATGAATACGAGGAACACTACCCAATGCACAAAGAAAAATTCTCAGGGAAGTTATGCCACATGCTCAAGTGATATGTAACCCACAAAATTTGAATTTAATGTGCCCACCCACCCACCTTAAAGCACTACAACTTGTCATTCCTATAAATCCACATTATAACTCATGCTCATACTTCAAAACACTGGCCGAACTAGAGAAAAAAATTAACCAAGATTCTTTGTTAACCCTCCCTATGAAAAAATGAGCCATAGCACCAAAGAGATCCCCCATGGGAATAAGTGTTAAATTTTGAGCATTAATTCATAATACTCTAGGATCTTCACTGAGAGAATAACATATACAGTATATCAATGCATAGCAATCACAATAAGCATGACAAGCATCACAAGAATCAAAAGCATGAGAGACAAGAGACCCAGAGTTTCCGTGGGGAAAACCCTAAGGTGAAAAAGCCCACAACTTCCTCAGAGATAGAGAGAGCAATGGCTCAACCAAAGTATAACCAAAATACACTGAGATAGTCTCCTAGTAGCAGATGATCCTCCTCCTCACTAGTGCGCCACTTTCTGAGTGAGAGAGATGTGACTTTCCGAATGAATAAAATAGAGATCTCCCGATCTCTATTTATACTAACCTGTTTTCCTAGTGACCTTATGGGGCCGACTTGTCTAGCTAGGTACATCCACAATATAATATATATATTTCAGGGCCGACCCCACACATGGTGGTCTAATAACCCATCAGCAAGTACACACACTTGCGACACTTGTCAATCCACATGACGACACTTCCTTATAGAGGAATAACACATCTCTAATAAGGGTACAATAAATATATATGAAATACATAGATGAAATACATTCCAAAGTTACATATACATCAACACTCCCTCTTAACTAGGAAGGTATTTCTCGACACAATTCTACTAGACAAGTCTTCTTCCCAGGATCATCGTCATCGATGCATCGTCATCATCATCGTCACTACTGTTGCTATCTCAACCAATATCTGACTCTACTCGTCATAGGAAGTTCTACAGAGCCAGTCCTTTTTCATACTGGATTTAGGCCCACAACCTCCAAGTCTTCGTCATCACTGGCCATACTGTGGAATCCTCAAGACTTATTACGTGCATCACAAAACCTCGAAAGAGCATCCCAGGATGTTACGAGCACATGGATCTACCTATAGGATCTCCCAGGGCCATATTATTTGTGACCTCACCACAAAACCTCGCAAGAGCATCCCAGGCGGTTACGAGCACACAGCTCTACCTATAGGATCTCCCAGGGACAAATAATATGTGGTCACCACAAAACCTTGCAAGAGCATCCCAGGCTGTTACAAGCACACGAATCTATCTATAGGATCTCCCAGGGACAGATTATATGTGGTCATGGAAAAACCTCACAAGAGCATCCTAGGACTTATTACGAGCACACAGCTCAACCTATCAGATCTCCCAGGGACATATTATATGCCATAGGACAAAACCTCGAAAGAGCTTCTTCCAGATATCCCAGGGCCAGATTATATGCCATAGGGAAAACCTCGAAAGACTATCTACAGATCTCCCAGGGCCAAATTATATGTCCTCCCAGAGCAAAACCTCGAAAGATCATTTTCCATATATCCTAGGGCCAAATTATATGCCATAGTCAAAACCTCGAAAGACTATCTGCAAATATCCCAGGGCCAAATTATATGCTCATCTGCACAACCTAATCCACGGCCATAGAGTATCAACCTGATACTCACCATACATCATCCTGATGTACACATGATCATCCTGATCATCATCACTGCAACATCCCGCTGCAAGTCATCTGGAGCAACATCCTGAAACTTGTCATCCTGATCATACTATGCATCTACCTGATGCATACCAAGTATCTACCTGATACATATCATCATACATGATCCAACTGATCATACAGTGTATCCACCTGATACAAATACAAATCGCCATACATGATCCACCAGATCATACAATGTATCCACCTGATACATATACAGATACATGGTCCAAGCATCCAACATGATGCATATACAAAATACATACAAATGATCCTACTGATCATATCCAGCATCCAACATGATGCGTACATACATATAAATGATCCAACTGATCATATCCAGCATCCAACATGATGCATACATACATATAAATGATCCAACTGATCATATCCATCATCCAACATGATGCGTACATACATATACATATAAATGATCCAACTGATCATATCCAGCATCCAACATGATTCATATATACATATAGAAATGATCCAACTGATCATACAAAGCAGAAACCAGAACATCATCCTGATGCTCATAATCCAGCGCTTACATCCATAGCCATGTGAAGGATCCTCCTTCCAACATGCTTGGAATGGCTTCAGCAAATATGTCCATCACTTCTTCCTCGAAGTGTCATCAATCCGAAGAACACCAAGCCTCTCTCTGAACTAATCGAACTTCACCCTGGCTAGTGGCTTCGTCAACACATTTGCAATATGCTCGTCCGTCATAACATATAGGAGCTTCACAGCTCCTCTCTACACCATATCCCTGATATAGTGATATTTGATCTCTATGTGTTTCGACCTGTCATGAAACACTGGGTTCTCAGACAGCTTCACACAACTCTGGTTATCACAGAAGATACCAGTAGCATCCAACGGGAGATCAAATAACTCAAATAGTAGCTTCCGTAGCCACACTGCCTCACAACTAGCTGAACAGACTGCAACATACTCTGCCTCAGCTGTACTCAGTGCTACGCAAGACTGCTTCCTGCTAAACCAAGAGATCACACCTGATCCCATACTGAAGCAGCACCCAGATGTGCTCTTCCTATCTGCAGCATTTCCAACCCAATCTGAATCAACATAAACCTACAGGTTAAACTTTTGATTCGCCTCATACTTGAGCCCATAATCCACTGTACCCTTCAGGTACCTCAGAACATGCTTTACAGCAACCAGATGAACACTCCTTGGATCTGTCAGAAACTGACTCAATGTGTTCACCGCAAAGCAAATATCTGGTCTCATGTTCATCAGGTACATCAAGGACCCAATCATCTAACGATACATAGAGACATCAACTGGCTCATATGAAGCATCACATAAAAGCTTTAGATTCGATGCCATAGGTGTGGCCATGTCCTTGCAATCCATCATCTCAAATCTCTTCAAGATATCTACTATGTACTTCCCTTGACCAAGAAAGATCCCACCTACACTCTGCCACACCTCCATACCTAGGAAATAATGCATCATTCCCAAATATTTCATATCGAACTCGGCAGCAAGCTTCCTCTTAGTATCTGCAATCAATCTGTCATCTCCTGTTATAAATAAGTCATCCGCATACAGGAGTAGAATCACAGGATTCCCTTCCTCAACCTTGTAGTAAAGGTTGGAATCCACTTTACTCTTGGTAAAGCCCAAACTAGATAGGAAACTGTCCATCCTACCATACCAAGTTCTGGGGGCTTGTTTCAAGCCATACAAGGTTTCTTCAATCTGCACACATATGACTCCCTGTCATGTATTTCGAAACCAAGTGGTTGCTCCACATATACTCCCTCTTCAACTACACCATTCAAGAAAGCAGTCTTCACATCCATCTAGTGTATTTTCCATTTCATTGCTGCAGCCAGGGCAAGTACTGTTCTGATGGAAGTATACCTAGCTACAGGTGCAAAAGTTTCTTCATAATCTATTCCCTCTTTCTAAGAGAAGCCACGAGCTACGAATCTTGCTTTGTATTTTTCTACACTGCCATCTGTAGCATGCTTGATTTTGTAGATCCATTTGGAAGTCATAACAGACTTCTCTTTAGGTCTTGGGACAACATCCCAAACATCATTATTCATTATTGATTGGTATTCCTCAACCATGGCATCCTTCCATTCTTTCTTTTCCGCTGCTTCTTCATAACTGGAAGGTTCTTTGTTCATAATGTCACAGAGTAAAGCAACATAGCTGGTATGTGATCTAGTTCTCTTCTTTGCTCTATGTTCTTCCTCTGGAATGCCAAATATTTCTGCATCTTGAATGAGCTCTCTAGCCCATGCAGGTTTCCTCTTGTGAGAGTTATCCTCACAGGGTGGATCTACAGGTTCTTGCGGATCTTCAAACTCACGAACAACTTCTGGAATTGCTTCTGTCATGGTAGTGTCTTGAAATCTAGTTTCCTTAGGTTCTTCATAGAATTCAATAGGTGCCTTCCTTGATTTGATGAATGCTGAGTTTTCATCAAATGTTACATCCCTGCTGACATCAATCTTCTTGAACCCTAGAAAGCATATTCTGTAAGCCTTCGAGCTTTCACTGTAACCCACAAAGATACCCTTCTTTCCTGAAGGATCTAGTTTGGTCCTCTTTTCCTTTGGGACATGAGTGTATACTGGAAAATCGAATATTCTGAGATGGCTAACTTTAGGTTTCTTACCAGAAAAGACCTCTTCTGGTGTTTTGTTGTCCAATATCTTGTGGGGTGTTCTGTTCTGCACATATACAGCTGTTCTAGCTGCTTCTACCCATAGATGCATAGGTAGATCCTGGTCATGCAACATTGCCCTTGTTGCTTCCATGATTGTTCTTTTCTTCCTTTCTGCAACTCCATTCTGTTGAGGATTATAGGGAGCAGTCAACTCCCTCTTAATCCCTGAATCACTACAAAGCTTCTTGAAGTCACCTGAGGTGAATTCTCCACCATTATCGGATCTGAATTTTTTGATCTTCTTGTCAGTTTGATTCTCCATCAAGGTTTTGAATTCCTTGAACTTATCAAACACCTCATCGTTGTTCTTCAAGAAGTATACCCAATTCTTCCTGAAGAAGTCATCAATAAATGAGACATAGTAAACATACCCACTAAGAGAACTGGATGACATAGGACCACGTACATCTGAGTGGATGATTTCTAGGATATCGTTTGCCTTGCTTTCACTGCTTGGGAAATCCTTCTTAATGTTCTTACCTTTTGCACATCCTTTGCAAACACCTTCATGTTTGGTCTTGATTTCAGGAAGACCCTCTACAGCCTTGCTTGAAATTGAAAGTTCCCTATAGTGCATATGAGCAAGTCTTCTATGCCAAAGTTCACTTGGATCCATGGATTCATGCACCATGGCATGTTCAGGTTGTCCCTTCAATTTATACAAACCTCCCTCTTGCTCTCCAATCTCTACTGCATCATCTATGGTCTTTCCCTTTGGCCACATTAGGACTTGGCCATCCACAAATGCAACCCTCATATCTTTTGCATCCAATGCAGAGATGGAGAGTAAGTTCTTCTTGAGCCCGGGTACATAAAAGACTTCTTTCATCTTCAAAGATTTTCCAGAATTTAGGTTGTAGGAGGCTTCACCACTTCCTTTGATTGGGTATTGATAATCATCCCCAATTTTCACCTTATGGGGTGATTCATGTTTAGATAGGTTCACAAAAGATTCCTTAAACCCAGTCATGTGTTTGGAAGCCCCACTGTCAATCAACCAATCATTAAAACCATGGGAGATAGTACCTGTGAGAGCAGATATTAGAACATACTCTTCTTCACTTGATGAGTCATTATCAATATCATCACTTTCTGCCCTAGCCTTCTTCTTTGGAGGTTCATCATCCTCGGCAGCATGAGCATGGAACTTTCTTTTGCTGCCCTTCTTCTTCTTGCTGGAGTTGTTTTTATTATCCCTTTTGTTCTTGGGACAATCTGAAGCAAAGTGACCCTTCTCATTGCATGTGAAGCATATTAGATCCTTCTTATTCTTTTGATAGGATCTCTTGTAGTGAGAGTGCTCCTTCTTGGGATTTCTTCTTTTGGTGTGAGATGCAAGAGCTTGATCTTCACCTCCCATCTTTTCTTCACGAGCTACAAGTCTAGCTTCTTCTTGAGAGCATTCTTCCCGCAATCTGTTGAAGGATACCAACTTCTTTCTTGCACAGATTCCTTGAATGAAGGAGTCCCATGACCTAGGTAGGACATTCAGAGTGGTCATGACAACTTCACCATTCTCCACCATTTCATCTACTGCTTCTAGTTGTTCCTTAATCTGGGAGACGCTAGAAAAATAAGATTGAATGGTTTCTCCATTCTGAAACTCTACTCCTTTCAATTGGTTCTGCAGGGTCATCTTCTGATTTATGTTCTTCCCTTCAAATAGCTTGGTCAAAGAGTCAAACATCTCATTGGGTGTCTTTAGAGAAGACACATGGGGTATGAGATGGTCTTTAATAGAATCAGCAATGATTCTCTTTTCCTTGACAAAGTTCTTCTTATGCAATACCTTGGCCTCTTCATCCTCTAGTATAGGGATGTCTTCTTTTATATATGCGTCCAACTCATTCTCTTCCAGGATTAACCCAATCCTATACTTCCAAGATCGGAAGTTATCAGCCCCTTCAAGCTTATCCTCAAGCTTGGTGCGGTGAGACATCTTAAAGAGTACTTCAAATGAAAATAAAAAAGATTTAGGTCTTACCACTTGAAATGCTGAAAACTGGATCAAGTCCCGTATTAGGGTTTGTCGAAAAAACCCTAAAAATTCAAAATGTGAATTTCAACTTTTTGAAAAAATAGAAAGATGCGCCTTGATGAGCTGATCAGCTTGGTGCATTCAGAATTTGAGATCAGCAAAGTTTTACCCTTCAGATTTGTCTTTTTGTCCTCCTGGGTTCACTAGGAGAGCCATGAATTAGGGTTTGAGTTTCCCAGAGATCTACCCAGCCAAAAATATCGATCCAAAGCTCTAAACTTCGATTTTTGCAAGGAGCTTCCAGCTATGTCTTCAGATTCCAGAAATTCCTATTTTTGTGGAAACCCTACTTTTTAGGGCCAAATCTGAAAATGCTCAGAATTGAATTCTGATTGGACAGATAGATTCTCCTTGATGATTAGAGTCAGTCTACTATGCTACTTTTCCAAAAACTATGGAGAGAAAGCCAATAAATAAGAAACTCAAGTTTCCGTCACTGCAAAATGTCTTCTTCTCAGGTTAGCTCTGATACCATGTTAAATTTTGAGCATTAATTCACAATACTCTAGGATCTTCACTGAGAGAATAACATATACAGTATATCAATGCATAGCAATCACAATAAGCATCACAAGCATCACAAGAATCAAAAGCATGAGAGATAAGAGACATAGAGTTTCCATGGGGAAAACCCTAAGGTGAAAAACCCCACAACTTCCTCAGAGATAGAGAGAGCAATGGCTCAACCAAAGTACAACCAAAATACACTGAGATAGTCTCCTAGTAGCAGATGATCCTCCTCCTCACTAGTGCGCCACTTTCTGAGTGAGAGACATGTGACTTTTCGAATGAATAAAATAGAGATCTCCCGATCTCTATTTATACTAACCTGTTTTCCCATTGACCTTATGGGGCCGACTTGTCTAGCTAGGTACATCCACAATATAATATATATATTTCAAGGCCGACCCCACACATGGTGGTCTAATAACCCATTGGCAATTACACACACTTGCGACACTTGTCAATCCACATGACGCCACTTCCTTATAGAGGAATAACACATCTCTAATAAGGGTACAATAACTATATATGAAATACATAGATGAAATACATTCCGAAGTTACATATACATCAACAATAAGGTCTAAATCCGCTAAGCTAGAAGCTAAAATGCTACAAGAAGAAGCACCATGACACCCCTGGAATCCAGAATACATAGAATACAAGATGCCAAGCTTGATGAGCCCAATTGGGGAAGATACTACATATAGTTTAGAGAATGGGTTGTCCGAGAAAAAAATGGATAGAACCGAGTCAGAATCTCATCATAGTGTCAATATGACAATATTTCAATGCAGCTTTGATAATGTCATTCGATGGTTTAAAGTAAATTATTGAAAAATTTGTGGTCAGCAGATACCATGATAGGAAAATTTGGATAGATGAGGCCATCCCTATCACATATTCCATCATTGGCACAGTTACAGTCATCTCAAGCAAAGAACTAGCAGTCCCAATGAACAACAATGCACAATCCTTAGTGGCAAAGTTTACGGGGCCAACTACTCGAAAGAATTCAAAAGGATTAATAATCAGTAGAGCACAGTATGAAAGCTATAAATGGACTATATCTCCTTATTTTTAAAAGGCTCGAGTCGACCATCTGACTTGAGGTTAGACATTTGGAAGTTGTGAAGTAGGTTGAAACTGACACAAGGTTTTCAACTGGGCCAACCATCTAGCTCAACTATTGAAAGTAAACTGTGCAAAATGCAAGGATTCTGCACACACCATTAGATTTCTTTTGTTACTAATCTGGATAGTAAAGAAAAAATTATCCCAGTGAGAGAAAAAAAATTTCTAGCACTTGCCAACCTCTCATGACAAAAGTTCAAGTATTTGCAAGAAAAGGGCCATCATTCAAAGTCAACGTAGCAAAGACTTATCTGGAACTATGGTTCCAAGATATAAAAATAGATACACAAGATGGAGAGTACTGCACCATTTGCGTCATTTCCTACACCCATAAGCACACATTGAACTTTTCCTCGACTACAAGAAAGTCTTGTACAACCAAGGCATCAGTGGATAGGCTCAAGAATTGGACTCTTATCCGAATATCCCAAAGCTATTCACTAATATGGAAAAATAGTCGAATACAGTATGCCCCATACAAACTTTGGCCACAACTCAACATATGGGTCTCATCGAGCCCTTGTCATAAGGGGAACTTGAAGAACACAAAGAAGTTTCCTTATATATCACAACACTATGTGTAGAAGAGGAGCCAACTAACCCTTTATCACTTGTACTAGTCACCACTACAGGCAAAGAGACAGTCGCTAAATCTCCAGACGACGCAACTGAAACAAAAGACGAAGAACTACTCATCAAGGAGAGATAAGACCCTAAATTTAAGGAACCATGAATCAATGCACAAGTTGAAAAAACGCTTGCAATATCTTTGAGTACTAATGAAACCTAAAAGTAAAAGAAACCAAACAAACTTTAAGAAAAAGAAATCTCTTGTTGGAGTCTACATATGATTATATTGATGAGCTTAGAGAGCAATCCCATAATGAACTTATTGAAGCTGAAAGGAACAATTTATCCATTGACCATCAGATTCACAAATATTTCCAACAAAGGAATCCATCATTACCAGCTACTACAACATTTTTCGGTGTAGTATTGATCCCACCACAAAAGAAAGAACGAACTTCCGAAATTACAAAAGATCCAGGTCAACTTAATAAGTGACTCACCATTCCCTTCACCAACCAGAGTCAAAGAAGAAATCCAGTAACAGGTAACCACTCGTATCTTTGACCAAATTGTACATACACCTAAATTTCATCAATAATTTTGTATCAGACTGCATCCACCACCTTTCTTCAAGCCCCCCCATCTAACTGTCAAGATCGATGAGAAAATATCAAACTTCAGGAAAACTAAAATTACCTTCCATAAAATCTATAATGCAACCACTTGCCTCACAACAAACCATGTATGATCCTTTGAGAACAAGCACAGCTGCAACCATCTCGTTGAATGTATCCCTCCCCATACCTGCACTTCATCCAATATCTCTTTCCACAATAGTACCCATATTGGATCTACTCGACTCAACTGTCATTAACAATTCACTGTTTCCTTTCACAATTTCCTCTGTAGATGTTGAAAATGTCCCACTTTCACCCTCAAGTCTCACATATTTTGTACAAAAATTTGATGACCTATTTAAGCAAACATTTCGATCACAATTTATGGTTTCCTTACCACCACAGGATACCTATATATCTCCTTCTCAGACAACCAAGCAGTTTACTATACCTTTGTCAGTGTCGATGAATTCATCTACAAATTGGATACCGAGATATCTCCTTCTCTGACAACCAAGCAGTTAACTATAGCTTTGTCAGTGCGAATGAATTCATCTACCTATAACTTACCAATATCATCTCCTTTACCATCGTCTCCTCTACATTCATTACCTTCACCATCGTTTCCCCCCTTACCGTTGCTATCTCTTTTACCATACTCATTTTCCTTACCATCGACATTTCCACTACCATCATCATCAAAACCCCCATCGTCATCAACACCACCATCGACCTCAACAATTTTGACATTTGTTTCCCTAGCTGCATCCATTGTAGATACATCTACTGCCCCACTGACCACTCCAATTTCTATGAAAGATCCCAAGAAGGAAGAAAAGAAAGACAAGAAAAGTAAGTAGGATCCAAAGATCAGCTTCACAATCAAGCTAACAGAATGATAGGAAGAAAAATCAGTTACCCTTTCACCATCAACAATTTGGGAAAAAGAGATTCGTAATATTAATAAAGTTTCCACTATAGAACATAAAAAAAATGGAAATATGACTCCAAAAATATTAAAACGATCAAGAAAGAAGAAAAATCTACATCGACCGCTTGCACCGAAAAATCACAACCAAGTATTGGACAATTGCTAGAACATCTACTAAAGAAACTGCTTGATAAAATTAAATTTCTATTTGAATTTTTCTTGGAGAAATATGACAACATTCAAGAAGAGTTACTCCAGAAACAAGAATATTAAACATGCTTCCTACTTGCATAACAATTCAAAACATGTACAAAATACGATGCCGAGTTAAATTAATATGAACCATAAGCGACTAATGCATATGCCGTCTTAAACAATTGGTATCCCTATTATGTAAAAGTTTGCATAGATATACAAAAGAAACAAAATACTATATTGGAACTTTATAAGAAGAATCATTCATCCACTACAGAAGAAACTCAAGCACTATAAAAACAAATCCATATGGAACAAAAGTGACAAGAACAACTCCAACAAAATGAGAACCAATGGCTCCAACAAGGAAAACAAGCTTAAGAAGAATTTAGTCATTCCACTCCATGGATCTATCGCCTAATGCATTCTCCTAGGCTTCATATATAACCTTGTGGTTCAAAGATGCAGAAGATTATGGGGGAACCAATGTATATCAATATTCTCCAACTATCATAATTGACCAGCCTGACAACAAATATCAATACCATCTTTGTCAGGATGGGATGACTTCCAAGTTTTCCCCTCTCACTCTCTCTTCCCCATCAATTGCCAAATCTTATGTCGAACACATCCCTCTGGGTCAAACATCAATGTCACAACATAGATAGTAAATTATTTTGTAAATTTTGTCTCCAAATTTTACATCTCCCTAAGTCTCTTTGGGATGAAGAAATTTTTTATGGTGGAGGAATGTTGAGGTGCCTAATCAGCCAGTCGACTAGGTCCTCCAGACTGACCAGCATATAGTCGGCTCATTTAGTCATGTCATTTATGGTAACCGACTGAACAGTTATGAAACTATAACAGAATAATTGTATGTATCAAATATATAATAAGTTAGTGATACAAGGATAGAGAGATTCTTTTTGTACATATTTGGTCCATTTGGTAAATATAGATACTTGTTTCTTTGGTTCCTATTACTCTATTTTGTTTCTCTCTCATGTATGTATTATTATGTGTGCAATGTATGCTTATATTTATGAACGATGTGCTACTAGTAACTCCATGTAATCCCACAAATTACAAAAATCATGCACACATGCAACATTGACGTTTCTAAGGTCCACACAAGTTGTTTCCTCTTTGGTTTTCTTGTCCTGTACTACCATAGGGTCGATCCATTTGGATTCCTCGACCAATAAAATGATGCTTGCATCAAGAATTTAGTCCATTTTTATGTACTTTCTCCTTATACTTTGGATTTAACCTATATGGCCTTTTTTTAAGGGGTTTGGTCCCTTCTTTCTCCTAGATCTTCATATCTCCTAGGGATATTGATATTCCCTTAATTTATAAAAAAAAAATGGGGAATAAGCTTCATATTATTTTAACACAATGATTACTTGGGTGACTATCTCCTGGTACTAGTAGTTGCCAATGGTTTCTATCTTCATCTTTGCTTCCATGGCGATGTTGTATTTCTTGGTTTTAATTGGATCTACATACTCTAGAACAATGTTGTTTGAGGCTTCATTCTACACTCTACACTCTCCTTATGTCTCATTTATGTTTAGCTTTTTAGGATCCTCATCCTATATAGCATCGCCACTACCCACCTTCCAACAGTAGACATGTTGGTTTAACTTAGCCAAGTTTTTGTGGTATGCATCGACTATCTACTGCATAGGACTGATTAGTTTCGGGACAAACATAAGATTCTCCATTCGGTATAATACATCTGTCAAAACAAGATCAATTGCTATAAATTTGAAGAGCATGTAGAATTGAGATCTTGTAATTTCCAATGTCCTAATTTGTCTTCTGAGTTCTTTTTGGATGTACCAACTTATTGGTATGACATCCAAGGTGTGCACAAATCTATGGACCCACTAGGTTTTAGGCATTCTTCATTTTTTCATAAAATCATAGGTGTTCCTATGGATATGTTGTACCCATATATTTATTCAGTAGCTCCAAGTCCTCATAGGTTTGAAACTTGATTCTTATGCATTCCTTAATATATTCCCACCTGTGCATGAGTTCCTCCTTGTGTGTCACCCACCAGCGTGTAGTTGTACGGTAAGCTACCATGTCCATTACCTAAACTCTCTATGCTTCAGGAACCTTGTCTTCCATATTCTCTAGGAAGTTTTCCACTCATTCTTTCCCATCAAATATTGGCGGCTCACATAGTTTAGATATGATCTAGTGTATTGACTTGGTGATCCTTGCACACTATCTTGTGGAAAATCCATACAATATATTCTTTCTAGTGCATCTCGGGAGTCTATATCAAATTAATAGATACTATGCTAGCTCATGAATTCTCCATATGTTGTTGAATTCACACAATCTTCCTTTCTTCCTGTGACATTGTATATATTCTTTATTTTAACGCTCTAAGCATCATCATTAACATGCTTAGTATAGCGTGCTCCCTTTGTAGCATCCAATAGGGCCACTATGCACATTTATTCTGTCTCGAAAGACATTTGTATCTGCTTTAGATTCAAAATGGCATTATTTTTGAATGCCCAATATATACCCAATAGTGCTAGGTATGGGTCCGTTTCATCCAAGATCTCAATAACTTCAAAATATACAATGGTTTTGATTCCATAAAAATTTTGAATTACACATTATGTAGTCTACCAATAGGATAAATTCTATACTGATTTTCTAGCTTGAGTCAAAGGGGAGACCACACTAGCTTCAGCGTGCCCATAAACTCCCATAATTTCTTCACTAAGATGTTGACATCTGACCCCAGGTCGATCATCACATATTCCATATAAGTCATATACTGCTAACTCGAGTTCCACCTTGAACTCTATACCCATTATTCACTTCTTATTGAAATGACACACATTTCTTTCTGGTAATAGAGCAGAGATGGGCTCGTCCACGTCACTTAGTGCTAATTTCTTGGTCAGCATAGATGTGAGTTTCTTGGTGACCTAAGGATCACCCAATAACTTTACACAACATTGGAAAAATTTACTTACTTGATCCTTTGTGTCATCCTCCACTAGGGTACTGTGTCGGACCTCCCCTTTGCATAGCACGATGTGCCGCATTTATTCCATGCATAGCTAGTTTTGTTTCGATTCTTCCTTTCACAAACTTTTGTGTCTCAATTCTTCCTTGCATAGACTCACTTCTTCCACCTCTTTCTATGCATCGTGCATGAACTATGTCTAGTGTGTGGCATTGAACTTGGGTGGTACCTATGTTGACTACTTGATATTTATTTCTATGGATGGATCTATGTGGGGTGGTATGCTCATTTATTCTCTAGTTTTGGCCCTACCTATAGTAGCCACATTCACATGCACAGGATCCTTCAAGTTTTGTTTTTGTGCAACTTGGAAGTTACCATGTTACAAGGTCTTTTATTTCCTTTCCATTTATCTAGCAAGTCTGGGTATTTTTTTGTTTGGTACTCATAACTATGACAGTATCCACATAGGGTGCAGGGTTTTGTATAGAATTTCTCCAAGTGCCCAGGATTTCCATAATAAAATGGATGGATTATCTACCACCTCCACCATATCCACCTCAGCCTATTCCATGGTATCCTCCTCATGGGGTTCCCTGATACCCACCTTGTTCATTTCCTTTGTTCTCTTATGTGCCTTGGCATAAAAACTCCTCTGTAGTATTCTCCTTCAATAACTGGAGTCTGTGGAAACTGCTCATGCCATGCCCCATAAAGTTGCAGAACTCATAAAAGGGGGTATACGTGGTGCTTTGATATTTTTTAAAAGTTGGACATCAAAGAGGTGTGTGACCCCACTATTTCCAAGTCTCACACCATTCTAACTTTGGTCTTGTTGCAAAAGGTTTGGGTGCATTTTTTATAGTGTAGTTTCCCAATGAAGGGCATTGATTTTGGTAGTGACCTTCTATGTGGAAAAAATGCACCATACATTTTCATGTACTACTTCCCCTTTCAATATCTCTTGCAACTATGCAGTAAGTGTAGCATTATGAGACTAGACGTGCACCATTCTTGCTGAGGACTTTCCTCCAAGTATAGAATCTAATTACATATCAATCTACAACACTTTGGATTGTGTTCCTACCTTTTGCTGCATAAGGGGAACCCTAACATGTGGGAGGATCTCTGCGATAAAGAATTACCTATGTTGAACATCTTGAAACTAGAAGCTTATTCAATCGAATATAATTTTGAATAATTGATCATAATCCCAAACTACCACTCTAACTCTCTTCTTAATCTCTTTTATCTCTGTTACACATAGAGATTCAAACTTTGGTTTTTGGAACTCCTTCAGCAATTCCATTTTGATCATGGTTAGGGAACCTATATTACCTATTGGTATAGTGGTATTGTACTTCATGTACCAAGTCAACACTCTATCTATTAACATCATTTCCAAATGTGTGATCTTTACATTCTCATCCATGATTTGCTTCAATGACCAGAGGGATTCACAAGTGAACCAATGTTGTTCAGCATCGTACTTCCCAATCTCGTGGAATATTGGGAGTCCCGATGTTGAATAATCCTTTGTTTCCATACTACTATTTGTTACTAAACTTACTAAATTTGTCATACTTGGTTCTAGTGATGTTGGTACCCTTTTCTTCACACACTCTATATCCTTCTCTAGTGCATGATCTTCTTCTCTCTCTAGCAGGGTTATAAAATTTTATTTTATTTATGTTAAAAGGAACAAGGGTGTTGGGTCGAAGAGTAGGTTTCTTCTTGGTAAATGATTTCCAATGAGGTTGAGTCTAGAAGAGATCATCTCTAGCTACACAAGTTCTCCAATAATTGATAGAATTCCTCCATCTAACTGCACTATTTCCTCATCTAAGTCTCCAATTCCAATCACCATTATCATATTCCACTAGGTTTCAATACTAAAACCTCCATTAGAGCTACCAATACCAGTACCTTCTTCCTCTACATCGTTCTCTTTGACAATATTTCCTCTTCTACGTACCCTTCTTGTGTATTTGTTACATGCCCTTTTGGCATATCCTTCACAGCTGACCTTTCTAGAACAGTTATCTCCCTTACATTCTTCCTACCCTTTCTACATGGACTATATTGACCCTTTGGATTCTCTTCTTGAAGTGCCAAATACAGGTTCCAAAAGTGAGAAAACCGGTTCCAAAAGTGCCAAATTTGGTTCCAAAAGTGCCAAAACCAGATCCAAAAGTGCCAATTCCAGGTTCCAAAAGCATACTTTTGCTTTTGATATCACCACTTTTGAAATTGGTTTTTGCACTTTTATGATATGATAAATATCATAATGGCACTTTTAGAACCTGATTTTTCCCTTTTGGAAGGATACCATTAACACTTCCAATACTTAAATTTGAAATTTTGAAAACATATGTTATTACTTTCAAACTCTGATTTTGCATTTTCGAAAACCAAACTGGACACTTTACAAGTATTATAATCATAGTGAAATTGAACATACTAGTACAAACAAGCATTCAAGTGTATTATATAAAAAATACTTTCATTTTATTCACAATTGGCCTCACATCACTCACGCCATTCAAGTGAAGCAAGCAAGGCTATGATTGATCTAACAAGAATGTGTCATTGACATCTTAGCAAGTATACATTTTTGTTATAATACAGTTCCCTTCCTCATTACAAACATGTTTTTCTTTCAATTCATCTATAATCATTGTATTTGTAGCATCCCAACCATGGATCAAAATGTCCCAAAATTTGTTTAAAGGCTTGAGAAATACATAAGGATTTCCATCACCCTAATAACCCTCTCTGGCCATGTAAGAACAATATTCTTGTATTAAAATTATGCTAAATTGTTCCCTTTGCAATCATGTTCTTTGTAATACTGTTCGAAAAAACTTGTCAATTTTTTTTTGTTGTGCAGATGTCCATACCCCAACTTCAAATATACAAAATCATTTTTCAAAAAATTCCCTAAATCCTAGACGTATAAAATAATACTTTGTGGTTGATTCGATATCCGGTGTTCGTGGAAATCCAATTTTTTTTTTTTATGAACTGCGTGTAACAAAACTCCATTGAAATTGAAAATAATCAATGGTTTACTAGTAACAATATTCTAGTATTTGCACACAAAAAGACACACACACAACACAGTCAATAATATCAGATGTCCAATAAAATTGACATCAATTAAATGTAGAAGTTGTCAAAAATATACAAATCACTAAATGAATTGTTGTCTATATAATATGACAGTCATTTGAAGTTGAATTTCTTTAACCAACGCCCCATTTTTTAATGAGGCCCGAGATAAATGAATGAAGGGGCGGCTGACCCTTATTTTTCCCATTATTATTTTCATAACAGTTATAGAGTGCAAGAAGGGTGGGCCGATCCTTCTTGTGTTCACCATTCTGGATACATGTGAATTGTTGGATATTTGTGTTCACAATTATCTACTAAACTAAGGGGCGGCCGATCCTTCTTTTCGGAAGTCAAAAGTTGGGACAAATATTGCTTAAATGTTATAACAGCCAATGTTCCAATCCCTACCATTTAATGCAGAAGTTAGAAGTCAGAATTGTTGTATCATCCTTCGTAGATTAAATATTTTTACATTTCTCTCTTAAATGAAGGGTTGATCGACCCTTCTTGTCTTTAGTATTTTTCCAGTGTTCACCATTCTGGATATACATGAATTGATGAACTAGCCTTTGTAGGTTAAATATTAGTACAATTCCCTCATAAACGAAAGGGCGACCGACCCTTCTTCTGCCCAATATTATTTTCATAGTAGTTCTAGACTGCAAGAAGGGTCGGTCGATCCTTGTTGTGTTCACCATTCTGGATAGAGGTGAATTGTTGGATATTGGTGTTCACAAATGTCTACTAAACGAAGGGGCGGTCGATCCTTCTTTTCAGAAGTCGAAAAAACTACAACTTGTTCTAGCCGTCGCATCATCCACCTACTTTAGCTTCGGTATGCTGCCACCTCACCCTTCTTTCATCCATACTAGTCCCCATGACCGAACTAGTTGGGTCATGACTCCCAACCAATGTTGGAATTTCACTTGAATCTTACCTTTCATACTATTTTTTTTTTCACGTTTAGGGGTTACAATTCCCCTTCACTAAACATTTTTTCTAAATATGTAGCTGTCAATAATAAGGTTTTGATATCAAAGTTACACTACTACAATGAATTTTTCAAAAATTTTATGGTTGGGATTTGGGAATATAAAATGAATTAAATTTGGATCAAGGAAAACAACAAATGAAGTACTGATGTAGGCGAGAAGTAGATTCCCCCCCCCATACACATCAACCCTTTGAACTGGATATAGAACCATATTCTTTGTTTAAAAATTTGTTATGATCCCTTTACTTTGCATTGGCTCCTTGATCCCAGAGTACTACAAGGTTTCCATATTTATTTGTCTCCTCCACGATCCCACTAATTACTAGGCACATACATGATTTCAATTTCCTAGATCAATACATTATCATCTATTTTCAAACTAGCAAGAGTTGGATTTCTAGTTACCAATTGATTGATGAACTTTCAACAATAAATGTTTTTATGTCAATTGGAAAATTCTGTACCTATTACCCATGCTAAGATATGGAAATAGCAACATTAATTGAATAAAGAATTTGAGTGTATGAAACTCATGGATTTTTCAATATTCTTAAGCGTTGGTCATTTGATTACTAAATGTTAACCCCAAACTAGATTTTTTACATAATTTAAGAAATGGAGTTGAACCTCTTTTTCCATGAGAAATTGTATACAATATCACAACTTGATTCCAATACACGTCTAACTAGGGTAGTACCAAGAATCAATCAAGAACAATGAAGTAATTCTACAATCATATACTTAACTTCGAATTTGGTCATCAGGAAAGAGAAAAAATGTAGAACTTAGTATCAAAACTTGGTTGTTTATTTATTCCTTGAAATCGCTCTAATTCCCTATCGCTCAACGTGTAATCTTGGACTTTGGAATAGGTTTCTGATCGGTTTAACACCAAATATTTCCACTCAATTCATTACGAGGATTAACTAACTTCACCACCGCATGAGGTTCATTCAATAGTTACTCAATCACTAAAAAATTAGGAATATACCAACCAAATTAATAATCAACCAATATATATTGGATGAGAAAAAAACCAACAAAGGGAGATTGAAAAGTTCTCATTAATAGACGATGCTATGATAAATCATGTAGAAAATTTACCTTAAATTTTGTAATCGGTTGCTTGTAAATAGTAATTAAAAATGGGAATAATCTGCCCCAAATTGAATTGCATTTGTTCTATAGAAACAAGGGTTTTAGAGATGGAAATAACCATGGGAAGGAAAGATTGAAATAATATTAAGTAGTAGATAAATAAAATATTTTTTCATGACTATGAGAGCTATGAAGCTAAATCACTTAAGAGAAGCATGAGATGGAAAAAATAGCTTGAGGACATAATCAAATATGCAACATAGTAGAATGATTGAAGTTCAAATCAAACTTGGATGATAATTAATCGAATGAAGCTACACAAAAATATCAATGTTTTCAGTTCTAATTGGCAAGGTGGTTGTGTTAGTCTTCCCTACTTCACAAAATGCCTAGGATGAGGTAAAGAGAGGTTAGATGCCAAAGATAAATTGTTCATGTAAAGTACCTCTTTGTATTGGTCATTCAAGTTCCTTTTTTATCTTATTAAGTCTGTTTAGTTGTCAAGTCAATTTAAGTAGTTCCTTTCTTGTTATGTTTTGTAGGGATGGAAGATAAAACCATCACTACTACCATTACAATGTGGTTGTCTAATATTTTATGATATTTACTATTCAATTGTTGTCATTATAAAGATATGGTAACTAAGTGAATTTGCATATATTAACATCAAAGGCTGACCATGTACAATTAATGCAAAAATTCTGTAACATGTAATATAACCTAGAACCATGTACAACTAAAGCAAAAATTCCATACCAAGTATTATAACCTATCTATTTCATAAATTCACCACATGCCAACTAGACCTGTTCATTGAAAATTTTGTCCTATATTTCTTAGTACCCTTGCTATCGTAAGAGCAAGCAAAAAAAATCCTTAATAAAAATAATTTTATTAATTTGATTTGGAGCCCCCAACTTAATATGATTTTATTAATCTCTTCCTTTCTCTAGAGAATTTTTCCCATTCCAAACCTCTTCACAACCAAGATACTTTATGGTCACTTCTTACGATGTTGTTCATCTTACTAATATGTTATGCCCCGCACCAAAGTGGAAATCTTCCTGCCTCACAGCTCTCACAAGTCATCCTCAAACGACTCATGCTACTCTGTCGCACACTCACCTCCTAGATACTTCAAAGGCGCGTTGCTTCAACAACCCTCAACGAGTTCTTCTGCAACACTCGCAACCAATCTAGTTTTGCAACGAGCTTCCTCCATCTGCACCACCTCACGCATTAGGAGGTTTTTGGGCACATCAATTGACTTAGCCACTATTGCTGAAACATTGTCATCCTGCCAGCAACATTCCGCACGTCTAGCATAGTCCCACCCAAGTATGATATGCTTCAAACCAACAACTTTATGGTTTGTGTTCCTTGGATTCCTATGGTCATTGTTTCCTTATAGATGCATTGAGTATAGGCACCTCCGCACCTCCCGTATTTCCAGTGCATCAGCAAACATGTCCACATCGCAAATAAACGAAACTGCCATAATTTTTATGCTTTCCCACACACTCCAACCAAGTATTCCATACTTTGTATGATCCCTTTTGGGCACCCGTCTTCAAGGATTCCAAGTCTTAACGCTTCACCACTGTAGGTCTGCACGACACCTCCTTTGGAAAACTCATCACTTTCGCAAGCCTTCGTCAACTCTTCCTAGCATTAGCGTGCCCATAACATTGTTGGAAGTTTGCAATGCTTTGGGATTCCTCAACCCGACTCCCCCTTTCGTTTTTTGGCACACACGATCCATTTGAGCCGGCTTGGAATCTACTCTTGTGACTTCGCAAGTCTTAGTGTCTTCTTCATGTCGCATCGCTGTTGTGCACCTCCTGTAACCAAATGAACTGCTTATGTGGTGCTCCTCCATCTTCACAACACTTATGTGCACTAGCGTCTCTATCCTTCCACGCAAGTCCTGGTAACTTCGGCATTCTTCAATGTGTGTCTGAATTGCTCTCCATAGAAACAATTCCTTTCTCCCGAATGCCATCATCCGAGACGTTGTTGCACTTCTAGCTATGCACTCTTCCATGAATGCCCAACCAATATTCACAACCACAGTAACCACCGCCATCATGATACCATCCCTTTTTAAAAGAATGGTGAGGATCCCAATTTCAACCAAGCTGCTACTCCTGTCCGCATCAACCTGTGCGTCGAAATGACTCTGATCTATTTGCAAGAATAGTGTTGAGGATCCTATGTTCTGAGCTCTAATACCATCTCTTCGCAATAAGAGTAGCGAAGCATCTGCATTATGTTCTATGAAACCACCTCTTCGCAGGAAGAGTGGTCAAACACTCGCATTCTACGCCCTGATATTGCCTATCACGGACCTAACAGACAAGCTCAATTTTTCGCTTGTATCAAGTCGTGCGGCACTTCCCGGAAGCTAACTGAGGGAATGGCCGTTTCGGAAGCACTCGGAAAAAATATGTATAACCTGCGGAATTACCTACTCCTACCTCCTGAACTTCTACACTTAGTCAATTTTCCAGCTACATGTGCATAAAACAAACCAACTAAGTACAAGAGATAAGACCATGTGTGGGAGGCACCCCTAAACCAGAGTAGTCTAATACCCATGAGAAGACTTGTTACAACCACGAAGGATGCCACAATCATTTGGAAACTCATCCGAACAAGAAACACCCAAAATAAAATCAAGCCACAACTTCAATCGTCTCCGTTGGATACGCATGCCTGCACGCTTTCAATATCGCCACTTTTGAAATTGGTTTTTGCACTTTTCCGATATGATAAATACCATAATGGAAATTTTAGAACCTAATTTTTCCCTTTTGGAAGGATACTTTTGACACTTCCAATACTTAAATTTGAAATTTTGAAAACATATTTTAGCACTTTCAAACTTTGATTTTGCATTTTCGAAAACCAAACTACACACTTTACAAGTATTATAATCACAGTGAAATTGAACATACTAGTACAAACAAATATTCAAGTGTATTATTTAACAAAATACTTTCATTTTATTCACAATCAGCCTCACATCACTCTCACCATTCAAGTGCAGCAAGCAAGTCCATAATTGATCTAACAAGAATGTGTCATTGATATCTTGGCAAGTATACGTTTTTGTTATAATATAGTTCCCTTCCTCATTACAAACATGTTTTTAATTCGAGTCATCTACAATCACTGTCTTAGTAGCATCCCAACCATGGATAAAAATGTCCCAAACTTTGTTTAAAGGCTTGAGAAATACATAAGGATTTCCATCACCTTGATAACCCTCTATGGTTATGCAAGTATAGTATTCTTGTGTTAAAATTACTCTAAAATGTTCCCTTTTCAATCTCGTTCTTTGTAATAATGTTGGAAAAAAATCATCAACATTGTTTTGTTGTGCAGATGTCCATACCCCAACTTCAAATATACTAAAGCATTTTTCAAAAAATTCCCTAAATCCTGGATGTATAAAATAACCAATGGTTTACTAGTAACAAGTCGTCTAGTATCTACAAACAAAAAAAACACACACACACAACCGAGTCAATAAAATATTATGGTTCAATGTTTCTAAGTATATTGCTTTCATGTTTTGCAATTTTTGAAACACATCACCAGATACATGATACGATGTCCCTAAATAATGAGAATTGTGCAATCAAATTTACATCAATTTAATGTAGAAGTTGTCAAAAATATACAAATCACTAAATGGATTGTTGTCTGTATAATATGACCTGCATTTGAAGTTCAACGTCTTTAACCAATGCCCCATTTTTTAATGAGGCCCAAGATAATTCAACATAGAACACAACATTGTTTTTATAGTTATTTCTCTCTCTTTTGAACTGTCAAATGTCCAACTAGTTGGCATTTTCAAGCAGTTTTCCTTGCTATTATCTACTGATTGATATTACCCTTCATCTATAAATAACATGTTTTTTTATTATATATATCTCCATATTGGATAAGTACATCCTTCAATGACTTTTTGTATATGTGCAATACTTCACCAACATTATAATATGTAGACATTGAGTAATTATAAATAGTACTATGTGTACATTTCTCTCGACCCCAAATAAATACAAAGTCTCAATTCTTCAACCATTCAAATACACCAAGGAATTTTTCTATTTCCATGTCGTCGAGCGAGGAAAACCATAGAGAAACGTCAAAATGTTCTCTGGAAACACTGATAATATCGAGGTTGAACATCCCTGCATAATAACGATAGTAATTATGGACAAAATGAGGTTTTTTGGAATAATATTCAATGTTGGATAACATCTGAGCTCCAAAGAGAAATCCCTCTACTCCTAGGACCAATAGTTTCTTTTACGGTGATATCCAAACTGCATACAAGAACCGTACTTGATATATAACCACAACAACAACACTTCGTTCATGAAGTTAATCATCACAAACATGCAACTGTAAATGAAGATTTTGATTTCCAAAGATTAATACAAAAATCACCCATAATTTCATCGATTCAAATGATTTAATAAAAGCATCAAACTAAAGTAATAATATGTTAGATTCGGACGAAAATAACGACGTCACCGAAAAAAACAGAAAACACATTGAATGATTTAAAATCCCCTTAGGTTACATCTAGTGTTTCCCACTCTTGAAAGATGCAATGATAGGTTACATTTGATGGCTGCTACTCAACTAGAAGAAGGCATTGAAGGTTTTGATATCAACTAATTAATGCATTTTACTAATACTATGCCAGAGTCAATGTACCAATTCACTATTTGTCCTAGTGGATGATGCAATAAAGGGCTTACTCAAAATACAGTTTTCACATGGATGTGCTTTCACATCATCACCCTCCAAAACAATCATTGTTGTATTACTTTCCAAAGTTTTCATTGGGAACTCCTCCCACACACGCTCCATTTTTTTTGTGTATTTCCTTCTTTATCGTAGGTAAGTCTCTCTCGAAACCCAAAAAATAGAATTTGTTCTCCATGTGATATTTTGCACTACCTACCCTCAAAATTTTTTTAAACAATGACTTCCCCTCATTGACCCCACATTTAGATGACCAAATCCCAACATTGAATTTGGAAAGGCATAATCCCAAAAATTGTATGGCATATGTTCGTGACTCATATGAAGTTTCTTTGTGCTTAAATTCAAATTCACCAATAGTACGTTCTTCCCCCCTTTTTACTTTTTTCCCTCCAACAATATTTTTTTGATTTCCCCTTTTTTTCTCTTTTGGAGTCATTTTCTGTGACTTTCTTGCGAAATAGAAAACCTTACATTTTTAAGATCAATCACATTTTTATATTGGGAGATGCACATAAATATTGCTTGTCATTATATATTTCAGAATAGTTTTTTTATCAATTTAAGTAGAAAATCCTCTTTGTCTGTTACCTGTCAATGCTAGGCCATCATTTAAGTGGTGCATAACTGTGAAAATCCTCACAGCAGATCTAAGAGATGATGTATATCTCACAAGAGTAATTATAATTAAGCAGGAAAATAGAAGAAGAGTGGTCAATACAGTATAATGAGCAACAGAATAATATGGTACAGTAGAACTCGGATAGAAGCAATAATACGTCACACACACTAATTAATTAATCACAGTATGGACAAATAAATAGTACAATGGTAGAGAGGATTCGAATTCCTAAGGTGGCAATTTGAATTAGCCTCTCAGAGTGATCATAAGATCAATAGAGTGTCATTGGAGCACAACTAGGTGTCCTCATGATCATCGGAGCATAACTGGAAGTCTTCATCATCATCAGTGGAGTCATCAATGCTCAAGTAACTATCAACCATCAGTCAAACTAACTCTGGTAGGTGTAACTGAGTGTAACTCAGTGCAACTAAGTGTAACTGAGTGTAACTGAGTGTAACTAAGTGTAACTGAGTATAAACTGAAGACAACTGGACTGGTAGGTGAAGAAGGGCGAGTTACTTCCTAAATTCAAGGAAGAAGGGCGCATTAAGCAACTAGAGGGCTAAAACTGAATAGTGAGAAGCTCCTGAGGGCTAGCTAACTAAGGGATAGGTGCTGGACTGATGATTGGGATGCATGCAAACCCTAGAATGCATGCAAACCCTAAAAGTGCATGCATGACTAAAAATGTAAATGATCAAAATACTGGTGGGACTAGGATGGAGTATAGGAATATCCTAATAGTAACATTGCTAGAGATATCGCATTTTGACACCAATCCCTCTCCTAGATCATTATTATCCAAGCTCTGTCCTGGTTCATTATTATCCAATGTGGTTTGTTGGCTAGTATCCACATACATCCTCGATGCTAGCTTTGGTTGTGGATGATCCACATGTTGAATAGAAATCCAATCATCTTGACCTGGAAATCTGTAGGTATACATTTTATATAACTTTTTGGAAGTATTCAAGGTCACCATCCCCGTTCATAATTTAATTAAATTAACCACGATCTTTGAAAAACAAATTTTACCTTCTTGTCCATCTTTTCCATCTTGTTCTCCAATTTAGTAGTTCTTTGTGGATTCTTCATCACATTCAATGTCGTCATCGAATAATATAATTTTATTGGACGATACCTGAGTGTGCTATTTATTTGATTGTGTAGTAGCATAGGAATTTCAAGAATTTATTGAACATAACCGACCGAGAAAAGTAAAATACAATGAAACAAGACATCTAAAAATGTTAATACAAATACCTTGCTTTATACCCAATTCCTGATAGAAATTGTTCATAAACAACTCTTGTTGTACTATCTCAACAATAGAAATAACTATTCTATCTGGTGACCTAATCAACTAACGAAGAGCTCTACCTCCTACATACAATGAAAGAACTGTACCTCGAGAAGAGACCAGTCTAGAAACTCTCTGATCCAAGAATTTATGTTTCCTTTCTTTTGCAAAAACATGGCTTCTCCAACAATCATTGTTAACCTTGGGCAAAGGTAAATCAATCATTGGTAGGCCCTCGTCCTTCCAATCCATATCCATTTGAAAAGTAGACAAATTATCCTCATCCCTTCCGATTCTCCAACATTGTATAATGGAGAATCCTATAAACAAGTCCTTGGATAAATATCTATAAATTCCCTTGGTAAGATTCCGCATCACCTTTTTTTCTTATTTCTAGATGAAAAGTGCGAAAGCTTTAGAAATCATACAAGAGTTTTCCATATTAGCTAAAAAAATACAAGTACATGCCGCTTCATTTAATTTTAAGTAGTACAACAATGCAGGCATATCTTCTTCTATCCATAGACTATCACAATTACACATATCAACAACAACAAATTCACAGCTGATTGCCGCACCAAAAAATGAAATGGATCTTAGTGTGTTGACCAAAGATGCAGGATAACAACATTGACAAGCAAATTGTGAACTATCTTTGATGACATCAATGGAAATACCCATCCCCTCATGATTGATATATATGGTCAATATTTTCTCAGCATCATGTGGTAATTTGATACCATTATCCTCTTCAAATTCTTTCTTTCTCTTCTTACCTGAATATTTTGCTTGTTTTTCGAAGCATAAAATACTGCACAGTTGTTGGAGATGATTTGGTGCAATTTTAACGATTTCAATGACATTATCGATAGTGATAATCTGTGATCAAAAAGTTTGAACATCATGAACTTTGAAATATTCAAAGATCGAATTCCTCGTTGACCTCTCGTCCTTGATTTGCTTGCAATATTGATATAAAGTCTCCGTGAAAACATTTTTGTCGACTGATGTGCTCAGCCAAACCAATTTGTTGATTACATTGTCCTCCACAACAATCAATTCATATTCATCAAGATCACGCAATGGTATAAAAAAATTATATCCATGATTCTTTATTTTATTTTGAATAAAATCAACCTAAGTGATGCTCTTGGGTGAGCATGGCAAGGAACCACTTTTGTAAAGGCTGAATACAGACATCCATTTGCTCCATAGTCGATTCGATGCTAAAACAAGAGTTAGATTGTCTTTAAGGTTGTCATTTGTTTGAAAAACAAAGATATCCATACATTCACCTTGGAAATAATGAAAACATATAAAATTAAAAATAATATTTAATTTTCTAATTTCATAACACGGGAAGCAATCTAAAGACTTTGATTGATAAGAAGAAAAATTCTATATCTGCCAAGCATCACTAGAAGCGTTTCCCTTTCCTAGGCGGGATGGCCTACTGCAGGATATCCATTTCTCCCTTGCTTTTACAACTTGAAAAAGGAATGGAGTGTCTGCAAATTCCTTGTTTGATAAATTTTGTTGTTTGCATAATTTGTTGATAATGTGCTGAGGAACATCTTTATGTAGAAAATGAGTTGTTCGATGTCGATACCTTGAATGGACTGATGGATATTTATTAGTTTCAATGATTCTTTTCTGCGCAGAAATAGTATGCTTCCCATCCAATTTATAAAAATTTACTGAAGGAAAATTAATTTCGTCTTCATTTATAGGAAGAAATCCCAATGTGGTCTCCTTCTTGAAAGGAAATAGAATACCATCTCTCAATGTTGTTGTAAATGTTGAGAGAAGAGATAAAACCATATTTCCCACGACCTCCTCATCAATTTTTCGATATTGCAAATGCAGAGGTGCAACAACACATCTTGTTACGTCAATATAAAAAAAAATCTCATTGAACAAAAAGTATTTTATTTGTTCTTGTTGAACATCTTTTGAGATTTTGAAGCTGTTAGTCGCTTTCCACGTCATCGCTTAGAAGGACTTGATTTGAGTGATTTGTAGGAAGATTTTGTCACATCTTTTTCAATATGATAGAGAAATGTTCTTCTAAGGTAGAAAATAATATTTTCATGGACTACATTTATCAACTTCTTTTCAATATTCATGTAATGCAATAGAGACGAAGTTTTCGCAGCCAACATTCTTTTCTTCCATACCGACAAAATTCATTTCTTCAAAGATGACGCGGTATTAATTCTGGACCGATTAGAAACATCATACAAAGGAAAAACCCACCCTTTCTTCGCACATGAAATCGGATCTGAATCGAAACCACTTTTCATTAGATATAGTTAAAAATTACAAACCATAAGATCAAGTTGTAGAAGGAAATACTGATCTTTCTCGACCAAGTCAACTTGAATACGCAATAAATCGTCAGTAATAGGATCCACAGATGTCAATATTCCAACTCGATTTGGAGATCCCTCCTCATCCAAGCAGAATAGATATAAATCCGAGTACAAGATATCTGGTTCATCCATTTCAACATACCATCCATGCTTGAATAAACCAAGGTTGTGATCTTTTAACAATTCAAGGAACGAGATTTCCTGGTATTGACTAAGGCTCAACAACGCACACATGTTTTATCTGCAAAATAGTAAATATTAAGTAGTTAATATAAGAATGAATACAATTTTTAATTATGAATTAGTATTTTAATATTAGATGTATAGTTGCAAATGCTCATGCTAATGATCGATGGATAAGGAATGACCGCTCAGTTTCAAAATGAATTGAGTGATTAAGAACAAATCTGCTAGCATTATCCATGAGAGATCGAATGCACATTTTATATAGTCATTTGAGATTGAATCGATCATAGAATGAGAGATCACCATAGAAGGGACGGCCGATCCTTCTTGTTGGAAGTCGGAAGTAGGGATAAATATTGTTTCTATGTTATAACTTAGCCAATGTACCGATCCCTACTATTTATTGCGGAAGTCAGAAGTCAGGAATTCTTGGCCCACCCTTCGTAAATTAACTATTTTTACATTTTTCTCATAAATGAAGGGGCAACCGACCCTTATTTTTCCTAGTATTATTTTCATAATAGTTCTATACTGTAAGAAAGGACGACTGACTCTTCTCTTATTTTAGAGAAAGTCTATAGTTGATTGTGTAGACTTGTACTATCACCCTTCCGAGATAATAAAAGAACAGTTCATGTGGACGTAGCTCCCACATGGGGTGAACCACGTAAATCAATTTGTTTATGTGTATGAGCTTATGACATGTTTTTTATATGAGTTTATGTGTGCTTATGTATTTACTTTCATATGTATGTGAATGGTAATTGCACATTGAGTAATTGGAATAGAAGTGCGTGAATGCGAAGAAGGAACACTTAGTATGATTAATGCATAGATATCTGATGAATATTGTAGAGATTTAGCGTAGTTTTGTATACAACGATAGCTGCAAAGTGCGAAGTCATATATTATTCTATCCCATTAGTACATGTTAAATAGAATGTTAAGCGAGGTTGTTAACTGTTAGGATATTCCTATACTCCATCCTAGTCCTACAATCTTTTTCATCCTTTGCATTTTCAATCTTGCATGCATTGCATGCATCCCCATGCTTCCCAGTCATCAGGTTGACACCTCCAGCACCTAGTCCCTAGTCTTCCAGCACTCAAGAGCTTATTTCCACTCAGATTGAGCCCTCCTAGCCAGTGATGCGCCCACTTCTCACCTTCCACTTGAGAAGGGTTTATTTTCTCACCTACCACTCCAGTTAACTTTAGTTAGCCACCTGTCTTGCCTTGATTTAAGGCTAGACTGACTCCTAACTGTTGTTATCACTCTGATAGACCTCTTGTGAGACTTGACTGCCCATTCTGACTCTAGTTATATCCTCATGCGCCCTCCACTGAGCTTCCTTCATTCAGTTAGTTCTAGTTACACTCAGTTAGACTCAGTTTGACTGATGGTTGACAGTTACTTGAGCATTGATGACTCCATTGATGATGACATTGACTTCTATTTGTGCTCCGATGACACTCCAGTGATCTTTTGATCACTCCATGAAGGATAATTTGAATTGCCACCTTGGCATTTGAATCCTCATGCATTGTATTATTTTTTTGTCCATTTGTGATTAATGAATTAGTGTGTGTGAAGTTATTTTGCTTCTATCCGAGTTCTATTGTATTATTATTCTGTTGCTCATCTTACTGCATTGACCACTCTTAATCTTATTCCTAAATTCTTTCTTGTGAGTTATACATCAGCTCTTAGATCTCCTGCGAGTATTTTCACATGGTATCAGAGCATGTTGAGAGTATTGTTTATCTCCATTCTTGAGAGTTTTTTGTAGGTTATTATCAAGATTTCAAGTGCAGCAGTTTTTGCACTTTTGCAGCAGTAGTAGTTGCAGATATTATCTATTGTTTTTGCAGGTCTTCTACAGCTTCCATGTATTCAGAAGAAATCTATCTTTCTCCATTCAACTATGATCCTCTTTCTCCATTCAATTATGATGAATGGAAACCAAAGATGATAGCACATTTGAAGAGAAATGGTCTCTTTGATTATTGTTTTGAAAGAGAGTTTGAATCCTCTGAAGAAGAGATTGACTGGTTAAATAAAGGTGGCAGAGCCATTGCAACCATGATATTTTCTATGTATCGATGCTTGGTATACCAATTCATTGATGATGTTGAATCTCCAAAAGAGCTATGGGCCCATCTGTATTAAATATTTGGCAAGCATAAAGAAGGGATTGGTCCAAACCCTTTAGAGAGAAAGCAAAGTGATGCATTCGCCCTCCTTGATGATATCATTAATCATGAAATAGTATCAAATATATCTCATATTGAAGTTGTCCACAAAGAAGAAGAACTTGCAGATTCTACAATCATGCTCCAAATTTCTTCTATTTTGAATTCTGTGGGAGCTCACACTCTAGAAATTGCAGAAGGTCCTAAATCCTATCTTGCACCAGAGTCTGTTGGTTTGCATCATGATTTATTGAATGTTTCGGAGGTAAAATCAGCCATTGGAGGTAATGCATTCGCTCTCCTTGATCACTCACCTCTTATGTACTACTATATGATCATTATTTCATGCTTTTAGAAGGTTATTGAAGATAATGGCCATTGCCATTCACTTGGGATAATTTCTCATGCACTTACTGGTTTTTATCTCATCTCTAATGGTTCAAAGGAGATCTCAAGAAACCATGATTCAAGTCTTGGATCTAATTTGGATTCTAAGCAAGCACTAATTGGGATAATTTCTCATGCATATGATGGTTTTGATCTCACCCCTGCTCATTCAAAGGAGATCTCAAGAAACTATTCTTCAAGTCTTAAATCTGATTTGGATTTCAAGCAATCATGTGATGGTTCTTGTTGGCCCGGTTTTGCAACCAGGCTTAGTGCTATGGGCACCTGCTAACTAGTAGCAGCAGTTTCAAATAGAAATAAACAACTAACTAACTAAACAAAACTAATCATGGATCTATGTAAGAATATAAGCAAATAATGTAAAATATTTTAAAAAACAAGAACAAGAAACATAAGAAATAATATTTGTATTGAAAATGGGGGGCAAGCAAGTGCTTGCGATAATACCTTCAATGGTGAAGGTTGATGTTGAGAAACTGCCAAGATGAGTAGCTCCAAGCTCCAAGAGGTATTCTTCTCCAAGGTTGCTTACAATGGCCAAAATACTCAAGGGATATTTCGGTAGCATGAGGATGAGATAATGGATGGATGTGAAATGAGGAGCCCCTACCACATTTTTATAGGTTTTGGTGGTGAGGAATACCATTTGTAGTTTCGTGGAAACCAATGGTATTGACCAGCATGGTTTAGGTACTTTTCCCTCCTTTTTCCTTTTTTGAATAAAATTAATATTTTTATTCCCTTTTTAATACTTTTGGGAATTTGGACCCTTTTTTAGGGTTTTTTATGCTTTTTAAGGAAAAATAATCTTTTTGAGTGGGAAAAGGGGTGTACTAAGGTCTTTTGGTGACCTTTTGTTGGTTTTAGAGGCTCAGATGGTGAAAAAGTGGACAAATGGGTCACGTGAATAGGGAAATGAGCTAGTGAGCACTTTTTGGGTGTTAACAGATTGCCCCCTGATGTGTGAGGGTAGGAGCTCATCGTATGGCCGATAGACATCATAGTTCTTTTGTCTTTTTCTGGGGTTTAGGGAGAGAAGAGACCGGTTGGAGACTGAAGCCATGGCCCTTGGAAGCTGCAAAAACAAAAAATATTACATGGCCTCAATATGAATGAGGTATAATCTCTGATAATAGACGAGGCGGGCATTCCCATGCTCGTATCAAGATATAGAACAATAATAACAATAGGGTCCAAAATATGGGGACCTGAAAGATACATGGCCTCAAATAATGGATGAGGAAGAATCTCAATATATGGACGAGGCGGGCATTCCCATGCTCGTATCCGTAAAAAATAACTGTAAGGCCCAAAAAAAGGGGGGACCTGTAAGATACATAGAGAACCAGTGTGACATCATAAGGGTCTAGAGGGGACACAAATCTGGGATGCACTGCTGGGATGACCATGTCTGAGTGGAAGATTTGATATACTGAAATAACAACAGTGCTGTTGAGTGTGGACTCAGAGGAACTGATGAGCTGCTGGATCAAGGGTATACTGAACTGAAACTCGAGGAAGCATATAACTGGATGGCTTCCGAATACTATCCCCATGCGCAGCTCGGATATCTATAGAAAAATGTAACTGGTTGTTTCCATAAGAAGACTCTCAAATGTGGAAGAGTCAGGAGGTATCCGGGGTCTTCGACTAATAACTGAAAGGACCAATATCCTGTGCGAATCTCAACGATGAGATCAAGGTGTTGAAGTCGAGCATGTGAGAAACAACCATTTGGAGAGGCACTGAGGATTCCTCTCGAAATGATTCGTAGGCACTCATCATAAATGGTAATGAGTCCAAGACACAGGGACCTCTAGGTCTATCCTCTGGAATAAATGTGGTTGTCGTCGACAGAGGGAGACCAGCAACTAACAAGGCAATGATGTTTCCTTGATAGGATCACGAGGTGTAGAACTGAAGTGTTGTAGTATTGATGGTAGGACTGACGTACTTGTGGGGATGGGAAATAACTGGGTCATAAAGTGGGTAGACTCAAACTTCCTTTGTTCAGAGCATGATGACATGGTTGACTTGGCAGCATAGGGAACTGACTTGTAGGTGTGGGGATCATGACTTTTAGGGACTGAATGGTATATATTGACTCTGGGGGGGAGGACGAGCTGATAGGTGCTGTCGAGGGATTTTTAAGGTGACATACTGTAGAATACTCTGAACAAAGGCGACCAAAATGGGGAATCTGCCATATGAGTAGATGTGATTTGTCGTGGCGCCAAGAGGCACCATTGATTTCTTCTTCGTAGTTTTAATGAGCTCCAAGAAGGGATAAAAGTGTGCTCTGGAATGGTACTATCCTGTGGATTTTGTGAGCCTAGGACTGTTTGTGCTCATGGTTGCTTTCATGTTTAGAGAGTCTGAAAACGGTAAGTGGACTCTATTGGTGTTCTTTTTCGTACTTTGGTCTCCAAGGCCCGAAAAAGCATAAAATGATGCAAATGGAGAACTCTTCTAGCCGATGTGACTAGAGTATTCCTTTTTCGTAATTAGTCTACAAGGTCCAGAAAAGGGGTAAACTTATACCAGGTAGACGCCCTTTCAGATACGTTTAACGAGCATGAAAGGAAGCAAGGTTGCTCGACAATCTTTTCATTGTTTTAGGAGTCAGAAAAGAGCTTAATAGAAACTCCCTAAGTGCCTTTTTCGTAAAAGGGATTGCTCGGCCCGAAAAAGGGGTAAAACTATACCGAACGAAAAGGGATTGATGAGAGTGAGAAAAGGTCTCAAGCATCATCATGAGTGTGGAATATTGAATCCGGTGACATAAAGATTGTCAAAAGGGGGCTACGGCCAATGTGGCATGCAAACCGAGGTGATGGGTGGGAACAGTAAAAAATGCCCGAAAAGTATGGGCGTGAGAGCGAGAAATTATCTCAAGCATCATCACAAGCGCGGAAATATGAATCCTGCAGTGAAAATTGTGCGAAAAACAGAGGTCATAAGGATTCCGGAATGGTAAAAGGAAATAACTAGGTTAAAAAATGGCTACCAATAAAGGTGAGCCCACCAAGCCAAGGATGTAGTGGTGGGAAGAAATGATGACCCGCAGGGGGAGAATACTAGGTGTATCAAATCAAATCGAATATACAAGTGGTATGTGACCTCAAAAAATGGTTGAGATCATGCATGTGAAAAATTCAGCAGGGTTAATGACCTGCCCCCATGCTATGTGCATGGGGTTTGTGATTGTGGATCACATATGTTTTGGTTTGAACGATGGGCTCATTGAGGTGTTGAGATAGAGATGATGGGGAAGGTTCAAAATGATTTATCATGCCCCCTATCCCGGGGTCAAGGTAATCTATTATGCCCCTTGACTCAGAGGTGTCAAGGTGGTGCAAATGTTGTCTCGGAGAGAGATCAATAGGGCATTGAACAACTGCTGGCGGGGTGTTATACCATGAGGCTGTGGGCTGTGGTGGCATACTGAAGTGATGATATGATGATGGGGGATTCCCTTTGTGGGGTGGATGCCCCCAGTATCTCCGACGAGCATCACGATGATGATGAGTAGGCAAGGTTTTGGGCCTGCCCCCATGTTGTGGACATGTGGTTTCCTCTTCGATTTGAAAGGGTTGAACATGTGTGTCAAAGGGATCAATGGAAGGGGCCGACTGGACGGAGGGGTATCCAGTGGAAACCGTGTAAATGGTGTTAATTTATTTCGAGGAGGAAGATGGTGGGGTATGAATTTTCTCAATGAAGAGAGGTGATATCTCTAGGTCGATGTTGTTCATCTCATACAAGGCTTCTTTATAATCTGGGAGATCGGGGCAGTGATGTGAATAATGGTCGTAGATTCCGCATATTGCACAAGGGTGGTTAGTGTGTAGTGACTTATCACGAGGCTTGGGATTTGGGTCGAGTTTGACAACCGAGATGTTGGGGTCGTCGTCCAACATTTGCATGTGTTCCTGTAATGCAGGTAATTGTGGACACTGATGAGTTGGATGGCCTAACTCATCACACAACGAGCATTTGGGAGGAGCACGAAACACGGGGGGAGGTTTAGCTGCTTTGGGAGGAGGTATGGCAGTGTATGGTTGTGGGCCTCTGCCCCTAGTGGGCCTGATGAGTGGAGGGGAATTCGTTGATGACGAAGGAGTCGTGATACCGAGAGGTGGTTGGGTAGAAGTGACAATGGGTTGCACCGGTTGCAAGATGACATTTGGTGTTGGCAGGGGAATGAGAGGCGAAATATACCACACGGGTAATCCCAAGGTTAGCCCGGGGAGACTAAGGGTAGCCATAACCGGAGTGCTTACTACGCCCGAAGGAGGGAATAGAAAGGGGATTGTGTGGGTGGGTGTAACACCAATGTGACTAGGTACCAATGGTGGTTTGGGTAACAAGGGTGGTTGATTGTTGGGTGTTTGTATATTGTGGGAAAGAGTACATAGGTCAGATACGGCGGTCGCGGATGGCGGGGGTGGAATAGATTGAAAGGTTGAGGTCATTGGCATATCTGAGTAAAGTCTGGGTCCCACAGAAGAAACAAAGGAAGTGGTTGCACTAGAAACAGGTTGTTCAACCATGGGGAGAACATTTTCGGGTGCTGCAGGGGCATTGGGATCATAGTAGGTGAGTTGGTCGATTTTGACCATGCGTCCCTCATGGGGGAACATCATGGTACGAAAAACGGATGAGGCAACTTCTTTCATAGCGTACATTTAGCTGCGGCCAAGTAAGAGGTTATAATCGAGTTGGGAATTAATGACCTCTATATCGATGAGCATAGTTTTACCACCTAACTAGATGGGGACATTGGGTAGTAGACCTTGGGGTTGTGCTGACCGGCCGTCGTAGGCCCGCAATGCAGTGGTGGATTGCTGGAGAGTAGGGGATCCCAACTTTTTCCAAACGAATGTGGACATGACGCATGTAGAGGCACCCTCATCGATTATACATCGATGGATGACAAGATTCTGAATGGAAACAGAAACTTGGACTGCTATGGTGGAAGGCAGACGTGGTTCGGACTAGTCCAAATCAAAGGTCATCAATTTTGAATCATTCGGTTCAATCACCCCAATGGCGGAAAGTAAAGTCTTGCGCTGTGATGGACAGTTTTTCAAGACTTCTAATGCAGACATGGCTGCGGGAGACTGAGCTAAGTCATTGACAATGTTGTAATTTGACGCAGCCCGTGCATTGGGGTTGTTGTTGATACGACGAAGTGGGAAGCGAGGTTCTTTAGAGGCGCCATCGAGTGGAAGCGGGGGTATACGTAACATCTGATCTGTGGGATGAGCGTTAGTATCCTTATCGGCGGGGGGGGCTTCGGAGGTAGAGCCATACTGGTTCCGATGGGTTTGAATGTTGACATCAGCAGTTGACATCATCAGCAAGTGGTGAGTACCTGAATCAAACATTGGTTGATCAGGAGCGTCGTAAGTGATTTGTTGTGGTGGCATGTTGCCCTATGGGGGAGCTAATGGCTGAGTGTTAACCACTCCTTGTGTTGTAAAAGGGTTTTGTAGCACCAAAGGTTGATGTTGAGGTGGTGGAGGGTTGGGTGGCGGCTAAGGAGCTGCTTGTCCTTGACGATGGGAATCGTCGGTCCAGAGTTGCTGAGCTCGCTCCAAATGTGGGCAAGCGTGTGTATAGTGGCCATAGACCCCGCAAATAGAACAAGGATGGTTTGTTCGTAAAGTAGGATTTTTGGCTTGCTTGGGCGGTCGATCAGGGTTTTGATGAGTGGGTGCCGCGTTATTATTTTGTGGAGGGTGGGGAGGTTGTGGACCTTGGTTATTGTGTTGGTTATTTCCGCGGTTACGTCCTCTTCCACGATTTGGTTGCCCACCTTGGTTGCGTTGGTTATTTTGGTATTGGGGCTGATTTTGTTGTGCATATACCTGTCCTTGAGCATTAGGGAGATTTTGGGGAGCCGCAGGTGCAGGAGCAGGTTGCGGTGGATAATATGCTCGTGGAGCTGGAGGTGGTCCAGCTGCCTGTTGGGGTTGTTGGTACCCCTGAGCTATTGGAGGTGTGAGACTAGCTGGTGCAGCTGGTTGTGGGTAATGCATCTGCTATTGTGGGAACTGAATGGGGTTCTGTGTGGCAGGTTGATTATAGTATGTAGGAGGTACATATGCTGATGGCGCTTTCCCATAGCAATGTTGTGGACAAGAGGGTCCATGAATGTGATGGGTCTGGTTTGTTGGAGCGTAAGAAGTTGTCGCTCCGGAACTGGATGTAGCCCTAGAGAGGTCTGGGGCGGGCATGGTGCTCACCATGCTGAAAGGTTTAGGTTGAGGTGTGATTTGGCCAATGATGCCATCAGCGGCATGTGATGCTCCTGGTGCGTCACCACGTGAAGAGTCGCCTCGTGGGGCGTCAGGTATGATTGTGTATAGATAACCCGACTGGGCGTAAATGAGATCAAACTGTTGGGCTTTGAGGATGGCCTCTTCTTCAGACTAGGGTCTTTCGGATGCCACATCCTTCGCAATGAGAGAGAGGAGGGATTTTAAAAACCAATCTAAGAAGATATGGTCGTCTAACTTAATTTTGCAGAGGCTTTGGTGTCGACGCCACTCATGAATGTGGTCAGTGATGTGGGTGGCCGTGGTTTGTCTACAAGACAGTAGGATCTCGACTCCCGCATCATAGCGGACAGGTAACGGGAAGAAATGCAGGAAGGTCGAGGCAAGGGAGGTAAAGGTAGCATGTGTCCCATGGGGCTGTTCGATATACCACTTAGCTGCAGAGCCAGTGAAAGTGCGTTGTAAAAGCCGGAGGTGGATAGAGTCGTCCACTATGGAGTTGGAGGAACACCATAGATGGAAGGACATAATATGGTTCTGGGGGTCCTCGCCTGCTTTGCCCTCAAACTTAGGGATGTCAGAGGGGATTTTGGTGGGCATGTGAGGCCATGCAGGATCGTGTCTGATGGGGTCATTGGTGAGCCTGGCTAAGTCTGATAAGTTCAGACTCACCATGTACGGTAAGCTAGAAGATGTAGTGAATGGAACTGGGACATGACTAGTCATGGTGGTATGATGTGGGGGTCCAGTAGCACCTAAAGGTATGCTAGGTATTGAAGGTATATATCCTCCAATAGCTGTGGTCTGGTAAGGGCCAGTGTTTCCTAGTGCAACATGGGTTACACCAGGGTTAGGAATAGTAGTGGTGATTCCTGGGATAGGGTTTGTGGAAACTAGAGAGGGTGTGACCCCTATGTTGGGCATACCCATAACAGGTGGTGGCCCTGTGTTGGGAATTCCTATAACAGGAGGTGGCCCTGTGTTGGGAATTCCTAAATGTGGAGTGTTGCCCATGTTGGGCATACCCAGGGGGGTGGTCGTTGCCATGGATGGCACCGCAGCAGAAGGGTCTGTGGATGTCTCACCTATGGTGCTGGTAAATAGTGGGTCAAATGGTGTTCCAGCCATAATGGTGGTTGGTGGTAATATACCGTAGTTTTCGGATTCTACCTCAGAATCAGATGTGAAGTGAGGCATGTCAGAATTGGATGACCGTCTGGTTGATCGACGATGTGTCGAATCAAGGGATAGGGCTCTACCTCGGTGACGTGGAGATCCAAGTAGACTAAACTCTGGGAGTTCGCCCTGAAGATGACGAGAGCGTCTAAAGTTCTCGATGGTGAGAATTAAGTTTTGTGTAAAAAATCTGTTTAAGTATCAGGTGGTGATATATATAAAAAACTCAAAACCCTAATGCAACCAAGGGTGCAAGAAGAGGAGTGAAAATGAAGGCACTCAGGCCAAAAAATCAACCTCAAAAATTGCACTTATTGTAGCAGTTGTGCTAGAATAAGTGGAGGGATGCAAAAAATGGTCAGAATACCAACATGCAAACAGCTCCTAGAAAAAATAGGTGTAACTAGACCAAAGGTGGGTTGAATCATGCAAACACCTAACTAAAAGTATTGTGAATCAAACAAACGATATCCTCTGCAAGGTGATGAAATCCAAGTCATACAATATGAGTGTTGAGACAACGGCTATATATCCCCCTACCAGGAGGGACACCGGGTAATCAATCCTAAAGAAAGGCTACTAGGATACTCCGTTCATGACACGTCGAGAAAAGGTAAATCTTCCGTTTGGTCCTTTATCGCAATATCCCCGTACAGGGATATCCCGAGAACTGCGAATGGTAGCCCTTCTGTTACTGAATGGATTTCGGTATTCCACTCAGGCTTCCGGAACCATCCTCGCGACTTCAACCCTCCTAGGGGAGAGGCCTTCCCACAAACCGGTTGTGACCGCGCCAATAAATACTAAGAGATTTTAGCTCCCTAAATGGACAAATTCTATGTCTCAAATGTAATAACTAAGGGGTGTTATTGGAACACCTATCCCCTCAATACTACCTAGCTACAAAGTTCTTTTAGTGTTCCCCAAGTGGGGTTAAAAGTGTGTTGAAATTAGGGTAAGTTTTAAGCCTCAGTTCAATTAAGTGATCGAGTGGGTGCACGTGTAGTATTGTAAACTGAACTTGAAAAAAGTAAATGCTTTACAGGAAATTTTCAAAAAACAAAGGATCTTTTGAAAATAAAAAAGCAAGTATTTATGACTTTTTTCAATAAATGGAAATTAAATGCTTTGCAAAAATCAACTCAAAAAACAAAGGATCTTTTGAATTATGAAAGCAAATAATAGACTTCTAAAAGAAATAAATGGATTTCTTTTTCAAGGAAATTGCTAAGGGCAAGATTTTAAAGAAGTAAACAGGAAATTTTTTTTTAACCTAGATAAACTGCAAAATAAGTCTTTCTTTCACTTTCTTGAAATTTTTTAAAAAGACTTCTAGATGTGCATTCTAAATAGTAAAATTTTTGCTATGGCTGTAAAATATGTAGAATTTAATACTGTAAAAATGTGCTATGTGGGCAGAAAGTACAGTAAAAATTAATTTTTTAAATCGGAATGGCCGAATGAAAAAATCAGCAGCGCGGGTTTTGACAGAAAAGCCGCGATGGACCGCGCGGGTTTCTATCACACAGTCGCGATGGACTGCGTGGGATTTGGGCACACAGTCGCGATGTGCAACGCGGAAAAAGTCCGCGAAGCCGCGATGTGCAACGCGCAAATAGGCCGCGAAGCCGCGGGGGACCACGCGGAAAAGAGCTGCGCAGTCGCGATGTGCAGCGCGGTAAATGACCGCAAAGCCGCGATGTGCAGCGCGCAAACCGTCCGTGAAGCCACGAGGGACCGCACGGAAAAAATCCCAAAAGCCGCGATGAGCCGCGCGACTATCAGGCTAAAAACCGCGAGGCGAAAGCCGTGCACGGAAGCCGAAAAATGAACCCGAAAATTGAGAATTCCGTGCTGTTAATGGCAATAGATGGGGCCAAACCTTAGAGCAGCAATGGATCTGTTGTCTAGGATGGCAGATCTATGGATCTAAAGGTTAAAAACTAATAAAAAACTAAGATTAAAGGCAAAACTAGAGATCTATTGTTCAAACCGAGCGGAGTCGCCAAAAACTGTTGGCCCGGTTTTGCAACCAGGCTTAGTGCTATGGGCACCTGCTAACTAGTAGCAGCAGTTTCAAATAGAAATAAACAACTAACTAATCTAAACAAAACTAATCATGGATCTATGCAAGAATATAAGCAAATAATGTAAAATATTTTAAAAAACAAGAACAAGAAACATAAGAAATAATTTTTGTATTGAAAATGGGGGGCAAGCAAGTGCTTGCGATAATACCTTCAATGGTGAAGGTTAATGTTGAGCAACTCCCAAGATAAGTAGCTCCAAGCTCCAAGAGGTCTCCTTCTCCAAGGTTGCTTACAATGGCCAAAATACTCAAGGGAGATTTCGGCAGCATGAGGATGAGATAATGGATGGATGTGAAATGAGGAGCCCCTACCACCTTTTTATAGGTTTTGGTGGTGAGGAATACCATTTGTAGTTTTGTGGAAAACAATGGTATTGACCAACATGGTTTAGGTACTTTTCCCTCCTTTTTCCTTTTTGAATAAAATTAATATTTTTATTCCCTTTTTAATACTTTTGGGAATTTGGACCCTTTTTTAGGGTTTTTTATGCTTTTTTAGGAAAAATAATCTTTTTGAGTGGGAAAAGGGGTGTACTAAGGTCTTTTGGTGACCTTTTATTGGTTTCAGAGGCTCAGATGGTGAAAAAGTGGACAAATGGGTCATGTGAATAGGGAAATGAGCTAGTGAGCACTTTTTGGGTGTTAACAGTTCTTTTTTGCATAATCTCACCCATGATGATTCGAAGGAGAAGACAAAATGCTATCTACACATTCATAGATTTGATCCTACCTCAGCTGGTTCGAATCACAGGTTCAAGGATCATCCTCATATTTTTGGATTTTTTCTCATCACATTCAATCCAAAGAGAAAGTACAAGCACATGCTTTTTGAGCATGATCCACTTCTTCCCAAGAAGAAGATACCTCCAGACATATGACCAAGCATCACACCTACTTGAGTTTGGAGCATTTATTTTTGTGTGTGCCTTACAGTCTATTTTGAGGGGGGGTATTTTTCCCATGAGGTTTTTCCCATTTCCTCGGTTTATTGACTGTTATTATTCATGGTATTGGGTGACCTTTGGTCTGAGTTACCAAGGCCTAGAATGGATTAAGGGGGGGTGTTAGGATATTCCTATACTCCATCCTAGTCCTACTAGCTTTTTCATCCTTTGCATTTTCAATCTTGCATGAATTCCTGCATTCTGCATGCATCCGCATGCTGCCCATTCATCAGGTTTACATCTCCAGCACCTAGTCCCTAGTCTTCTAGCACTCAGTAGCTTGTTTCCACTCAGATTGAGCCCTCCTAGCCAGTGATGCTCCCACTTCTCACCTTCCACTTGAGAAGGGTGTCTTTTCTCACCTACCACTCCAGTTAGCCACTTGTCTTGCCTTGATTCAAGGCTAGACTAACTCTTAACTGCTGTTATCACTCCGATAGACCTCCAGTGAGACTTGACTGCCCATTCTGACTCCAGTTAGCTCCTCATGTGCCCTCCACTGAGCCTCCTTCATTTAGTTAGCTCCAGTTACACTCAGTTAGACTTAGTTTGACTGATGGTTGATAGTCACTTAAGCATTGATGACTCCACTGATGATGAGATAGAATTCTAGTTGTGCTCCGATGACACTCCATTGATCTTTTAATCACTCCATGAAGGTTAGTTTGAATTGCCACCTTGGCATTCGAATCCTCATGCATTATATTATTTATTTGTCCCTTTGTGATTAATGAATTAGTGTTTGTAAAGTTATTTTGCTTCTATCTGATTTCTACTGTATTATTATTCCGTTGCTCATCTTACTGAATTGACCACTCTTAATCTTATTCCTAAATTCTTTCTTGTGAGGTATACATCAGCTCTTAGATCTGCTGTGAGGATTTTCATATTAACCACATCTGTGCATCGCCACGATTACAAAAGATTAATTAGGCAACCCCCCATATTCTCTTCGGGTGAGACTTCAACCTGTTTACATGGTGATACTGAAAGGGCTAGTGAATGGGGTTTTATTGTGTCTACATTTATTTCGTAAATGAAAGGTCGACCAACCCTTCTTGTGCTTAGTACTCTTCCAGTGTTCACCATTCTGGATATACATGAATTGACCACCTAGCGTTCGTAGGTTGAATATTTTTAGAATTCACTCATAAATGAAACGACGTCTAACACTTCTTATGCCCAGTATCTATCTTCAAAATAGTTCTAGACTGTAATAAGGGTCAGTCGATCCTTCCTGTGTTCACCATTCTAGATATAGGTGAATTGCTGGATATAGGTGTTACAAATTCTCTACTAAACGAAGGGGGCATCCGATCCTTCTTACCGATATGGGGAACCACACATAGAAAGCTAAGTTACGCAGTAAAAGAAGGGAGTAGTGATGTGAAGTTCAATCAGAAAGAACAACAAAGAGCCTAAGTATCAATAAAACATACCGGTGGTGGTTGGAGACTGCCGAGGACCCAAATATGCAAACATGTGAGCCAATTCGAAGCCATACAAACAAAGATTAAATAATGTGCATTTTTATACATATTATGAGCAGTTATTCGAAGTTATCAAACGCACTTTGCGTATTCCAAAGGCCATAACGACAACATATATTCGCAATATGAGATTCAAAGCGAGCTTACACTTTATCCTCATATAGCCTAGAGAACCATCAAAAGCAGAATGGTACAAAGGCCTATACCAACTAAACACATTGATTACTACATCTGAGCAAAGCACAATTGAAAATGCAATCCAGGAGCCAACAAATGGACTAGAGCAGGAATAAGAACAAGAACAGCAAGAAGCTGTTGATTTTCCAACAGGTGAGAAGAGGAAAGATCTAGAAACAACCGTGCCAGAAGTGTTAAAGAGGAAGAAGCAGAAAGCAAACAAGACTCCATTTGATGCAAAGCTGCATGACGATGATTGTTATTGCATCGCAACATGAGTCCATGATCATATTGAAGAGACGCTTGCAGAAAAAGATAGCAAGAAAGAGGAACTCCAAGTAAGCATGATAGAGAGCATCGTAGAACTGAAGAGTATGGTGGAGAGACTAGAACAAGTCCAGAGAGACTTGGTTAAGGAATCTAATTCCAAATATCGATCAGAGGAGTCTAGAAAAAGGAAAATAAAAGCGCCAACATTGACAATGAGACCTAGGTTATTTCACTAGAGCCGATGAACGTGATATTACCATTGGACTAACTAACTGAAGGTACAAAGAAGTTCGAACATATGGATATCAATGTGGGAATATTGGCCATCGAAGGACTGCATAATCTACATCTGCATGTTGTGGAGGAAATTAGAGATAGAGATATGATCTCATACAACCAACATCTGAAGCTGGAAGATAGTTATAAGTAGCTGAAGAATGAATGCACACTGAAGAAAAATGAGCTAGCAAATTCTCATCAGAGGCATAAAAATTTAAAGAAAACCGTAACTGAAGTCTGTGCGAAGATCCCATACTGCGAAGAGGAGACTGAAGTGGCATCGACCATTCTTAAGATTGGTGTTGCCGTGGACAATATCAAAGTGAATATGGAAGATATGGAGATTTCCTACAAAGAAAATATTGCTGACTTAGAGTCTCAGAAACAACCTAGAACTCTGCCAGAGGTAGAATTCGAAAGAGCCGAAGAGCTGAAAACATCAACTGAGAACATCTCCATAGAAGTTGCAATGTGTCAAGACTTGCTAGAAGAAGTCACGAAGGTTTGGCCTATAATGCAAGAGGATCCCTAATTACAAAAAATTCAAGATGAAGCTCACAAGATGCATAAGGACCTTGATTTTATGAAAACGGCCATGAAGGATTTGTCGCTAATGCAAAAGGTCCATAAGTACACATAAACGAAAGAGCCTCAGAATGAGCTAAAGGCACTAAGGGAAAAGGAAGAAGAAACTTCATCGAAGTTAGAGTCTATGCAAGAAGAAGCATTGGCACTTTCTGAATAAATTAGGAGAAAATGCAAGAACTCTGCATGACAGAGAGTACAGTAAAGGGTCAAATGCAAGAACCCATATCAGTGATGATGCTTGAAATGATCAAACAATAAGAGCAAGAGGCTGAGGAACCAATTGCAAAGTTAAGTGCAAATTTTCAGGAATTCACTGTGATGATGAACATCCCAAGTGATGCGTTTTCAAAGAAACCCAGTGCAAGTGACTCGAGGACGAGTCACAAGTAAGTGTTAAGGTCCTATTGGGCGTGGCTCAAGTAGGAATTTTTTAAGGTGCGTACAGTTAGGCAAGGAACTACAGAAGTCAGAGTTGCATTGTCATAGAAAGTGTCAGAGTTAGAGGAAGTGGCGCCAAAGGGACAACGAAGTTCAAGCTTAGCGTTGTCAATAGGAGAAGTACAGGGTTTTTGGGTTTTGGGTACTATGGGAGTTGGCCCATAGTTATTGTAATATGTGACCTTCAGGAACATCTATATATAAGGATAATTTTTTATGAGGAAGGGTTAGGTATTAGAGGGTTGTTGGGATTTTGATGGTTAGACAGACCTTAGAAGAGAATAGTGATAAAGAGAGAACATAATATAGAGTGGAGTGCATAGAGATCTGATTGTAGAGAAGAGTCTACAGCTGATTTCACAGACTAGTACTGTTACCCTTCCAAGATAATAAAATAACAGTTCATGTGGACATATCTCCGACATGGAGTGAACCACGTAAATAAGTTTGTTTTTGTGTATAAGTTTATGACAAGTTTTGTATATGATTTTATGTGCATTTATTTATTTACTTAAATATGTATGTGAACGGTAATCACATGTTGAGTAATTGGAATACAAGTGTGTGAATGCGAAGAAGAAACAATTAGTATGATTAATGTGTAGCTAACTGGTGAATATTGTAGAGATTCAATGTAGTTCGGTATACTGCGATATCTTCGAAGTGAGAAGTCATCTGTTATTCTATCCCATTAGTAGATTTTAAATAGAAAGTTAAGGGAGGGTGTTAACCACATCTGCGCATCGCCACAATTACAGAAGCCTGATTTTGTAACCCCCCATATCCTCTTCGGGTGAGACTTCAACCTATTTATAGCGTGATGCCGAAAGGTCCAGTGAAAGGGGTTCTTCCAGTGTTCACCATTCTGCATATACATGAATTGACAGCCTAGCCTTCGTAGGTTGAATATTTTTACAATTACCTCATAAATGAAGGGGCGGATGACACTTCTTGTGCCAATTAATCTGTTCAAAATAGTTCTAGACTGCAAGAAGGATCGGTCGATCCTTCTTGTGTTCACCATTCTAGATACAAATCAATTGATAGATATAGGTGTTCACAATTATCTACTAAACAAAGGGGCGACCGATCCTTCTTGTCGGAAGTCAAAATTCAGGAAATCTCACTTGGGACAAATATATTTATCCAAATACGGTGGAATATTAGCTAAATTCCTTAGATAAATAGTTTTTGGTTTATTGATTGTGATATGGAATGCTAAATGTTCATGTCGATGGAAGATGAAAAATAAGGATATTATGAGATAAAAACCTATGTAACATGTGGAATAGTGGCCAATTGGGAGACAATTATGTTTCACATGTAACAAATGATTATCATGATCATTGACTTGTGTTCACCATTCTTGATACAAGTGAATTGCTGGATATAGGTGTTCACAATTCTCTACTAAATGAAGGGGCAGCCGAACCTTCTTGTCGGAAGTCGGAAGTGGGGGTAAATATTGTTTATATGTTATAACTTAGCCAATCTACCGATTCCTAGTATTTACTGCGGAAGTCAGGAGTCTAGAATTTTCATCCCATCCTTCATAGATTAAATATTTTTTATTTCTCTCTTAAATGAACGGTCGACCGGCCCTTCTTGTGCTCAATATTTTTCCAGTGTTCACCATTCTGGCTATACATGAATTGATGATGCAGACCACAACATACAGCTGACTACCAGAAAATGACTCAATTCCCAATACAATGCTATATAAATGACAATGCTAAGATAATGGAGAAAATACCATCCTTCAACCGGATGTTCGATGTAGATCCCCGTTGAGATTTCAACTTGTGAACTTGAACCTTCGAATTAGTCTCAACAACCAATACAATACAAGTGCATATAATATGTGAAATACATTAGCATAATCAACAACAATGGTTCATGATATCATAAGCAAATATAACCCAATGTAATTTACAATAATGACAACATCAATTGGACGAGAAAATGAGTATTTCCATTAATGAATAACAAGAAGTACAATATACAACCTCTTGCCGGAAACCAACCTGAACCAAGAACTGAGTCTCTCCACTTGTTCCTCCGCCACTTCAGTCCTCCATACTATGGAAAACTCAAACTATGAAAGGAGTTTGGGAGGTGAACATAAGAAGTTCACAACAACAAGGCTCAACTACTGTAGACTCAAGTCATGGAAAAAATCCACTAGAGTTATCTTGCTCTCTCTTTCTCCTCCCTTCGATATGCGATAAGAGCTCAATATATAGCCTTCCAAAGGTAAGTGAAAGGACACATAAAGGCATTTCAGGGCAAATGGAGGGCCAAAGGTCACCCTAAGACCACTTTTTGGGAGTAAAAAGTATTTTTCTAATGATTTTTACCATTTTACTTGGTACCCATGGGCTATAGTGGATCAGCTCGCATGTACGCTGGCTATAATGGTACAACAAGTGTACAGGAAGAAAAACAGGGAAAAAGTGTTTTTGAAGGACAAAAGGTGAATGTGAGTCAATAAAATGGATCCTGAAGGCCAAAGAATGCTGATGCTCACAGGGTGGAAAATTACGTTGTAATAGATGCCCCCTAATGTGTGAGGTCAGAGAATGGTGCTACAATGGCCGAAATACATTATAAATCTCAGAAGTGGCATGATGGAGACAAAATTGGAAGGAACAGCTCACTCATCATAATATAATAATATCTCTGAATATATCTCAGTATAGTACAACAATATGATACAATGGACATGAATAGGCAGTACATAATGAATACATGTCATAGGTGATCATAGCCATAACCATCTACAGTAAGAGACGGTCTCCTGCTGAAAGGAAACAATTGGTGCAAACTAGAAGTACAAACTGTTTATGTCTGGAGGTGATATCCCAGATGTAAAGTCATGATCATAAGTAGCATACTGAATGCCACTGTCGCCTGGGGTCTTCTACACAAATCATATACGGTGCAATTCCCATCAAGTGAATAAAGGTGTTGAAGTCGAACCTGATGTAACATCGTATGATTACCGGTCAATGATGTATACCATTAACAGACACGAGATAACCCACCAATAATGAAAATGGGCATCATGGAACAAAGTACAATCATCAAAGTGCAAATAGATGTGTTGGAGTCGAACACTCAGATGAATCCATCGATCAGGGGACATTGATGTATTCCCAAAACTGTCGATGGAAAGAGAACCTACCACTAATGACTGCAAGCCTCAAGGTACTCAACCGAACTCTAAGTCTCAAATCCGGAATAAATGGGTTGAATTTGACGGAAAGAAACTCGCTGGAAGGAGGGCATTAAGGCATCCCCCATCAACCAACATGAGGTACTCAGGTGAAACGGACTGACTCAATAAGGATGGCCGACATGCAATAGTCAAGATATCTGAGGAGTGGCCAACTATGGTTTCAATACTTCCTTTGAATAAGATCATGAGCAGATGGATAGACTCGGGAAGCATAGACTCGACATAATACTGTGTGATGAAGGAGGCATCAATAAAGGGCTCCATAATGACTAGAAGCTTAACCAATTGGTGGAGTAAAAACTGATAAACGAGTACATCTCCTAAGGTCCTACTATAGTCCTGACTCATAATGTATGGAGTGGAATGGATGCTCTGTTCAAAGGAGACACGAGAGCTACCAACAAAAGGAAGTAAATATTCTCCTGCCCGGCTTTTTGGAATATTTGATTTTTTGGTCTTTTTCATATTTGGAAAGCTTGAAAAAGAATAAATTGTTTATAGTAAAACAATTGAGGGAATGAGTGTCAAATAGTGAGCAAACTAGTCCAAAGCAGTGGAACATAGGTATGATCAATGCAAGGAAGCATGTGCAGTATGTGGACACTTGGGGGGTGTTCCCTCAAGGTCAAAAGGTCATCAAACTGTGAAAGGAAAATGGAAGCTCTGCACGGCTCGACAGGGAAAGTGCCCAGGAGCCAGACTAACAATTGAGTAAGTGGGAGCCGGGAGAAGGCTCAAGCAGCAAGCAGGATGATGCGATGCAATCACAACTTGATACAACTGGTGGGAGTCATTATGGGGGATGGACAACATAAGACAAAGTAGAGTATGAGTCTTTATCACAAATTCATGGCGTAACTACGAAGGACTCCCAATCTTAAGGAAGAATGACAGCATGGGAACCATAATTCAAAAGGGGCTCTTACTACGGTAACCATGTTCAAAAAGGCCCTACCACCACATAACAACACTTCTATAACAGTGTGAAGGTTATGTGTCCGTTAAGAAGCGGGGTCACACCTAGGGTTAATGAAAATGGTCAAAAGGTCAAATGCATAATCCATGTGAAAATGACATCTAACCTATATGCTAGGGGTGAAATATACCTGTCGTAGGTGCGAAATGGTCAAAACATTAACTCTTGTTGAAGAAATCTGCTCAAAATGCTACTCCAAGACATCACATTAGTCCAAAATAGCTTAAAATGACAAAAACTATAGACAAGTGGGTTTCCAAAACTATAAATAGTAATAAAAAATTACAATTTACAATTCATTTTCACTATTCACCCAATTCGGAGTTTTTGGTTAGTTTTCACCTTGGATTTTAGTTGCTAATTCTGGGAGCTACGGCCATCTGCTCGTCAAGCCATCTAGAGCAGGTTAGCTATCTCATCCTCCTCTTTCATTTAGTAGGTTTTATTTTAATTTTCAGTGGTCCAATTTTTTAAATGTCCAATCCCTATTTGGTCACGATGTTGTACGCGAGCTAACAGCATACAGGTCGTGGGTAGGGCCTGGTACCCGCAATCAATGCATGCGTTGACCATGGGTACCTACCTCTATTTTCTAATTATCCTGCGGGTACGGCCGTAAGGTTTGTTTTTTAAATGAAAATGACTAAACTCCTTATTTCTCTTCCTTCAGGATGGTTCTGGAATGGAGAGAAAGGGAGCACGACCTTGTGGATTAGGCCAGTCGCAATGATTTTCCTACATAGCAAGCATTACAAGCATGTGGAATTTTTCAAATTTTGGAACATTGGGGGTTTAAGGGCCCAAAACCAATTGTTCCAGCGTTTGATAAACTACTGGGATGTAGATGCACAAAATTTCAACCTAGACAGGCAAATACTCTCCTTTGATGTAGATGATATATATTTCACTATCGGATTGTCCCATCGAGGTGAAGTGGCAAGTCTTCGATCTCGTACTGTGGGTGGCGGAATCACCATTCCTGACTACATAGAGAGGTACTTTCTTCCCAACACTCAGAAGGTGGGGATTCAGGTACCCATTGGAGCCATAGTTAGTCTTAGTATGAAGATTATCGTGGCTACTCTTGTTCGGATTACATGTTTGGAAGCTCTACACCAGGCTTCAAGGCCGATGATGTTCTACGCCTCACAGTGCATGCGGCCCATGGTATATGACTGGTGCACAACGTTACTGGGGTCCATGAAGACCCAGTTAACGGATTGCAAGTGTGGAGAGGAAAAAAATTTTGGATACGGTAGTATACTATGCAGCTTCTTCTTTGAGAGGGTTCCGGGGCTCAGTCGGAGGGTTGAAGTCCCTTCTCATAGTCTGCATGACCCAGGCCTGACCGGGTGGGCAGAGGTATTGACACGACAGGGTGGTGGCAGATAGGAATCACCATACATAGATGAGTTCTTTCACTAGTGGGACCAACAGGTCATAGCCATTGACGACTACCCCTACGAAGGGATATACTTCTGTGGTGATCGTGGCATGCCGCTTCCTCCAGGAGCTACATTTGGAGACATTGGTATGTGACTCTTTTTATGTTTTTGTGTATTAATTTTTTTGGGGATTTTTTATTATAATGTAAATGCAAAAATATTTTTCGGGGTAGTATCACCTATTAACATTCTACTGTTTGCTCGTAGATACCGGTCCGCGAAGACCATAGGGTTTCCCGATACATCGTCGATGGGGTAGGGGTGGAGAAGTAGTAGGTGCTGCAGCAGAGCACACACTAGAGACTGTGCGGGTCAACCTGTCCTGCATGGTCAATAGGGTACCCATCATCGAGGTAGCGTGCTTTCTAGAAGACATGCAACACCATGTTGTGGGAGTACCAGGGACTAGGGATGATTTTAAGAACCCCCCCAAAATTTATATGTATAAAAAATGGGCGAATCTCCGCGATATATAGGAAAACTTGAAGGCGATTTTATCAATAATATAATGTTTATATATAATTGTTTGGCGAATCTTTCATTTCATTATATAATGTTGTAAAATCTTGGCGAATCTTTCACTAAATTATAAGATATTGTAAAATCTTGGCGATTATTTCACTTAATTATAAAAAATTGTAAAAACTTGGCGAATCTTTCACTGATTTATAAAATATAGTAAAAATTTGGCGAATCTCTTGCAAATAAGACTCAAGCTTTTGATTATGTAGATTATTAAGGTAGTGCAACAAAAGAACGTACACCGGAGCTCAACTTTGGAATCTCTCGACTCCTAGACTCTCGAATGAACAAGTGTATGAATAAGGAAAGGATGGATTTATTTATACATTTCACAAGCAATATTTGATCACTCACAACTAGAAGGTGTTGACGAAATACGACTGCACTAACTAGGTTCAAGGCAAGTAGGGGCTCTACTTGTTTTTATCTCGTCCCTTAATGGTCCAATGGACATGTGGGGTCATGAATTCAAAATTCTCCCAAAGATGATAAAAAATCCCCAAGCACTTCAATATTTTCCCAAGCACTTCTAAATTCTCCCAAGGATGATAAAAACTCCCCATGCACTTCAATATTTTCCCCAAGCACTTCATAATTCCCTCGAGGCACTTCAATACTTACCCCATGCACTTTTAAATTGACACAATGATGATAGAAACACACCATGCACTTCAATACTTGCCTCAACCACTTCAAAATTCTCCCAACGATGATAAAAACACCCAGACACTTCAGTATTTACCCCAGGCACTTCAAAATTCTCCTAGCAAAGATAAAAACGCTCCCATCCATTTCCATGATTTCCCAAGCACTTCATTACTTGCCTCGAACACTTCAAAATTCGTCCAATAATGATAAAGATGCCCTATGCACTTCAATAGTTTCCCTAGGCAAGGGAGAAAAACACCCAACAATGATATAATCACCCAGGCAATCACAAAATTGCCTCAATCCACACAAATTTTCCCTGACAAGTGATAACTTTGCCCATCACTGTTTTAAAATGTCCCAACACTATAAAAGCATTCATACATTGATCAATAACAACCCCAAGCACTTCTAAATTCACGCAGTGAGGAGAAAAACGACCCATGCACTTCTAAATTCACCCGTTGATGAAAAAAATGCCCCATGCATTTCTAAATTCACCCAATGACGAGAAAAAAGCCCCAAGCACATCAATACTTGCCCCGGGCACATCAAAATTTTCTGAAAGATGATAAAATTGCCCTAAGAACTTCAATATTTTCCCATGCACTTCTAAATTCACCCAAGGATGATAAAAACTCCCCATGGACTTCAAGATTTTCCCAAAGCACTTCAAAATTCCCCCAAGTCACTCCAATACTTGCCCCAAGTCACTCCAATACTTGCCACATGCACTTCTAAATTGACCCAATGATGATAGAAACGCCCCATGCACTTCAATACTTGCCTTGACCACTTCAAAATTCTCCCAACAATGATAAAAAAATGCCCAAACACTTCAATATTTTCCCTAGGCACTTCAAAATTCTCGCAAGGAAGATAAAAATACCCCCGTCCACTTCTAAATTCACCCAATGATGAGAAAAATGCACCATGCACTTTTAAATCCACCTGGTGATGAGAAAAACACCCCATGCACTTCTAAATCCACCTGGTGATGAGAAAAACACCCCATGCACTTCTAAATTCACCTAATGAGGAGAAAAACACCCCAGGCACTTCAATACTTGCCCTCGGAACTTGCACTTCAAAATTCTCCCATAGATGATAAAAATTCCCTAAGCACTTCAATATTTTCCCAGGCACTTCTAAATTCTCCCAAGGATGATAAAAACTCCCCATGCACTTCAATATTTTCCGCAAGCACTTCAAAATTCCCTCAAGGCACTTTAATACTTACCCCATGCACTTCTAAATTGACCCAATGATGATAGAAATGCACCATGCGGCATGCACTTCAATACTTGCCTCAACCACTTCAAAATTCTCCCAACAATGATAAAAACATCCAGACACTTCAATATTTTCCCTAGTCACTTCAAAATTCTCCCAGCAAAGATAAAAATGCCCCCATCCACTTCCATGATTTCCTAGGCACTTCGTTACTTTCCCTAGACACTTCAATATTCCTTCAATGATGATAAAGATGCCCCATGCACTTCAATAGTTTCCCTAGGCAAGGGAGAAAAACACCCAACAATGATATAATCACCCACGCAATCACAAAAATGCCTCAATCCACACAAATTTTCCCCGGCAAGTGATAACTTTGTCCATCATTGTTTTAAAACATCCCAACACCATAAAAGCATTCATACATTGATCACTAACAACCCCAAGCACTTCTAAATTCACGTAATGAGGAGAAAAACAACCCATGCACTTTTAAATTCACCCGATGATGAAAAAAATGCCCCATGTACTTCTAAATTCACCCAATGATGAGAAAAACGCCCCAAGCACTTCAATACTTGGCTAAGCACATCAAAATTTTCTGAAAGATGATAAAATTTCTCTAAGAACTTCAATATTTTCCCAGGCACTTCTAAATTATCCCAAGGATGATAAAAACTCCCCATGCACTTTAATATTTTCCCAAATCACTTCAAAATTCCCCCGAGTCAATTCAATACTTGCCACATGCACTTCTAAGTTGACCCAATGATGATATAAATGTCCCATGCACTTCAATACTTGCCTCAACCACTTCAAAATTCTCCCAACGATGATAAAAATGCCCAGACACTTCAATATTTTCCCCAGGCACTTCATAATTCTCACAACGAAGATAGAAACGCCCCCATCTACTTCTAAATTCACCTAGTGATGAGAAAAATGCACCATGCACTTTTAAATACACCCGGTGATGAGAAAAATGCTCCATGCACTTCTAAATCCACCTAGTGATGAGAAAAACACCCCATGCACTTCTAAATTCACCCAGTGAGGAGAAAAATTCCCCAGACACTTCAATACTTTCCCTGGGCACTTGCACTTCAAAATTCTCCCAAAGATAATAAAAATTCCCTAAGCACTTCAGTATTTTTGAGGCACTTCAAAATTCTCCCAAGGATGATAAAAACTCCCCATGCACTTCAATATTTTCCCCAAGCACTTCAAAATCCCCCCAAGCCACTTCAATACTTGCCCCATGCACTTCTAAATTCACCCAGTGATTAGAAAAACACCCTGCGCACTTCAAGACTTTCCTCGGCCACTTCAAAATTCTCCCAACGATGATAAAAACACCCATACACTTCAATATTTTCCCCAGTGTAGCTAGGGTTTTACCCCTAGCTTGTGCCAATGAGCACCTACTAAGGAGAATGGACTCCTTAGTAGCAGTTCAATAATGATTAAATGATTAAGCTAAAACAACAATTAACAAACTACTTTAAGCATTGCATAAGACATAAATGAAAGATGTAAAAAATGGTTTTATATTAATGTTACCTTGAGTGTCAAGGTTTGATGAAGCCCTTTGCAGTGTCCAAGAGGATGCTCCAAGCTTCAAGATGCTCCTTCTCCTTCTCCAATGATGGGAATGGGCGAAAAGTGGCTCTCAAGGTGAAAATAGTTCAAAGGTGAACTAGGGTTTCGAGAGAGATTTTGGCAGAGTAAGGGTGCTTGTGATTGTGGATATGGAATAAGGGATCTCCATCACCTATTTATAGTTTTTTGGTGGTGGAGTGCTGACCCATGGTTTTAGGAAACACATGGTTTTAGGCAGCTGTATAGGGTTTTTTTCTCCTTTTCCTCATTATTTTATATTTTTTATTCCCTTTTTAGGGGATTTTTGCTATTTTTGGAGGAAAAGGGGGTTTTTTAGCCTTTTTTAGGCTATTTTGATGGTTTTGTGGCCTTTTGGAGGCATTTTAGGCCTTTTGGAGGCTTTTTAATGGGATTTTTTGGGATTTTAAGGGAAAAATGGTAGGAAACTGGACAAATGAGCCATATAATGTGGTAATGAGGTAGTGAACACTTTTTGGGTGTTAACACCCAGACACTTCAAAATTCTCGTGGCGAAGATAAAAACGCCCCATCCACTTCCATGTTTTCCCAGGCACTTCATTACTTTCCCTAGACACTTCAAAATTTGTCCAATGATGATAAAGATGCCCTAGGCACTTCAATACTTTCCCTAGGCAAGGGAGAAAAACACCCGACAATGATATAATCACCCAAGAAATCACAAAAATGCCTCAATCCACACAAATTTACTTCAGCAAGTGATAACTTTGCACATCATTGTTTGAAAACGTCCCAACACTATAAAAGCATCCATACATTGATAAACAACAACCGTAGGCACTTCTAAATTCACTTAGTGATGAAAAAAATGCCCCATGCACTTATAAATTCACCAAGTGACGAGAAAAACGCCTCATGCACTTCAATACTTGCCCCGGGCACTTCAAAATTCTCCAAAAGATGATAAAAATTCCCTAAGCACTTCAATATTTTCCCAGGCACTTCAAAATTCCCCCGAGGCACTTCAATACTTTCCCCATGCACTTCTAAATTCACCAAGTGATGAGAAAAACACCTCGCACACTTCAATACTTTCCTTGACCACTTCAAAATTCTCCCAATGATGATAAAAACACCCATACACTTCAATATTTTCCCCAGGCACTTCGAAATTCTTACGACGAAGATAAAAATGCTCCCATCCACTTCCATGTTTGCTCAGGCACTTCATTACTTTCCCTGGACACTTCAAAATTCGTCCAATGATGATAAAGATGCCCTAGGCACTTCAATACTTGCCCTAGGCAAGGGAGAAAAACACCCGACAATGATATAATCACATAGGCAATCACGAAAATGCCTCAATCCACACAAATTTACCTCGGTAAGTGATAACTTTGCCCATCAATGTTTTAAAACATCCCAACACTATAAAAGCATCCATACATTGTTAAACAACAACCCCAGGAACTTCTAAATTCACCTAGTGATGAGAAAAATGCCCCATGCACTTCTAAATTCACCAAGTGACGAAAAAAACACCCCATGCACTTCAATACTTGCCCCGAGCACTTCAAAATCCAAAACAGTGAATAGCCTCGATCTCTCAAATAGTTGCAAGTATTGAATTTTCATCTTAAGAGGAGGGATGCTAGCCTCGATCTCTCATAGCCCTTGGGAACTCTTTTGATGTGAAACCATATTAACTTGATAGATGTGTATTTGTTTGGGAACTCTTTTTGATCTGCAAGGATGAAATGAAAACAAAAAAAAATCTAGTTAGGAAGATATTTTACAAAACATTTGAAAAGCAAAGAAAGTGATTGTCTGGTATGAACCTTGATTTTATATTGGTATGAACCTTGATTTTATATGAGGAGTAAAATAGATCTTTGCTTAAAGATTATTTACAACTTTTTTAAAGGTAAAGAAGGTGTTTGTTTTGTATGTCTTGTATAGTTTGAGTGAGTTTAATGGTTAAGAACATGTGTTTCCTCCTAGGAAGTTATAGGTTCGAATCCAAAGGGGTAGGGTATGTGCACATCTAGACTTTAGCAATTACATTGCTTCGCAAAGCAAGTCCCTTGACACACAAACAGAAGACAAAAGAAATCAAAGAATATAAATGGAAAATAAAATAGAGAGACATGACCAAAATCAATTCCTTTTTATTAAAAAATTCCTTTGTACAACAATACTCCTTTGATTAAACTTCTATGAAAAACTTAACCAAGATTGTCCAAAGCTTGCCCTGACATTTTCCAGATTGTACAAAGACAAGCCAAGATAAGCAAAGAAGGTGAAAGTGAGAGTTGAAAAACTTGACTTTGGGAATACTGATAAATTTCTCTACAACTTCCCTTTTCATGCAGTTTTTTTGCAAAAATAGTGTTTAGGAAAACCTCTACTAACTGGAATGTAAGAAAACAATATCCCTGAAAGAAGTATGGCTCACCTCTAGATGTGCACATACCCTACCCCTTTGGATTCGAACCTATAACTACCCTATAGTGGAGCTCATTCTTGAATCCCTGTATGTAATACCTATGAATAATGGTCCAGTCTGCTGTTCCTATTATAACTGAGATGTGAAATGTGAAGAGGACTTTCCAAACAGGGATGGAGGTTACCAAGGCTACCCCAAAAGAGTGCTCAAGCTGTTATTTATTAAATTCTGTGTGGATTTGGGAGCATACCTCCTCATTTTCTCACAAAAAAGCTCGAAAATAGGACTGTACATTGTTGCCCTACAGTTTTCAGAGGTATAATATTTTTCCATATGTAATATGAATTGATTTTCCATGGTGAGATAGACCATAACAACACTTTCTTGACTGTGTGTAGGATGCCTCTCTTTGTATCTGAACCGCTGCTAAAAAATCCAGTGGCCTTTTAGCTCCTTAAATGTAATAGTAAAAGTTAGTAATCAAGATGAAAGATGCAATGTAAAATATACAATAACTTCATCCATGATCTTTCACTTGATTTATCTAGAATTTGGCAAAAAGCATACCCAATATGCCCATTTCCTTACATCCTATTTGACAAGTTTGTATTACAAAGCATTGCTCATGCATTGTTCCAGATCCTTCTACAGAAGCCAAGTGTTTCAATTCAATTTAAACAGGCTAGGTTGTGTGATAGGACAGCCAACAAATAAGTCAGCGTCCACTTGGCTAACCTAACACAGTAAATCCAAAAATAGTCTCAAAGCCCCCCATTTTTCTTACATACTGTTTGAGTAGTTTGTAATACCAAACATTGCTCAAGCCCTGTTCCAGATACTTGTACAGAAGACAATTGTTTCAACTCAATTTAAATAGGCTAAGTTGTACAATATAGGACAACCACCACATAAAGATGCCATCCATTTGGCTATCCTTGCACATAGAAAATCCAAAAGTAGTCTCAAAGCCTCCAAACTGCTAATCAATCATTCATGACAACATGACACTTAGGCCTACCACATAAGTCTTCCTACAAGCTGTCTTAAATGTTGAAAACCTTTTGTAAAGAAGTGGAAGATGAAAAATAAGATGGACCATGAGCAATTGAGGAAAGAAAAAGCTTATATCATTCTATGATAAAACTTCAAAAAATATGAACAGTACACTTTCTATCAAAAATGAAGGAAACAACCATATTAAAACAGGAAATGGAGAAAGTGCCCATATAAATAGGATTTTGGAAAAGAAAACTAGAAAGGATGACAACAATTGGGTTGCTCTACCATCATGAATGTAATTTTTTTCTAAAATATTCTTACAATCAGGTTGCTCTCCGATGAAAATGTTTTCATGTTATTCCCTAATATGTCACTACATCTGAAGCTAATATTAGAGGCAACAGACATGAGGAACCCCGTACAACAGGAAATGCACCAGCTGTGAAGCAAGAGAAGCCTTGCTTGTGACAGTGGGTTTGCTTCTAAGTTTCCTTGGGTTTTCCTTGTAGAAGATTTGAATCTCCCAAGAAACTTCCAAGAACCAGACCAAAAACAATTCCTAAAAGAGAAACATTTTCAACTATTTTCCTTGTGTTTCCAAGGTGTGTCATGCTTCAAATATGTGGTTGACAAAGTCTTTCAAAGTGTGGGTTGTGTTAATGCAACAACACCGCAATAAGGTGGTTGCATTGTTAAGGTGGGCCCTTATGCTAATACAGTATTTTTTGTGGATGAGGCCAGGCGCATGTCTTGGGTGATTTTGATTAAATAGATATCCCTAAGTCAGCGATTTGTAGCCAAAGATCTTCCAATTGAATTGATGATATCTTGTCATGATTTGTGTACACTATCCATGTCAAAAGGGGTTTATGACAAACAAAATATTACTCTATCCAGAAATTGCATTCAATAACCATTGCTTGTCCCTTCGTTCAAATTTTAAATCTAAATGTCGATGCAATCCTGAACTATTTCTTATTTTGCAACAGAAAAAAGGCCTTGTTAGACACATAATTGCTTAAAGTTTTAACATATTGGGTTTGATTTATGTATACATACATACTACATGTGCATTTGTGAAAATTACAGACATCTAAGTTTTGAACTAATGGAAACAAAAGAAAGTCGTTCATTTATTTCGATGGTATGTACCTTTGGGTTATATTCTGCATTGCGATCATGAAGAGCAATTTGTTTCAAATCTAGGCGGCAACCCAAATCTACTGTTGAAACTACATTTCTAAAAAAACAATGTGAAAGGTGAGAAGTACAGTCCATTGAAATTAATGATACCTTTACAAAGTAGAGCGAACAAACCAAAGGATATAGGTTCGAATCCAAAGGGGTAGGGTATGTGCACATCTAGACTTTAGCAATTACATTGCTTCGCAAAGCAAGTCCCTTGACACACAAACAGAAGACAAAAGAAAGCAAAGAATATAAATGGAAAATAAAATAGAGAGACATGACCAAAATCAATTCCTTTTTATTAAAAATTTCCTTTGTACAACAATACTCCTTTGATTAAACTTCTATGAAAAACTTAACCAAGATTGTCCAAAGCTTGCCCTGACATTTTCCAGATTGTACAAAGACAAGCCAAGATAAGCAAAGAAGGTGAAAGTGAGAGTTTAAAAACTCGACTTTGGGAATACTGATAAATTTCTCTACAACTTCCCTTTTCATGCTGTTTTTTTGCAAAAATAGTGTGTAGGAAAACCTCTACTAACTGGAATGTAAGAAAACAATATCCCTGAAAGAAGTACGGCTCAATCCCTCATGGTCGGACGTCTTGCTATCAACAATGATTGCTCAGTGCTTAAAAAATATGCATAATGAAAAGGGAAAAACTTATGCACCTGATAGACTCGCCCTCGAGGAGTGAGCCTTTGAGGCAAGCATGTTGGATCTCCCATCCAATGGCTCAAACTTCACTGGCTCACTCCTTGAGGGAAAATCTATCGGGTGCATAATTTTTTCCTAATGAAAAGTGACAACAGCGGAAATATAAAATTATATCCTGGCCTTTAGCATACCTCTCCTCGAAATCAAAATTTGGAGCCTTTATTATATTGTACAAGCCTACTTAAAAAAAAACTTGTTGGGCAGTTATAATCAGTTATAGAACCACAAGAATGTTGGGTTAGTAAGACTACATATCGAAATTTGGCAGTCTGGGAATCCTAATCCTAATCTCTAACTTAAACTTTGGGTCCACTAGGAATTCCACTAATGGAGGAAAAGTCTAAAAATTAAACGAAACAAAGTCTAGAAAAATGAGAATTGGTGTTGTTTTTCCTTATTGACAGCTTTTATGTGTGAATGAAAAGTATTGTGCAGTCTGGATTAGGAACTCATGGGTTACTTGAAATCACTTTTGATTCTATAATCCCTTTAGCGTTCATTGATATTGCAGGATACCATCTCTCAGTAGTGATATATTATTCAGAATACAATATGTTCAAGGTCGTCACTACAAGTCTTAGAAGTCTGTTGTTTCTTGGTTTTCCAAAACTGGCTTTTGTGGTTGAATCCTCTGCCAAATGATGGACAATTTATGCAAAACTAGTAAGTTGACACCACCTACGGCTGTGGTACTGAACACAATGGAAGGATCATGCATTGAATGGTTATGACATCCTTGAGACATGGCACTCATAGCTGCAGAGTTGACTTCCATTGCATCCATATTATTTTTACTTCTAACAGCTTCATCTTGCTAGATCAATTTTATGTTGGAATCCCTATCTGAGACATGTCAAACTCAACCCTACAAGAAGCTTTCATCATTGATATATTTGATGTACAAAGGAGAGCATACCATTGGTCCACTCTTCCATATTCTCCCTGAATATGACTAACAAGTATTGTACCCAACATCTTCATGAAACACATGCCACACCTTGAAGTTTCTACTTCTAGGCTCTAGCCAACAATGCTTACCAACCTTACTGGCTCACGATATTTGCTATGAATTATTTAGGTCCATTGAGATAGCTCCCTTGTCTTGACATCAACACTGTAGTTTAACTATTAGAAAAATTTCAATCACACACAAGACAAGTTCCTTAGTTTCAAACAAGTTCTTTGAAACTGAGGAACTTGTCTTTGAAACTGAGGAACTTGTCATAAGACACAAGACAATACTCCAGAGCAAAGATATAAAATCCAAATCAAACAGGACAAATGCATAGCCCTTGATAAACATATCCCATAACACAAAATTCAAAATACAGGATACTCAGAACCAGGTTTTTTCAACACCATAATCCAACGATCAGACTCCAACAAAATAGCACAAGAGTCAACATGTAATGAAATACCCAAACACAAAAAAGAAAGTATGGTACAAAAAAAGATCATCTAACCACAGGCCAAGCCGAGCACACTTACTTGCTAAAATTGGTCCAATTGCAACTAGTGAACAACTAACTCCCCATGCACCATCGTCGTCTCCGCTCATGCACACCCAACAACTTGGACAGTGGGACACTGCACCTGTCAAAGAAACGAAGCATCAATTCCCATGTCTCCGTTGGAAAAATAGAAACCATTACTGAACAAAGTGCAAGAATAATACAAACCCACCTCAGGGACAGCCACTCATTTGTAAGTGCAAGAATTACTTTCCACTCAGGGACAACCACTGTAAAATTGTAACCCTTTCCACTCAGCCACTGTGAGGCGTGAATTGCTTTCCACTCAGCGACAACCACTGTAAAATCGTAACTACACTCAAGCTTCATGCAAAGATGCAAATCATGCCATGGGTTTGTATGGGATAAATTGTTCACCCTTGCAGTGTTATATAGGGGAAAAAACGTCCCCATTTCACTGATTCAGGATTCTAGACCATTCACGTTGCACGTTTTCCCATCTTGCTAACCAATTTGGGAGCTAAAACCCCAATTTTTTCATTAACCGCGAAATGGGGAGGTCAAGACTCAAAAACAACATCGAATTCAACCGAAAACCTCGAATCCAGGGCGAAATAACCAACGCAAATGCCCTATGGTCCATGAAAACCTCGAATCCAAGGCGTAATAACCAGTGAAAATGCCCTATGCTCCATAAATCGGGGCGAAAAAACTAACAATCCCCTCTATAAATGAAAACCATGGGCGAACGAACTGATCACGCCTCCATTAATGAAAATTTACTGGCGAACCCACTACCTTTGGACTCCATTGCGGGAATGACGGGGGCGAACAGACCATTTCCTCCATCTTTCACTGGGCTAAATCGCGTTTTCCCTCTCTCGCTGGGTGGGCTATCCAATTTTTCACCATGTGGGGTTTCATAAAATGTGGGCTAATTTCTTAAATTTCAAAAAACCCGTTTAATATTAAAAATTCGCCCATGGTTTCTTGGTAACCCCTATAATTTCGCCCATGGGCTATAATTCGCCCCTAAAATTTTCCCTGCCAGGGACGTGGGTGAAACTACTACAGCGCATAGCGAATGCAGTACATTATTACTATTAGACACATCTTGTTGAGGCAGCTAGGCCTCCTCGTGCGGCTTAGAAATCTCAGAGTCCCATTTTTGTATCAATATGTATATTTTTGAGAGCTATGGGCTCCAGTTTTGTATTGTGACACTACCATTTTGGACATGTTATTTATATATAAACTATGGTTCTCCGGTTCTACTATATGTGTATGTACAAATGTATGAATGTGTGTTTATTTGTGTGCTTCATTATGAATGTGACAAATTCCAATCTAGGACATAGTTAGCATATGCATAAGATATATGATTAAAAATTCTCAGAACATGAATGTATGTAATGGAAACAAAATGACGTTCCAAGAGCCTCACCCTTAAGAATCTTCGTAGTAAAGTAGGATCCTTCACACGCTACTAACCATTCAATTGAGACACAACCAGCTGTGAATCTAGGAAGACGTCTAAAAACTGGATACCATGCAAAATAACATCCTGAAGTAGCTCAACCAAGGCACTATACTCAGCCACATTGTTGGATGTAGGACCGAGACAAGCACCTCCCAAAGACACAACTAGATGGAAGGTGAATAAATAACCCAAGCACTAGAAGCAAGCTACTACGTATGATGCCTAGCACCATCTGTGAACCCCAAGTACATGGAATATTCCACTGACATCTGTCAACCAAACGGAAGCAAATCAACAGACCCAAAAAACCAAAAGAAATCTAAACTACGTACAGAAGCAACTATACAATAGTATACAAAGGTACTAGCTCGAGCTAATAAGTGTTTAGATGAGATGAGAAATAAGTGTTGAAGATATATAATAATATATCCATACCAAGGGTCCTCAGATGAGATGAGAAATAAGTGTTCATCCACAAAGGAATCTTCATGGACAATATCCTCATCAAGTCGCGGAAGGTCTAAGATGAGCTCAGCAAAAACCAAGGATTTCACCGACTTCGCCGAAGAAAAATCGAGATCAAACTCCTTAAGGATCACAATCCATTTATTGTACTTGCTCCCTATAAGATGTTGTGATAGCACAAACTGAAATGGATTGATATGCACTATGACTATGGTTTTCCTAAGCATGATGTAGTGTTGTAACCAGTAGACTGCATGAACAGTCGCAAGTGCCAGCTTTTCCACATGAGTATATCTCCATTCATCGTCTACCATATTTTGACTAATGTAATAGATGGCATGCTCCACGATCATATCATCAACCTCAACTAAGACCATGCCAATCATCTCTTGAGACGCAGCCACATAAAGTATAAAATCTCTTGCAAAGTCTAGCGGACTAAGCAAAGAGGCCGATACCAAAGCTTTCTTAAGAGTGTCAAAAGACTGCTGGGCTCACTCATCCCAAATAGACAATGTGTCTTTCTTCAACAAGCGCGTGAAACCTTTAGTAAGATTAGCATAAGTCACTACAAAGCGACGTATGAAAGTGGATCTCCCTTGGAGGCTCTCAAGTTGAAACAAGTTGCGCGGAGGAGGAAACCGAAGTTTTGCCTCAACATTAAGATGATCAACTTTGATACCCTCTTTCGAAACTATGAAACCTAGAAGGCGACATGTCCTCACATCAAAGATGCACTTATTAGAATTCAATCAAATATTGTAGCGTATACATGATTCGAGAATCAAACGGAGGTGCTTGGGGTGGTCCATCCTCTTGCAAGAATGGATGGCAAGATCATCCAAGAAAACCTCCATTATACGTTTAAGGTCGTGAAAGGCATAGGTCATAGCACGCTGAAAAGTAGCTTCGGCATTTTAAGGCTGAAGGGAATTTTTTGATACACAAACGTGCCCCAAGGAAAAATAAAAGCTGTCTTATGTTGCTTCTCGGGTTTGGTCTGAATCTGATTGTATCTTGAGAATCCATCCATAAACGAAAAAAATTTGCTTCCCACAAAAGAATCCAAGATCTGATCTATGAATGGAGTGGGGAAATTGTCTTTCGGACATGCACAATTCAGATCTCTAAAATTAGTGCATATACGGATAGTTCCCTGCCTATTATCCATAGGAACGGGATTTGACACCCATTCGGTAAGGGGAACTAGGTATATAAAACCCACCTTAAGTAGTTTCTCCACCTCTGCCTTGATCGCCACTGCCTTTCTAGGGTTCACGGCACAAAGACGTTGTTGAACCGACTTAGCATTTGCATATGTTATAATATCATGTTCGACAATGCTGGGGTCTATTCCTGGAATCTCCTCATATGACCAGGTGAAAGCTTCCCAAAGTTCCTTAAGCAGCTCGGTGTAAATGCCAACCTCTTCAGAAGAAAAATCATCACTGATGTAAATGTTCTCAAGTTTTTCGGGAGTTTGAGAAATTTTGATCGGTATAGTAGGGGAAATATTAGCCATACTCCCCTCTGCGTAAATCCCATGCGAATCCCAAGGAGCCACAGGGTGACCAACCATTTCGGCAAGAGTTGTCCTAAAATCTTCTTGCTTGATAAGATCAAGGTTGGGAAGGAAATAAGAGCAATGATGCATATCTTCCCAAGGTCTTTCACTACCACACATGGCCTAAAAAATAGCTTCATCCGAAGGTAAAGTACCATCAAGACAATCGTGCGAACAAGATGAGTTGGTTTCCCAAACTAACAGCATAACGGGATCTCCCTCCTCTGTCCGTGAAGAGGAAGGATCCAACTCTATAGGGGCTTGTTGAATATCTTGATACGCAAGCTCAACAGCAGACAATGGCATAGTCATCCCAACATGCGCAATGTCTCCAGACATGGAACTCGTGGATGGTAATATCCATGGGTCATCGAAATACGAAGTTCGGAATGGCACATTATTTAATGGAGGAGGTGCATTGTTGGAAATGGTTCCAATAAAATCAACGGGTGCAAGGAAATCAAAAGATATCAACAATGAGGGGTACAATCCTACATCCATGTTCCCAGTTTTCGATTGAGAATATTTAACTTGGGTGACCATAGGTCCCGTGGATGCTGTGGAATAAAGACGAACGAAATCTAGTTGATCGATCATCACAATATTTCCTTCATGTGGAAAGCAAATAATTCTAAATACAGAGGACACGATCATTTTCATAGCGTAAATCGAATTCCTACCCAGGAGAAGGTTGTGGTCAATGGGTGCGTCAACCACCTCCACTTCAATAGGCACATGTTTCCCAATCAAGCGGACAACAAGGGAAGGGAGAATCCCATGCAGCTTAAATGACCGACCGTCAAATGCAGTGAGCATGGTCGTAGACTTGGATAAGGGAGGAGGGCCAAGAGATTTCCAACAAGATAGAGACATCACTGATGTAGAAGCACCTTCGTCAACCACTGTTCTTTTGACGAAATTCTGAAGGCACTCCACATGGATTTGAAAAGCCACATGGTAAGGTAAGCGAGGTTGAATGTCAGTAGTGTCAAACTTGATAATATTAGGATTTCCCTCATCTTGAACCCCTAATGCATGCAAAAGGGAATTCCTTTGAGAAGGACATGCCTATAAAACCTCGAGAGCCAACATCGCACACGGAGTTTGAACCAAATATTCTGCAATATGGTAGTTCTAGGCGGCTCGAGCATTGGGGTTATGCGTAGAGCTCTTGAGAAAACCTTTCGGTATCTGCGGCATAGTAGTGGGTTTCTCGATAGGAAAAGAGGTATCAGGAGGAGGAGGAGGCTCATTCTGAATATTTGGTTTTGGTGCACCATAATCACGTTGGAGAGTGGCAACACTAAACTCTGATTTGACCATATTCACGCATCCAAAACCACTGGTATGAGAAGCGGACATTGACGTATCAGTAGTCCCATAACCAGTAGCAGGAGCATTCAAATCCATATTCTGATTATGTGGAAGGGGATATTTCAACAGAGTTGGACTCTATGCAAGATGCTTAGATGCTTTTTCAATGTGAGGACACAAGTGAGTAAGGTGATCTTCCCCACAAAGCTTGCAAGGGAATTTCACCTTACACCTAGGTTTACGGTCCCCACCAGCATTTTCTCCATCCTGAGCAGGGTTTCCATTCTCTTTCTAAGGAGTTATTCAATTACTACCATTGTTCGCATTATTTCCACCATTTCTATTATTTATCCCCTTCTTCTTACCACCGGGCTACTAGTTACCCGATGGGTTTGCCGATTGCATAGCATGTACATCGGACGATGGGGTGAAAGTGGACAAAGTGTGAACCTGTCTGGGAGTAGACTGGTTACGTGAAAATTTTTGCATTGCAACCAAATCTACGGGTCGAGTACTTGCAGATCCAACAATGTCATTGGCATGTGGTCCAAGAAATGGCTTGGGCTCATGTTGTGATCGTGGTACATCAAGGATAATGTCATAAAGAATGGCAGACTAAGCATAGATTAAATCTAGCTGTTGGACTTTGAGTATAGCTTGTTCCTCAGTCGTAATGCCGGACATTGAAACATCCTTCGAAATGTATGGAAGCAAAGACTTGAGAAACCATTCCAACAAAAACTCTGGAGGAATGTTAGCTTTCACCAACCTCTTCCGTCGATGCCACTCTTGAATGTGATCAGATATGTGTGTGGCCTTATTCTAGTGGAAGGTACACAAGATTTCAGTTCCAGTATCGTAGAAAACTGGCAGCTGGAAATGATCCAGGAAAACCAAGGCTATCTCGTTGAAACCCCTATACATGCCCCCAGGCAACTCGACATACTACTTCATGGCTGCCCCCATGAGGGTGCATTGAAATAGTCTCAAATGAATGAAATTGTGATTTAATGAGTTTGATTAGCACCAAAGGTGAACAGTCATAATGTGATCACCCGGATCCTCACCACCTTTCCCCTCAAACTTGGGAATGTCTGAAGGGAGCTTGGTAGGAACTGGAGGCTAATTAGGATTGTGACACACCAGATCATTCGTGATCTTCGAAAGATCTGGGAGATTTAATCGAGCAAGGAACAGAAGTTGTGGCTGAAAAGCTTGATTATAAGCTCCCATAAAAGCTATATTATAAGGACCTGAAGGATAGGAATGACCATAACCATGACCATAAGGTTGATAACCTCCTCCAACCTGACCTGTGTGAGGGTAGGCAGGTATATGGGTATTGTAAGCACCGTAATGAGATAGGTTGTAATGAGGGCCAGCACCGACTGTATTATAGTAAGGATTATCACCATAAGTATGGGGCATATAAGTATTACTCATAGCGGGAACCATGTTGTAATGACCATAGTTGTGAGGTATGTTCCCACCTCTCGCATAAGTACTATTGGTAGCAGGAGTGGTTGTATAATTGTAAGGTGTATTACCACCCCCCCACATAAGCGTTACTAGTAGCAGGAGTAGTCGTGTAGTGACCATAAGTATAAGGTATATTCCCACCTCCTACATGAGTGTGACTAGTAGCAGGAGCAGACGTAAAAGTATATGGTATGTTCCCACTGCCGGTATTAGGAATATTGTTAACATTTGCAAACGTGGTCCTGGGTTGACGTGTATGGGAATGCGTATTATACTGTGGAATGTGAGTCGTATTGTGAACATTATTCCCCCTAGGAGGGATAGTCTTAGGAGGCAGTCTTCCACCAAGATTTGAAACGTTTGGAGGAATGTACCCCGTCCCATACTGATGTGTGTGAGTGGAAGGTGTAGTGCTCCTAGTGAAGGTAGTGCCCCCTGGTGAGTGCAGTGTTTCCAACACCATGACTAGTGCTAGCATGACTACCAGACGTGGTTGAAGTATTAATTGTGTTCAAACTCGGCATACCATAAGAGAACGAGGTAATGTTAGTCGTAGGACCTGTGTTAACATGTGACTCGAGCATCCCGTATAGGAAATTACATGGATTCGAAGGATCAAATGGGTCGCCCTTGGGTAGATCTGGACCAAACAAACTAGGTTGGGTTTTGGGTTGTGGGTCACCCCCCCAAGCCTCTCTAGGATTTGGGGTGTCAGTGATAAAGTGAGTGCAAAATGTATCAAAAGAATCGGAAGAATCGGAGAGGGCCTTCCAGTGTCCCCTCTGAACACGACGTGTAGCTTCAACAGCTAGTAAACCAGCCAACCGACGAGACTGGAGGAGAGTAGGACCTCGCGCCACTATACCTCTGATAAGTCAATAAATCAAAGTGTCCCCTAATGAACAAACTAACGAACAAAGAATCAAAGAGCACACACCTAAGAAACTATAGCCGAATGCACACAAATGGGACTAGCTCAAAGAGCTCCCGACGCTACAGCTGGTATGTCTTGCCTAGGAGAGGCTTGAGACTCCCTACCTGTAACCGGAGGTAAAAGAATCAGTTATAACAGTTCCCAGACTTCACTGCCTGCATAGGGTCAAGTCCCTATACAACAGGAAACTGTGTTGTCCAACTCCTATCTGACTCAGGACAAACGCAATATAACCACTACGAATGCCCTATGTGATACCTAGGTAAGGAAACTAAGGTCACCAAAATATAACTAATGCTGAGGGGGACAGTCGCAGGTGGGATCCGTCGTATGGTAAGAGTAGCAAATCCTGAAACTCAATAGGTATAGATCCCTCAAGAGTCCCCAGATATGAACAAATCCTGGAAATATCTCCCACATTCAGCCAGTATTGGAAGGCTATCTCTACAACCAACCTCCCGTGACCTTGTGCTTAACTCTGGTTTGAGTAGATCTTCCTAAGAACACTGATGCATATAATGGGTTTCACCACTCCCTGGTCATACACATAATGTTTCGTCTAGTACTCTTGGATTGTTAACTCACAATGATCTATTCTAAGACTCTAAACCTATACTAGTTGGTGCACCCTATAAAAGAAAAATCGTTCTAATCAATTTTAATATTAAGCATTGATTTTAAATGGCTTGTAATTACTCAAAGGATATGGTCGTGAAACTAATGATGTATATGAATCAATGGTATGCACAATCGACAAACTCTAGACTCATCTATCCAATAAAAACACACTACAACAAAATAGCCCTTTAGGGGCAGTTTTGTCTTGCGGGGGTATTGGTAAACCCCCCCCTGAAAGTTTTTTCAGACCTTTGGAGGCGGTCTTTTAAAACCGCCCCTAAAAGTCATGGAAATTGGACTTTTTGGGGCGGCTTTTTTAAATCCGCCCCCAAAAGTCCTGAAAAATGACTTTTGGGGGCGGTTTTTAGAAACCCCCCCCTAAAATCCCAATTCTCACAACTTTTTGGGGCGGTTTGTCAAAACCCCCCCTAAAAGTCATGAGAATTGAACTTTTGGAGGCCATTTTTTTGGAACCCCCCTTAAAAGTCATGAGAATTGAACTTTTGGAGGCGGTTGTTTGAAACCCCCCCTAAAAGCCCAATTCTCATAACGTTTGGGGGCGGTTTGTCAAAACCCCCCCTAAAAGTCATGAGAATTGAACTTTTGGAGGTAGTTTATTTGGAACCCCCGTTAAAATTCATGAGAATTGAACTTTTGGAGGCGTTTGTTTGAAACCCCCCCTAAAATCCCAATTCTCATAACTTTTGGGGGCGGTTTGTCAAACCCCCCCCTAAAAGTCATGAGAATTGAACTTTGGGAAGTGGTTTGTTTGGAACCCCCCTTAAAAGTCATGCGAATTGAACTTTTGGAGGCAGTTGTTTGAAAATCCCCCTTAAAAGCCTAATTATCAAGACTTTTGGGGGCGGTTCTAAAAATACCCCCCGTAAAGGTTTTTTTGAAGGCGGTTATTTAAACCCCCCCCCCCCAAAGTCATGAGAATTCTCATGAATTTTGGGGATTCTCATGACTTTTGGGGGGGGTTTAAAAAACCGCCTTCAAAAAAACCTTTAGGGGGGTCCTTTTAGAACCTCCCCCAAAAGTCATGAGAATTCTCATGAATTTTAGGGGGTTTTTAAATAACCACCTTCAAAAACACCTTTAGGGGGGTCTTTCTAGAACCTCCCCCAAAATTCCTCATTGTTAATTTCTTGGTTGATATTTCATGTAGTGAACAAATTACCTAGTTGATAGATTATATAGTGAACAAATTACTTGGTAATTACTAACATATATTAATGATTTTTGTATTGTATACAAAGAATGCATTGAGTACTTTGAACTTGATCGATAAATAGCTCAAGTGGTTGAGTGCTTTGAGTTTCATTCATGAGGGAGGGATGAGAACTTCTAGGGGGGTCAAGAAGCCCCATGGTTGGTGGGAAAAATCATGGGGCATGATGCTCTATTCTACAATAGTTAGCCATGAGGTTCCTCTCTCAAGTTACTTCATCCTCTTGTTGTGAGAAGAACTAGAGAACATATGGGAATTTGTACAGTTTGAAAAAGAGCAAGCTTCAATAATCCAGGGCTGAGGAAAACGTTAGATGTTAAGGTTAGGTACAAGGTGAGGGAGTTAGAGGTTTACTCTTCCAATATGCATGAATTCATTGCATGGGTCAAGTGTGACAAGTGCATGAGTCATTTACATTCATTGGTTGTGTCAGTTCAGTGTCTTAGTGGCATTATTTATGGTGGCCATTTCAATATTTATAACATTGAGGATGGTTCTCGTGGCCTAGACCATGTCCTATGAACTAAACTTAGGGTCTAATGCGATGTTAATTTTCCATGGGGTTGATGGTCTATGCATGTTACCCTAGATTACCACATAAGAATCTCTAGCCTGCATGTGAGATCATCATGATCATCATTTTCATCATCTTCAATGTCATTGTTGTTGTTGGTTTGTCCATGGTTATGTAAACCAATAAACCAACCATGGTTTCATATTTATAGGTTATGTAAACCAATAATTTTGAGATCTGTAACACCAAAAATTAAAATTTTCCTTCCAATTTCAACATGCTAGTTATTTTCATTACATCACCCTTTCTTCTCATTGTTTTCCCCTTTATGTGAAGGGTGACTCAAGTGGCTCCAATGGACAACAAAACCAACAACTGATGAGCCCAATGTCCGATTGATATAGGGAAATTAAGACACATTCACAATCTAAGAAAACTTCAATAGACTAAAATTTGTATGTAATCAAACTAAATCTAGCTACCCAGTTGTAGAAACTCATTCTGTAACACTAACTCTCAGACATCCTTCTTGAGAAAACCCAATGCCTGATATAAGGAAATCCAAGCTTGAAAACACCCTGTAATATCGCAACTACCAATGGATGGCTTGGCAAGTGTTACATGGCACTAGTTTATGTAACTAACTTGGTATTGGATGTAATTGCTTAAAAAGTGTTTATTTAATCTTGGAATAATTGCATGTAATGTAATCACATAATTTTAAGAATTTAATATCTTCCAACTTGGAACAACCCCAAGTATTTTATTAAGAATGTCCTTCAAATAAAACAAGCAACAACACTACAAAGGGGATATTTTATTAAGGGGATATTTTCTACAATTTCATAATGTGGTAGGCTTTGGTGAGTTTTTGGAGTAGAAGCGAGGCACTTAAGGGATCAGTGGGTTAGTGGACAAGGGTTTCTGGTTTTGTTGGTGCTAGTGGTTAAGTGGCTTATAAGTTATCATGTTATTCGGTTTGGGGCTAGATGTTAAGGTTAGGTACGAGGTGAGGGGGTTAGAGGTTGAAGCTTCCTAGGTGCATGAATTCATTGCATGGATCAAGTGTTCCAAGTGCATGAGTCATTTACATGGGTTGGTTATGTTAGGTTAGTGTCTAATTAGTGGCATTATTTATGGTGTCCATTTGATGGTTCCAGAGCCATGAAATAGGTCTCTAATAATAACATTGAACATCTCTAAGTAATATTTAGCATCCAAGAAGGGATATGGATTCCAATGGGAAGATTTGAGCACTAATGGGTTTTAGGTCACTAAACACGGTCGATAGATGAAACCCAAGCCTTGGGCTCTAAAGTAATATTTTAGGGATCAAGGAAATTAACAAGGCCTTAGTTGATAACATAACATTGATGTAGGAAATCTTAAGTATTCTAGTGGAAATATAGACACCATTAGTAGGTTTTTAGCTGAGGGGATGGGCCTCAAAATACTAGACATGGTTTGAGGAGGAAGACCAACATCTCATGCCTAGAATACATCTATGGCTTATAAACCATGCATAAGTTACAATACCAACACATAATCACTAAGATAACTTGTCCATTAAGCAATGTTCACTATGGGCTTCAAAACCATCAATGCCATCCACTTAGCAATCAATCCAAGGTTTCTTCAAAGTAATGAAACCACGTCAACAAAATAATCTTTAATAATCCATCACCAAAGGTAGATTAACCTCAAAATAAGAATAAATAGTGGTGAAAGCCACTTTTTAATGTCAACTAGATATAAAAAAAGGCATTTAAAGAGGGGATGCTTCATTATAATAACTAGTGATCACAAGGGGATGTCCCAAAATACCCCTTTCAAGGTTACATTGGCTTCATAAAAATGCTCCAAAGTGGGCATACTTAGGATTAACCCCTTCCAAATGATGTATTGATGCTCGACCCATGTTAATCCCTTATACAAATTTTCAACTCAACTATGGTGGACCAATGAATCCAATAGATGAGAGAGAGATCAGACCATGAATGCCTCTATGATGGAAAAACCCACCTAAAATGTAATTAACCTAGGTTTGGATCCATGATTTAATTGTATACTCATGGTAGGGAAGGAAGCTTTGTATAAAAGGACTTGGGGCTGTATACCACCCCTGTGGCATGTATTAGCGATCTCACCTGCCATCAACCTTCACAGTTGTGTTATCATACAGTAATGTAATGGAGATGCGGCCTAAGAGTGAAAAAACAGGCCCTATATATTGATATAGCATGGAATCAAAATACAATCCCATGCTTGAAATTGCATATTGGTATTCACCAAGGTTGGTCACACTTTCCTCCACCAACCACACATGGCCTATTAAGGGTATCACTGACCTATGATTTAGTATGTTGGTGCCATTAGGTGGTTTTGAGAATTATGAAGGTGTCTTAGGGCCTTCGAAATAGCAATATTATAGGGATGAAGACCTTGACTTTGGCTCTAAAGAAACCATTGAGGCATTTAGAGACATGCATAATTCCTCAAAGAATCACATAATACCTTCCATGGGTACAAAATGTTGTTATGGACAATCCTTTCATTGGATCTAAAGGGTTAGACACAAATTATGATCTTGATGATTCAAATATTGAGTTGGATGAAGTCTGAGATCAATTTGATATGGATATCTAATAAATGTTATTTAATAAAATTCTTAGTTGATTCAAACTGAGTACTCTTATGGTTTTCCCTTATTGATTTGACCTCCTTCTTGATTCAAATCCTAATGGTGAATTTCTTTTCACACTCTCCATGACTTAGATGGATAGCTGACAATAGGTCAATCTCTTATGTTATTTATCCTTGGTTTAATAAGCAATACTTGTCTATGGGAAAATGATGAAAATTGTCATTTTCATCATTGTAATCATCATCATCAGCATTCTCATGATGAATGTCATTGTTCTCATTTTCATCAACATCATTGTCATCACAATCCCATATCTAAGAACATGGCTATGGAGGATAACCTTCACATAGATAAATAATAGGTTGAGGTATTGTTTGTTATATAGATTATCTATACAAGCCAATCCACCAACTAAGAATGGTCATCCACCACCACCACCCATAGAATCAAGAAAGAGATCTCAAATTGCCAATCCTTACTATGTCTAAACCTGGTAAGTTTCCTCGTCTTAATTCTAATTAAACCTCAAGCTCCAATCCAAGTGCTTCCCTTCTATCAATTCATTTAAGTTTAATATTTATGATCATACCCCATTGGAACCCAAACAAATTGATTTATCAAAAAGTGTCTATAGAGTCCTTAGAGCAATACTTTCCAATCCCTAGCCAACACCATTTATGGTTGAGAATATGAAAATATCTAATTGTCTTTGACCCCCTCCATCCATTCTTGTTTAATGAAAACATCCTTGGAAAATGCTTTCACAGTGGTTCATCTTTCATAAATCCAAGAATTTGACATTTGATAATGAAATACAAATGCCAATGACAATCCCTATTAATCATTACTGCGGTCCCAAAGGATAACACAATAAGACTAGATTCCTATCATGTTATTCCATGCTAATGTATTTAGAGCATAATATTGCTTTGAGAACTCTAATTTTTTCAAAGTAATAGTGCCTAAACCATGGCCTAATAGTGCTTAAACCATGCTCTAGCGAGTTAAAGTCAAGAGTGCATCACCGACAAGAAGGGATGAAAGGGTAGGGGCACATTGAATAGGTGGATGGGCCTTTACAACCCAAAATCCAACTATGATCTTTTTAATTGAAATAAACATAAATATATTCCATTGGAGTTGAAATTACCATTGATGTTTTTTCCCCCTAACCTCAAATATTTTTGGGCAACTAAATTCGAACCTACTCCCACTTGATGTGATATTTTGGATAGTGTAACTACAAAAATTGAATTTGTCTTTTGGTGAGCCATCACATGGAGAATGTGCGCCTTATTTTGGATCGAATATGCAAACCGGATTAGTTTTTGTGGAATGTAATGATTTTAGATGATATGCCAAGAATGGTCCATGAGGAAGCCCTAATCTGTATTACAAAATGAAGCAAGGTGGCCATACATCCAAACCATTTCACATTCCTCTTTTTCTCAAAGTGGGTGCTAGCCTTTCAGCCTTTTCGACTCTGCGAAAGGTAGAGAAGATTCATGAAGACATTTTCAGAGGTGGGTTTGAGTAAGATGTTTTTATCGTGGGATCATACATAGGTTTACTAAATGTAGGAGTATTGATGATGCACACCAGGTGTTTGAAAAAACATTTGAGTGAGATGTTGCATCATGGAATATAACGGTGTGCATGTAATGCTGATTCTAGAAATGCTTGAGTGAGACACTATATCCTGGAATTTGATGATTGCAGCTTATGTACAACATGGGTATGGTGAAGAGGATTTAAAACTATTTGGTCAAATGCATCAGGGAGGCATTAATCCATATTGGATCACCTTTTCTTGTGCTATGGGTTCAAGCACCATATCGGTGACTCTTAAATAGGGTAAGCAGATTCAAAAATAAATTGTCAAAGTTGGATTTGAGTCCTATGTGTTGGGTAATTCCCTTATTACCATGTATGCCAAATGAAAAATGGTTGGACAGTTTGAAAAGCCTTGATATGAATATTTTGAGGAGTTTAATGCAGTAAATATTCCTAGCTACAGGGGAGATAACAATAATGGAGACACCTTTGATGAAAAATCCCATGTTCCTAATCCAGAGGGAGTGATCATAGCTTATTTCCAATCAAAAGCCATAGTGAATTTGCTCCATGATTTTGCAATGGAAGGTTCTGTTGCAATGCAATTGCTGAAAACCAATGGAATTTGGATTTCCCCCATTTACAGAACGCATCCCCCCAAAGGTTTTTAGAGTAGGTTGAATTTGACCCATACCGCTTTTTCCTTCCTCCCTTTTCTACATTTCTTAGTAGACAAAGCCTTGTACACCCAACTCTGATAATTGATCACATGCTATATATTAAGAGGAATTAAGTGAACTTATAGACCTACTCAATGATTGAAGAGGCTGATCAATACATAAGTCATCAATTTATATCATGTCTTGGTGCGAGTTTTCCCACATCCATCCCCCCTTGTGCTTGGGATTACCAATGTTCAACATTTTTAGTTCTCATTCCATTGACATCTACTCCTTTCAACGTACTTCCTTGGGGTTTTTGATAACAATCAAAATCTTATTTCATTTCAAGTTTTCACCCCTATTTATTCTCTACCCTTTCCCCCAAGTGCCTTGATCCGAAATCTGACATTTCCTCGATGCATTTTGAATTATTCGAGCTTTTCCTTCTCCAATTTTTTTGGCAAATTTGAGTGTGGAATCACTTGCTAGATGATCATAGGGCTTGATTAGATTACGGTAGGTTCATATTTTTTGCCTATTGTTTTTATCATGCTCATCGAGATGGCCATTCTGAGTGCGGGCCTTTGGTCCCACCGTGCTTCTGCTTCAATGTTTGCTAATATTTCTGCATTGACCACCTTTAGGTGATGGTTTTTCGTATTGTAAAGCTCTAATACAACTTTTTACTTAATAAAAAGGCTGTTTTTTTTTTTCTGTGTGAAAAAAAACCTCGAAAATCACAACAGAATATTGACATAGTACAAGGTTTGGACATACTTCCAATTCCCAACCTCTATTTCATTTTCCTTTAGGAGTCCCTCTTTTAAATCCACCTCCACCAAAATACACTTTACTATTCCAGAATTCATCCTTTGATAACTTTGATCCACCTCTATAAAATTCCCTTGACTATTTCCCATAGGTTTGAAGATATCCACAGAGTCACGGACCAAAACTCTAAAGGCATACTTGACATTTTTATCCATACAATATGGATTGTAGATCTCTTTGTTTGAGGATCTCCCAGACTTCATTAACATACACTGAAAAATGGTTCGAATGGGTTTTGCGCAAAGGGTTTAGATGGTTTGGAGTCTGATACCTTCATTTTACCATTGAGCTACCATGGGGCCTACCAATTAGATTTGAAAACTATTGTGGCATCAAAGATACTTTATTGGGTTCAGAGAATTTGAGCAAAAAAATGCATAAAATGAAGAAGAGCGCCCTTTGGGAGATCCAGAGTTCAAATCGCTGAGAGTGGAGGAGGATAATTCAAGGGACGTTGATGAATCGAGGGATTTGGGCATTGGAAAAGAAGGAAATTGTGGTTTGGTAGCTGAGGAAAATGTGGAATTGAAGCATGAGAGTTTGGATAATAGGGTTTTGGGAATGAAGCTTGGGTGGATGAGGGATTTGGGGATGAATATTTTGGGTGTGAGGGTTGGTGGAAGCTTCAAGCGGATTCACTATTATATCCCACTACTCTGTGGTCGATTGCAATGGTTGTTGCTCTTCTGGGGATTGTGATTCTACGGAGGCACTGGAAACACGAATGCTGGAATGACAAGCATCTAAGGCTACCACTCTGTGCTAAGGATCAGGTATCTTGAATTTCTCATTTTATGTCTGTAGATGCTTAGTTTTTAACAGGCTTTGAGGCCTACATGCTCTGTAATACCACTTCTATTCGAATCAAAAGGGAAAATTGAAATTAATCAAGATTTAGTCAAATGTTTGAGTCTGTGTTTGAAAATCCGAGTCATGAAATTTCTTAGTTCATTTAGTTTTTTGCTAGAAAATGTGTGTTGGAGAGAAAATTATGGTTGCAAATATTTTTTTGTTTATTATTTATTATGTGGTCTCACCACTAGAAAAAAATGTTCTTTTTATATTATACACATGGGTGTTTTTCAATTTTGAATTTTGTAAAATGGCTGTATGAGATTTTGATCACGAAAAATGAATTTGTAAATAGTCATTACACCAAGGTGACCATATAGCTCAGTTGGAAGAGATGTGTTGTGTATGTATTTGCACTTGGGATTTTTTTATTCCTATCTGCAAGTTTATAGATTCAAGTTTAAGATGGACCTATGCTATTTTATAGTCCAGGTCGGTTAGGGTGATCCTTTAACTCTGTGTACACTTGTAGCAGTAAATTGAGTATAGATGGTGCAATGGGTGCATAGGATATTGAGTGAGGACACTAGCCCAAATCCAACTTAACTAGGTTCTGATCCATCCAAGCTTGAGGATGCATATGTCCCTCACCATATTTGCAATCATGTCTTTGAGTGACCACTGGCTATCCAATGATGATTGAAATACCAACTTACGACCTATAATGTTTTGTGGGTCAAGGGGGAGAAAATATGGAGGATCCTTCAATTACCTCCATATTCTTCTTTCTCCTCTCTAGAGTTTACACTTTCTATCTAACGATAAATGAATGGTTAGCCTCATAAAATCTACAGTATGCATCAATTGTTTTTTAGCAGCGAGTTTTTCTTAGTAGCTAGGTATTTTCCTTTCAATAGGCAGGTGCCTAACTTCATTAATGCTTTTGATGGATTGGCTTATGTAGGGGGTATCTCCTTATGTTTCCCTCTAGACCCCTTCATTTTTTTCATTCAGATGGTCAGGGAAAGACTAAATTTTTTCTTCACTCCCTTTATTGTCTAGGTCCTATATGGTCTATTGCTCTGCTTATCCTTTCATCTTATCTACTGGTTTCATATGTAGGATGAAGAGAACTTTGTTTTAATTCCATTGTTGTCTATTTAAAAATGGGAGAGATGAGCTGGAAGAGGTTGACTATGGGATGTGGATTGCCGAGGTTGGGAATGCCAAACAATAATGAGTGATTGTTTTTCCCCTTCAAGAAGTTTCCAAAAGGATGCACCATGTGATTCCTTCTCTCTCCAATTAATTTTAGCAGGGTCTAGAATTTTCCTGCTCACTTGTGTCTGCAGCTTTTCACCCTAATGGAGATTGTACTAAGAATTATTGAAATCATATTAGAGGTATCCTTTCCTAACCTTTTAGCAAATGATGACTCCAACCTACCCATCCAGATTGTCTCTCACTTTTTTTCTCAAGCCACCCACCTCCGCATGTGCTCCATTATCAATATGGGTTAGGTGGATCTCGCTCCCCCAAGATCACCAAAAATATGATGGGAAGCATGATTATCATGCCTTGTCCCTCTATGGAACCCAAGTTATTTTGGTTCTAGCCATCTTCAATATTAAATAATCAAACTTTCGAGCTTGTTGAGATTCACATCTTCTAGTAGTTCATGCTAGGCCAATATTAGGTGTTCTTATCCCAATCGACCTTAACACTAAATACAATTTTTGGTAATCCTTGAGGGGAACATGGGGGTGAGCTTGGGTCCAAAATTGAAAAAAAATACACATGGGTCATGAAATCCTTGTTCCATAAGTTCAAACTATTCCTCTGGGTGCCCCCATGGCTAGCTCAAGGTGTAAGGTACAACCATGTGGCAATGTAACTTTGTCAATGCTATGAACCTGAATGAGAATCTGGAGGTGGGCTTGGGCCTATAATTAGGTTATCACTAGAAAGTTTCAACCCATACATGCAATATTCCCCCATGGATACCTTAAGGTGCTAGATGAAGCATGTGATATTGGAACCTTGACTGAGGGTGTGAACTCTTCACTTCCCTTTGCTAGTATCTAATGATCTAGATTGCAAATATAACATGTCTGGTTATGACTCATGCTAGTATTAGATTTGATTTTGTATCAGTTACATGCATCCTGGTATAGTTTGTTGCGATGTAAGGAATTTCCCATATAATGAAGCTTATTCTTCTTATTACAACTTGGTGCATGTTATCCCTTCATGAAATTTATAATAGTGAAAAATAGGTTAGCATGTCATTTTTCATTGTCTGAAACAGGTTAGCTTATGTCATCCTTTTTTATTCAATTTTAATTTTGTTCATGCTAATTTAGTTTTTTTTTTCAATTTCATTTTTTAAATGACATTTTTAATTATTTGAAATAGGTTAGCTTATGTCATCCTTTTTTATTCAATTTTAATTTTGTTCATGCTAATTTATTATTTTTTTTCAATTTCATTTTTTAAATGAAAAAGTTGTATATATATATATATACAAAAAAATTGTTCAAAGCTCAAACTTTAAACTAGACTTCATGAAGTTGGACAAAATTTAGATTCCATAGAGCTTTTTCAAAAAATATCAATTCATACCTATATCGGCTATAAAATATCAATTCTAATTTGATTTTTTTTTTTCAATAAGATTCGTCATTAAATTCACCTATATATATAATTATTAAAATGTTAAAATATATTAACAATTTTAATGTCAAATTTAATTAAATGTAGTATTAATACATTACATTTTTAATATATTTAATGCATATTAATAAAAAAATTATATATATATCAACTTTGTGAATAAAAAAGTTGTGCATCACATAGCAATTAGCATCACCCACCCACAGAGACCATAATGTAACCTAAGAAAGATCCTACCTAGTCCTTGGGGATTCTACTAGAAAATGAAAAGGATCAAGAAAAGATTGAACCAACATATATTGAATGCCTACCCAAAACCCTAAGAATTCCACTTGCAAATGAAAAATATTGGGAAGAGGTTGAACCAACATACAATGTGGACTAACAGAGAATGTTATCTTCTAAAACTAAACCAAGAGTAAACCTCCACAACAATTTGAGAATAGATCATTTACAAAAACCAAGGGAAGTTTTCTAAAATTGAAGTCAGGATGGGGGTTGGTTTAATTAATTCCACACATGCCTAACCATCCCATTACCAGGGCCTTCATAATGTTGGGGGTACGATGCGACAAATGAATATCATGGATGCTTGGGTAAATATTAACTGTGTTGGGTATGCAATGGATAATGAGCCACTTATCCTTGCAATTAGTTCGAGCCATTAAATAATTGATTTACATGTAATGGTGGAAAGGAGGTCAAACATTTTAGAGTTGTAATCTGTAGTGTTCATAATAGTTGTGGCATTTCCTTTATTGGCTTTTAGGATCACTATTTGGATTGGCACTACGCCATTGGGAATTTTTGAGCCTTGTAATAGAAAAATGTTGTAGCAGAGATCATTCTGGGCATACTCCAAGAAAGATAGGGTAATGTTTGAAGACTTTTGAGGCATTTTTTTATCTCCCAGCATCTCTACTATTTAGTTTTGGGCACATTCAGACCTACAAGTCAGTGGCAAACAATCATGATAGTTTCCTTGAATCAAAAATAAATATAGGCATATTCCAATATGGGGAACTAAGGAATCATAGATTAGCTTCGTGTTACTGAAAGAGAAGCCATATATCCATAGATCCAAGTGAGTCTGTGTATAAGGCAACATTGAAAGGTTTTATATCAAAATGTGGGTATTCTCTGGAGCATTTTTCTGTAGTGGTATCCCATAAGGTGATTTTGTGAGAGCTAATTCATAAATTGGAGTGCAGCATTTAGTCATTTCATGTCATCTGACAGAGCTTCCATTCAATCATATGTTCACCCAAATCATCTTTTGGAAAAGATAATTATCATTGAAATGGTCCATCACTACCAAAATATAATTATTGCATCTACTTGTTCTATTGATAAATCTTCGTAAAAGTCCATTGAGCTTCATAAAAAAATTTCTAGATTGTTTCCCCTCACACTGTGGTATTTCTACCACAAAGTACATAGAAAGTATATTTACATAGCAATTTTCTAGTTGGACCTTTTAGCCCAGAGCTTTGTACTAGGATTCCAAACAAAAAATATTTAAAACATTTAAATTACAGGCTCATTTATTTAAACTGGCATAACTTGATATCCGTCATACTAACCACACATTTACAGTTTATACATATTCTGATCTGATACCTTCCAAAGGTAAAAAATGAGATATTTCAGATAGTTTCATCTTTGCAAAACAAATTAAAATTACTTAGGTGCTTAATAGTAAGTTTTTATGCAAAAGAATAAATAGATATAGTTTTAGCATATCTTTAAGTCTTTGTGATGATTCAGTTGTCACAAATGCTCACCGTAATGACATGAACCTTCCACACAATTCTAGAGCCATGTCCGAAATGTTGATCTATACCATACTTCAAGAAAAATATCCTGATACAGTGGCGCTCCTACCCCAACCAAAAAATTGTCTTCCATAATAATGAAAGAATCTGATTCAGCAACAAATTTATTAATTTCCCTTTCTTTTGGCTTGCATGCTTGAACCTGATATTTGGGGTGTTGCAAGCTATAAACATAGCCGTGTATTATAGTGATATGCACATAGTACTATATGGTATTCATGGTGGCACTTGGTTTTGATGTCTGCAGTAGTAACTTTGAATTTTGTAATTGTTCAGTATATAATTCAACCTTTGCCTGCATTTGTAACTGTCTAAGAAACTGGATGTGCCTTAGACCCCCCCATGTATCTCGTATTGATATGTTGGGATTCGGGACACATGGGTCTTATATGTCTGACAGGTGTGGGTTCATTGTGTCCGATACATGTGTTCCAAAAGATATATCCCACACAAGTTGGATTCTTAGAATTTCCACGTACAGGCTTTGAATGTGTTCAAAAGGGTGTAGATGTAGCCAATGAAAGCTTTACTGATTGTTCTATTGTATTTCTGCTAAAATGTTGATTGAACAACATTAAAGGGAATTCCACATGCATAATGCAATGGGTAATTATACTTTCAGATTCTGCTCTTCTTCATTTTCAACCATTTTACACAATGGATTGGTGTTTAACCCTTTTTGAGAATTTTCGACATTCATTGGCACTTAACTTTTTTGATATTGGTAAAAGGAGGCATGCCCCTTCATTTATCGTTCTGCTAAAATGTTGATTGAACAACATTAAAGGGAATGCCACATGCATAATGAAATGGGTAATTATACTTTCAAATTCTGCTCTTCTCCATTGTCAATCATTTTACACAATGGATTGGTGTTTAACCCTTCTTGAGAATTTTCGACATTCATTGGCACTTAAATTTTTTGATATTGGTAAAAGGAGGCATGCCCCTTCATTTATCGTTTCATGTAACAGCTCCATCTTGCTCTCTCTGAAGGTTCATAAAATCTTCGATTGATAAGTTATTGCAAAATTTAATTCCATTTCTAGGCAACTAAAGGAAATGGGATTTCAACTGAGTATATGGGCCAACATAAGGGTACTTGCAAAATAAGCAAACCAATTTGGGATTTTCTGAACCACCATATCTTCCTCCACCGTTTTTCTCTCTGTGATCCTTGGCTACTACCTATTTTTATTCATTGCCAAATCGAGGAAAGTGATGCAAGTCATTTGGGTCATAGGAGAAAAATATAAAAAACATAGACACTTGGATTTTCTAGCATTTGTTCTTTTTTGACATCTAAAGATACCCTTACCTCAACTGGATTTCCATCTTTCTGAGTTGGACTCATGGATTTTCCATTGTTTGTTCTTTGACATCTCTGAAGATATCCTCACTTGTGGATTTGCATCTTTCTGAGTTGTGTTGTTGATTGGATCTGTATTGGTTCCTTCTCCACAACATCGATTTTTATGTGTAAAGACTACTAGTTCAATAGGATTGGTCATTGTTTTTTTAGTGATCAGTGCCTTTTGTTTCTTGTTCTTGATTTTACAAAACAGTCTTCTATGCCTGGAAACTACAAAACCCCCTCTTTTCATTGTTGTTATGTGCTCATACCTGATTCTTCCAAATGTAAAATTGTGACATGCTAGGATTTGGGAGGGTTTTTGTGCAAATTATAATGAAAAATTAAAAATGAAGGTCTACACTTCCAGAGCAGTAATTAGCTGTGTGAAGGCTTCAGCGGCTCATATGTATAATCTTTGTAGTATAAAAAAAACCAGACTGTTTCTCCCTTCTCAAGGTGTTTCTCAGCTGTGAACAGTGAAAATTTACCGCTTGATGCCTAGTAGTGGAAAAATCTCACATTTTAGTATAGGCTCAAGTTCTAGTTGTGGTACAATAGTATAAACTGAAAAAGTTTTGCTAAGTACTTATGACTGAAATCCTTGCCACCGACCAAAAGTGTTTTGCAACTACACATAGAATTTTATTGCATTGAGCAAAGAGAATGTTGTGTCTGCATTGATGTTGCATAGAAGGCATCTTCGTGCAAGCGTTTTTTCCCATCATGTTCAAGAGCCATCTGCATTTGCAAGATATTGTGGATCTTGGAGATCTCTGCGCAACTTATCTCTTGCGCCACAATTGTCAGAATGTTCTTGTGGATTCGTGACACTGTCAGAGCTCCTGTCAACCTCCAACCTTCCGGCTTGCATGTCTGAATGTCTATCTGTTGGACAAAAACAAGAAGGGTCGCAGTTCATCAAGACTAGTAATGGTTTAATAGGAAATCCAATAATACTATAGATTTTGTTAAATTTGCATGAAGAGATTTGGTTTATGGGATGAAAACACATCTCATTGTGGCAATCCTTCATATAAGTAACAATGCTGGAATGCAAGAATATGAGAGAAAACAAGTGTTCCAAAGTGCTACTCATTTGGATGTGTTCCTTGGGGTGGTTATCTGCTTTGGTTGTACTGGATGTTTTAAGCTTGTTTCCGATGTGCAATGCTCTCTAGCTGTGTATCCTCAAATTCTGCTTTGTAGTTGATGTCTCTTAATGATAGCCTCTTCCAAATGTTGTTGTATGGCTCACAATGGAGTGGGGAAGTGTTGCTTGTGGGATTTATCTGCTATGGTCGTGCTTGCTCATGTCAACCTGTCTCTGACATGCGTCATCATTGATACCTTTTTTGCAATATCTTCTAGCTTTGCATTCTAGAATTATGTGTCCCATCTGTTGTTTTCTAATGTTAACCCCTTGTTGGTGTGGCTGTATGGCTCACATGGAGTAGGTAGTGTTGCTTTGTCTCCACTCATCTTGTTCCACATACCTGACAAGTTCTATATTCCCATTCTCCCTTGGGTTCCTTCCATCTTCCTATTTCACATCCTAGATGATGTGAGCTTGCCCTTAGTTGGGTTGTTATATGCTTCTTCCCACGTAATGTTTATTTTCAGGTATTCTTGTAATATGATTTCGCACACACTTTTGAATTTTTCTATGTAATATTATTTGTTTTTCTTTGCAGTTCTTTTGCATTTGCTATTTTTGTAACAAGCCCATGGGTTGATTTTCAGCTCCTTTTTTCCCGTGGATCTTTCTTCCACTATTCCAACTTTTGAACCTCTTTCCAGATTGTATCTACCATGCATTTCTTCTTTTTGTAAGGCCTCTTTGCTGTTTTAGTGGAAGTTCTTTGTTGTTTGTTTCAGAAACTCTATAACTGTACATAATTAGCATCTGTATTGCATCCTTTTTTATTGGTAATATAACAGTTTCTTCTAAAAGTTTTCATAAGGGAGTGGATGCCTTTATTCAGATTAAGGTTGTCAGTTTGTGTTTCTACACTGTCTCTGGTTCCACCTTTTTGATATGATTGGTCCCCCTACCTCTCATCTACACAGTAGCACTAGTATTCAGATTAAGGTTGTCATTTGTGTTTCTGCACTCTCTATCTGCTTCCACTTTTTTGATATGATTGATCCGTGTACCTCTCATCCACATACTAGCACCGGTGTTACGAGTCTAAATAAAAGTGATTATTCCTAATCCCAAATATCCACTGTCCTGAACCTATTTGGAGTAGGGAGGTGACCTTCAACCCCCTGGGAGCCTATTCCTTGTGTATTTCTCCCAATTTAGCCTTTCACTGAACTCCAAACATAGGTATTTATAGTTCTGGGTGTTATCTAAAGGCTAATATTTTAACTCGAGTTTAGCTCTCTGCCTTCTTTTTGAGAGGGAATATAATCATCTTAATGTTTTATGTGTTGACTTGGTGGCTGGTAAATACTTCCCATATTCATAGTATGCCAAGTATAAAGCTTGTCTCATGGCCATGTTTTCCATCAAATTAGTGGTCCTGAGTATGGCAAGTATGAGGAGTTACCTTTTAATAAACGTTGCATTGAATGGTCTATGTCAACTTTGAAATATTATCATGGCAACAATATGACTTGTGCACTGATTGGGAAATCTAAGTATTTTGAACTATTTATAGCATCATGTTTTAGGGGAGGCGTTAAAATTGTGGGTGCTTTATCTTGTATGTAAACATGGAGTTACCTGCAAGAGAATTTGTATACTATATACTATTTATTGGGGTCCACCTTAAAGTTACCTTTTAAGAAATGTTACATTGAATGGTCTATGTCAACTTTGAAATATTATCGTGGCAACAATATGACTTGTGCACTGATTGGGAAATATAAGTATTTTGAACTATTTATAGCATCATGTTTTAGGGGAGGCGTTAAAATTGTGGGTGCTTTATCTTGTACGTAAACATGGAGTTCCTGTAAGAGAATCTGTATACTATATACTATTTATTGTGGTCCACCTTAAACATCTGTGGGTATTATGGTTTGGTTCTTATTGTCTTCACATTCAATTTTTTTATAGAGCTATAGTTCTATAGACTATTACTATTATGATGTATACATTGAAACCAGTTTTTGACTACTTTAAAGGATGCAATTTTCATGTATTTTAGGTTATCTAACTTTTGTAGATTAATCATTAAACATAGAGATTAAATTATCCCTGAAGTGTTGTTTTGTAATATATGTTTTGCACAAAATTCTCAGTACTCTTTATGTTTATTCTCAGTAGATTCGATGTTCTAACTCTAATAACTGCAATTTTGTACTAATCAAGGGGTATACATCTTTTAAATATTAACAAGCAGGAAGTTGTAGCCTCGTCTTTATCTGATAAAATTTTATGTGGGTATGTATGTATTTCAACAGTCTCAGATGCAGAATCATATGGTGACGATGCAGGGCAATGATCTATCATGATACATAAGAGGTCATGAATTACTAGTTAGTACATATCCAACTGAATTTAGATGCCTCATTTTGGGAGGATCAAACAAGAACCATTCATTTAACTTACTTTTGTGTTATGGTGCAAAGATTTTAACTTGATGCAATGATAGGTAGTTGTGATAGCTTTATTTTACATTGGAAGTTGCAACTTGTATGTTGCCGCACATGTGAAAATTGTTGTCATTGTAGGCAATGCTATGGAGTTGATTTTGTAAAGTTTCTTAAAAAATATTCATGACTATCTAATTCCATTAATGGATTTGTTTCAAACTGGATGGCATGGACAGAATTTGTTCATGTGACATTTTATTAGCTATAACTTATAAGAAATTTTGAATTTTAGGTTGTCTATTTGGATGGAGGTTTTCCTGGGTGCATTTAGGTGAGCCATTTTTATTTGACTCTAATGTCCCAGTGTTTGGTTTGCAATTGGTGAGATTTGTTAGCTTATTGTTTTGGTTAATTTGTATATTTGATTCTGTCAACTGTTTTATACCAACTTATTTGTCTAAAGTTTCTAGCGTCCCTTTCTAGTTTCAAGTGTATGCAAATAAATACACATCTTTGTACTCATTATTTATAAAAGTTTCATGTTTATGAACTTCAGTAAATTCATTATTTATAAAAGTTTCATGTATCTGAAATTCAGTAAATTCATATTTTCACATCTTAGTTCTGCTTTAAGGAAATGAGGTTGTGTACCCTATATTCATGTGTCTTTTGGATTTAATATTTTAGCTAGGAACCTCTTTTGGATGTAATATCTTAGGTGGAAACCTATGGGGTGTAGTGGAGAAATAATCTACATCATATGAATCAGTTCAGATATTTGGAAACAGGTCATTCAAAGAATTAAAAATTAGCCAACTTTTTGTTAATTGTTCAACCATGCTGCTTCTGTGTTTTTCTTTGACCATGTTAAAAGCCATCATTGTGTACATGATTTTAGGGTTTTTTCTCGTATTTTACAGCAAGGAGTTGTGAATTAGTTTTTTTGTTAAGCTCGATTATATTAAAATTGAACTAAAAGAGAATATACAGAGAATTAGTTTGCTAGTCTTCTACAGGGGAAACCAAACGAACTTCAAGACAGTAGATTGTCATTTTTAACCAGTGTAGTTCTAATATCCTTCTTGTTATTGTTTCTTGAGCTAAGAGTAAATTAATTATAATACAAAATTTCTAGATAAAAGCTGGTAAATCTTAAAAGGGGTATCAACATAGAAGAAACTAAATAACTTGATCATCAAAAACTGAAATCATGGGAACCCTTTGTCCTAGAACTGGAACATGTGCTGCTGTGAATTCAAGTCTACTTGTGGCTTTACCAATAATGTTGAGCTTAAAATCCATTAATTCAAGTCCCCGGATTTAGAACCTAACGCTGACCTTAACATCCATTAATTCGAGTCCCCGCCTTTAGCAACTAACGTTGACCTTAACATCCATTTTTTGCATCTGGGCTTGAATTTCATCCAACAGAAGTAGCAGAGCGCATTGTGTTCCTCCTTTTCTTGTCCATGAGGACCTTACAAACAAATCTTAAACATTCACGTAAATAGAAACAGTAGTAAATAACTCTTTAGCAAGGATTCATTACCAAAATGCCACCATTATAAAGTGAGAATTCAATGATGTTTATCAGGAGCAATGCGAATATATTTAGACTTCTATTGTATCTCAAACTTGGTCATTTCTTGTAGCATAGCAGACTTATTTAATGATCTGAGAATAGAGGCAGAAGACGACTGTGTTGGTCACTTAGATGGCTGAGTTATGTAGTGCAGAACTCCTTCTTGGTCCACGTGGGAAAGATCTCTTCTCAATGCACAGTCTCAATACCCAACATTCACACCCAGCTATGAAAAAGAATTCACCACAATACAATAACACAATATGACGGTCAAGTCACTAAGTCTCTATTGAAAGCTTCTGATTTTCTTTATCTAATTTCATTTACTGAATGTTTTTGTATATCAGAATATGATCACAGGATCAGCTCAAATGGGTGGAGGTATTCTTGTTGTATCTACCCCTAATGGACCCATGCCTCAAACTAAAGAGCACATCTTGCTTGCTCGTCAGGTTTTCTTTTTGACTTCTACTATTGCGCATATTGCCTTTCTTTTTCAATTCTAGTATAACTCAGATTGCCTTTCTTTTCCGACGAGATGCATATTTTCATAGTTTGTGGCTTGTTGTAAACAGGAAAGCTAGTGCATCAATTTCTGCTTGGAAAGCAGGAATAAGTGGCACAATTTGTTTATATATCTTTATTCTTGAGGCAGGTAGGAGTGCCATCTCTGGTATTTTTTATTAATAAGGTTGATGTGGTGGATGACGAAGAGTTGTTGGAGCTTGTAGAAATGGAACTTCGTGGTATGCGGCAATAACCTAGGACTTTACTTGAGGCTTTCATCTCTTTTGTGTATGTTGATTTGCATGCACTAAGCTTCCGTTTCATCTATATTTTTAACATATTTAAAATTTGATTTGTGATCACTGTGACAGAGTTGCTTAGCTTCTACAAGTTCCCGAGTGATGAGATCCCTGTTGTGAGGGGTTTTGCATTATTAGCTTTACAGGGTACCAATGATGAAATAGGAAAGAAAGTTGTTTTGAAGTTGATGGAAGCAGTGGATGAGTGTTAAGATTTCATATGATAAGACAGAAAATAGCAGCATTACATTCCATTTCACAATAATAGCATATGCAGGATCACTGAAGAAACAACAAGCATAGCATAAACACAAGAGACACAGATTTATCCTGGGAAACCCTCATGGGGTAGAAAACCCAACAAAGCTTCCTCAATATAGATGACCAACAATATACAAAGATGCAAACCAAATACATATCTCCTCCTTCACCATAGCATACCTCTCCTCCACAAGTGCGCTACATTCTGAGTGAGGGAAGTATCTCAAATGAGGAACACACCTCCTCTATATATACACATCTACGACTTGTACTTTATATTAAATAGGTCGGCCCCAAATTTACCAGTGGGTTAAACACCCCACTACAACTGACTAGGACGACCCCACTAGGGTGGTCTAACAACCCTTTGACCCACATAACACATACAGGGCTGACCCCCACTAGAGAAGTCTAATAACCCAATTTACCACATTTCGACGGAGGAATAAACATCTCCGGAAATACAATAAGATCTTCATGGAGGAATGAAACATCTCCCGAATAATAAAGTACAAATATAATATTCTTTGAAGTTACAATATCTCAACACTCCCCCTTAACGAGAAGGATATTATAACAGCATATGCACAAGAAAGGAGTCATCAACATCATACATGATACATCTATAAATCATTGGAATCTTTCTCAACATCATCAGTAACTCAAGCAGTTACTGGAACATCTTCAATACTGGAACATCAACATCTTTAGTACTGAGTCTTTATCTTCTGCAGCACTCGAACAGCTACAACAACATCAACATCTGGATCCTCACGATCATCAGCATCGTCATCATACGATCATCAACATCGGGATCATCTCGATCTACAGCATCTGGATAATCACGATCTACAACATCTGGAACATCTCAATCTACAACATCTGGATCATCACGATCTACAGCATCTAGATCATCTCGATCTACAGCATCTAGATCATCTCGATCTACAACATATGGATCATCACGATCTACAACATCTGGATCATCTCGATCTACAACATCTGGAACATCTCGATCTACAGCATCTGGATCATCTCGATCTACAGCATCTAGATCATCTCGATCTACAGCATCTGGATCATCTCGATCTACAACATATGGATCATCTCGATCTACAACATCTGGATCATCACGATCTACAGCATCTGGATCATCTCGATCTACAGCATCTGGATCATCTCGATCGATGGTATCTGGATCATCTCGATCTACAGCATCTGGATCATCATGATCTACAGCATCTGGATCATCACGATCTACAACATCAGCAACATCATCATCTAGATCAACACGATCAACAGCATCATCATCTAGATCATCAGTATTAGTATCCACACCAATACAAGTCTACACATCATCAATACAAGTATCCTCATCAATACAAGTATACATACAAGTATCCTCATCAATACATATCATCAATACAAGTATCAATACATCAATACAAGTATCCTCATCAGTCATAATAGCAGCATACCCTGCAACACACACAATCATATTATAGGATGATCAATACCGCTCTCTTTAGGACATAGGTCCATGGATGATACAATCCAGATCAAGTTCCAAGATGATTAATCCTTATCACTTTAAGACAAGTCTCATGTCTAGGGACGATGCAATCCCATCACGTACATTTTGAACCTAGTTCACGGACGATGCAGTCTTCTCACGTACATTTTGAACCCAGTTCATGGACAATGCAGTCCTCACGTACATTTTGAACCCAGTTCACGGACGATGCAGTCCTCTCACGTACATTTTGAACCCAGTTCATGGACAATGCAGTCCTCTCACGTACATTTTGAACCCAGTTCATGGATGATGCAGTCCTCACGTACATTTTGAACCCATTTCACGAACAATGCAGTCCTCTCACATACATTTTGAACCCAATTTATGGACGATGCAGTCCTCACGTACATTTTGAACCCAGTTCACGGACGATGCAGTCCTCTCACGTACATTTTGAACCGAGGTCCGGGGACGATGCAGTCCTATCTTCAATTCTCGGAGACATAAGTCTACAGATCAATTCTGGGACCAAAGTCCGGGGAAGATACAATCCCCTACCTGTTCATTCAAGACTACATTCTCAGAGACCCAGTCTACGGCTCAATTCTGCGACTGAAGTCCGGGGACGATACAATCCCCCACCTATTCATTCAGGACTTTATTCTCGGAGACATCATGTCTACGGCTCTCTTTATACTGAAGTCCAGGGATGATCCAATCCTCACATGTCCACCAAGGACTTCATTCTCGAAGACATACGTCTACGGCTCTCTTTAGAACATGTGTTCAAGGATGATACAATCCCTCTTCTTTCTCGGAGACATCTATCTACGACTCTCTTTAGAACATGTGTTCAAGGATGATGCAATACCTCTTCTTTCTCGAAGACATCTGTCTACAGCTCACTTTAGGAATGAAATCCAAGGATGATTCAATCCTCACATGTCCGCCAAGGACTTCATTCTCGAAGACATACGTCTACAGCTCTCTTTAGAACATGTGTTCAAGGATGATACAATCCCTCTTCTTTCTCGGAGACATCTGTCTACGGATCCTTTTAGAACATATGTTCAAGGATGATGCAATCCCCTTGTCACCTTAGACCCTGTCTAAGGACCATCCACCAACCTCTCTGTCGGCATCACCAATATAGGTGTCCACATCGTCGACCTCACTGTCAATGCGGGCAATCTCATCATAAGTGATCACATCACTCCCCCTTTCGAGGAGGGTCCTTCTAAACTATATTAAGTTTGTCTCGGAAAAATTTACTTGAGGTAGAGGTTTGGTTAGTACATTGGTAACTTGTTACAAATTTGAACTTTAATTCCTTTCTGCACCATATCTTGTATATAGAAATGTCAGATCTCTATTTGCTTTGACTTATCATGGAACACTGGATTATCTGCCATTTTGGTACAACTCTGTTTGTCACATAGGATCACAGTTGGGTCTATCTCTAAGTCAAACAATCTTGAAGCCATACTTCTACACAACTAGCAGAGCAAGCAGCCATATATTCTGCTTGTGCTGAGAGCCACACTACACTGCTTCCTGCTAAACCACAAGATCATGGATGATCCCAGACAATAACATCTTCTCGATGTGCTCTTCCTGTCTGATACACTTTCTGCTCAATCAACATCTGTGTAGCCATCTGAAGTCGTGATCTCCAAGATAACATAGATCAAAGTCTATCATATCCTTTAGGTACTACATCACATGATTTGCAACTTATCAGGTGAACACATCTAGTTTCCACTAGATACTGACTCAAGGTGTTCACAGCAAAGCATATATCTAACCTAGTATTCGTTAGATACATCAATGACTCAATAATTTGTCTACACAGAGTTATATCCACTAACTATGATGAGTCATCCGCTAACAACTTCAAGTTGGAATCCATGAGAGTGGCCATTCCAACACATCAATTCCTTTTAATATTTATCGGCATATTTTCCCTGGTTGAGAAAGATTCCTTCTGAGCCTTGCCATGCTTCCAGACCTAGAAAGTAATGCATCAATCTAAGATATTTCATTTTCATTTCTGCAGCCATCTTCTTCTTTCTTTTCATGATCTGTTTCCCATTCCTTGTCAGAAAGAGATCATCCTCATACAATAATGATATGATAGGTTCATCATCAACAACCTTAAGGTAAAGGTTAGGATCAGCTTTACTTCTATTAAAGCCCAAGCTTTGTCAAGAAGCTGTCAATTCTCCATCATTCAAACTCTACATTGAGTGATCTTATGCATATCTATCTGTTCCATCTCTCGTTAGATGGGTCTACTGATATGATCCTCAATATCATTTGAACTCTATGGTGAGTTCCTTCTTGCATCCATGTCATCTGTGTATAGAATCCATATTCAACCTTTTAGCAAAGGTTGAGATCCACATTACCCATGATGATCATTAAGCTCATCAATTGACTACCAATCCTGGGTACCCACATAGAACCTGAATCACACTTCTTCTTTAATTACACCATTAAGAGAATGGTCTTATCTATCCACTTGGAGCAAACATCTTGTCATGATTCTCTTCCTCTTTCTAAGAGAATCTTCTAGCCATGAGCCTTCTATATTTTGTTTGATTTGTAAATCTTCTTGTTGAACATCCATCACTTGTTCGATGTTCATCATTCTTCATGATCTTTCCTACAAAACAAAATTAAGTACATGATTATTAATACTTCATAATCTTGAATTCATGTTGACATGATAACCTATTATGCATATAGCTATAGTTATGCAACTATCTTGACCAATACTTTGGCACAACACTTTTCCATATCCTGTATGCATACAGTGGCTATCTAGATTCCTTCCATCTCTACTAGAACATACTATCGAGAGTGTGCACAACTCTCAGCATGTCAACAAAGAGGTTTCATTCTAGACAAGCAACAATGGAATGTTTGTCCAACTTACCAATCATATGTATATTAGTAGTATATTGTTCAATGCTCTATGAATGTTTACACTCAGCATGATATATTCTAGGAATACAAATATGCATACAAGCAATATCATTTACTATTTCAAATAACAACTCAAATACTTATCTTTTATGTTTGTGTGGTTGCCTCCCGCTTGATCTTCTATATGTCTTTTGAACTTCTATTCATTCTGTACCACTGTGCATGCTCAAGTGTGCACTAGTGTCATCCTCATGATCTCATCCACAAACATACATTCATTAGTATATTCTCAATATTATCAAAACATTATAATTCTAAATAATCTTGAATATGTATAGTCATGATCATTAGTATTCAGGGTTTCAAGGAAGTCTTCTTTTACTCATGCATATTCTTGTTTGATCATAGTACTCTTCTGGTTAATTAAATCATCAAGATAAGAGACATAATATGTATAAACCCTTGATTACTAACTTTATGAATAAGCATAACCAATCATACCAAGTATACTTATATAAGGGATCCTAACACAAGGTAAGATTCTAACTTGACATAGGAAAACATACCTGGATTAGTATACATGCTTAGTTATGTCTAACATACCTAAACAATATCTTCTTTGTTCTCTTCAATGATTTAGAGATCCTGAGCTAGAACCTGCATATCTCATAGGTTAAGCATAATATAAAAAAGTCATACATACCTCGTAAGTAGAACAAATATTATGCATGAGTCTTTGTCTTCATGTTTTCATGGTCATGGAACTTGATTTGTCTTTCGTGATGTGCCTGTATCTTGTTATTAGACAACATCAACCTCATACAACACCATAATGCATTAGTGCAATCATATAGCCCTAATCAATGAATGTATTTGATCATTCACATGCATTCATACTGTTACTAGGGTGATAAGACAATTCTAACATTAATCAAGATTGTACTAATAAATAATATGAAGACAAACACATTATGAACTTAATCAGGAATCAGATTTCAAGACATACCTGAACCTCCTTAAGTCATACCTGTCGAGACTTCTTGTAGTCTTCTTATGTAAGGCCTTAGCCTCAACTCCCCCCGAAACGTGATCTGGAGCTTGATTAGGGTTTGCTAGAGAAACCCTAAAAATTCAATATTTGACTTTCACACTTCTGAATGGATGGAAGGATGTGTCTTGCTGAGCTGATCAAACTAGCATACTTCAATTTTGAAATCTCCAAAATTTGACCCCTCAAAATTTCCTTCGAAACTTCTGGATCTTCTGGACAGGATCCCAAACTAGGGTTTGATGAAGCCCACCTTTATTCCCAATCAAAAGGTTTGATCCAAGGCTCTAAACTCTTATTTTTCTGAGGAGCTTCCAGCCATGGTCACAGACTTCAAAAATTCCAACTTTTGTTGAAGCCCTAATTTTCCATCTTTCTGATCAAAATCCCAAACTGGGGTTTGATCAAGCCCGATCTTCTAACCAACCAAAAAATTCGATCTTGGTCTCTAAATTTCGATTTTCCTGAGTAGCATTCATCCTTGGACTCTGATTCCAAAAATTCTAAATTTCTCCGAAACTCTAAATTCCGGAAGCCATGAATGAAGGTGCTCCAAAAATAATTCTGTTTTGACAGAAATATGTACCTGATTGTTTCTATTGTAACTCCGAACTTTTCACTCCACAGGGTCTGAAAATAGTTTATGTGGTAGCCTGACCTGTCATCTTTCAATACCGATAGGTCTGACCTCAATTGGATTTTCTGAGAGAGATTTATTCCAAGTGTCGCAATGTGACCTGTTTATGGGATAAAATAGGAGAGCGAACTTGTACGGCGTGCCACGTGTCACTGGTTTAACTTCGGCCTCTAAAACATTTCCTGAGATCGTACATTCTATGTACTACCTGTCACATTTTACGAAATTTAATTTGGATCTTCCTATCCCAAGTTATGACCTTTTTTCCTAGGTCACCTGATTTTGACTGAGATCTGGAAGAGGCAGAAACCCTAACTTGTACTGATCATAACTCACAAAGTACAACAAATCGCAGGGTTTCCTTTGGACACAAGGTACCTGGGGATGTCATATATTACCTGTAAAGGTTTCAGATCCTGAAACTTTTCCAAAATGTATTTATAGTGAAAGTTCCATGATGACTGGTTTTTGCTATACAAAACCCAAACCTTGAAATTGTCGCAAGTGAAGCAAGTGTCGTAAGTGCCATACATTGCCTTCCTTCAGGTTAGCTCTGATACCATGTTAAGATTTAATATGCTAATACATAAAATAGCAACATTACATTCCATTTCACAATAATAGAATATACAGGATCACTGAAGAAACAACAAGCACAGCATAAACACAAGAGACACAGATTTATCCTGGGAAACCCTCATGGGGTAGAAAACCCAGCAAAGCTTCCTCAATATAGATGACCAGCAATATACAAATATGCAAATCAAAGACATGATATCCTCCTCCACCATAGCAGACCTTTCCTCCACAAGTGCGCTACATTCTGATTGGAGGGAAGTGTGTCAAATGAGGAACACACCTCCTCTATATATACACATCTTCAACTTGTACTTTATATTAACTAGGTCAGCCCCAACTTTACCACTAGGTTAAAAACCCCACTACAACTGACTGGGACGACCCCACTAGGGTGGTCTAACAACCCTTTGACCCACATAACACATACAGGACCAACCCCCACTAGGGAACTCTAATAACCCAAGTTACCACATTTCGACGGAGGAATAAACATCTCCGGATATACAATAAGATCTTCATGGAGGAATGAAACATCTCCGGAATAATAAAGTACAAATATAATATTCTTTGAAGTTACAATATCTCAACAATAAGTACATTCCAGACCCAAAACACGTGCTTGACAAACCTTTTCTTATGCCTATAGAAGATGTTTTCTTGATTCAGGTAATTTTCTTTGCTAATATAGGGTAGTTCCACCATCCTATCTATGCTGCTAATATGAAGTGTTTTTATTTGTTAAATATAGTGTTTTCCTGTTTTGCTAGAAAATGTATTTTCATTAACATGCTTCCAAATAGGATGAAATTTCATCAAGAAAATAAACCCAAGGGAATCCAATATGGCTTGGATGTCCACCCTCTAAAAAACGATCACATCTAAACTTCATCCTAAGAAGTCTAACACTTAAAGCAAAATACACAAGTTTTTAAAAACAGACAGTCCTCCGTGAAGCTACCTTTCCATCTACAATAGAACACATACTATTTCTTGGATGGAAGGAACTTTGAAGTTTGAACCAACCATTGAACCGGTTTGGGGGCTTGTTATGTACTAAGCTGGCTGGTTTGGTGTCCTAACCAGTTGATTTGGTACGGAACTGGTCCATTTGGCCAGTTATGTCCCAAACTGGTATGAGCATGGTTGCATGGCATTTGACCGTCAGAATGAAAAAATAACCTAATTCTACCCTCTCCCCTAAAACCTAAAATATAGTTGATATGCAGTAGGCTAGTAGCTTACATCATGTTGGTTTTTGGACTCTAAAGGCCATTTAGAGCCTTGTTTATGTATTGTTTTCGGATATATATTGCACTTGGTGCCATTTTGCTGTATTTATCCTTGCATGGTATATACAGGAGCATAATTTGTGTATTTAGTCTCTAATGGTTTGGAATCTTGTATTTACATTGATGTTTATGAATATATATATATGGTTTTATGAAGCTTTTAATTTTGTATGTATTTTTTACTCTTTAGTAAACCGGTTCATAAACCAAGTCATTGACTGATTCCGATGCAAGTCTAGTTTGACCATCTGCTGGTTCTAAGTTCTATTTGGTAGCAACTTGTATCAGGCCACAACATTCATTTGCTCCAGAGTCCATAGTGATAGTTCAGGCCACAACATTCATTTGCTCCAAAGTCCATAGTGATAGTTCAGGCCACAACATTCATTTGCTCCAGAGTCCATAGTGATAGTGAGTTAATTTTATGTGCACAACTCCATAATGAGAATATGAAATATCAAACCCACCAGTGAGCAACAATGTATTTGACCAAAGGTTTAAACCATTCCACTCATACAGTAAATCCAATACTCGGTCTTTGATAATAGGGACACTTCCAGCAGTCTAAAATCAATATTAAAGGAGTGCTCTATAAGAGTACAAGACCCAGAAAAAACACTAAGGACTGCCAGTTAACCAATATGACACTGTACAAGGAAGAAGAATGAAATGTAACCTTCTCTAAGAAATTTGGAGGGAAGAAGAATGAAATAATTCCTTAAATATTTGTTGTGTCTTTGTTGTAAAAAAAATGTGAAATTATGGTCACTATTGGGTTATTATACAACCATACTAGGCTATTGCCATTGCATTTTGAGGAAAAAAAATCCAATAGTGATGGAGGCATTTATGGGTCAACCTAAGAAGCTGTCATACTTAGAAAAATTTAAATGGATTTTGGAATGAAATAATTTCTCTTGTAGCAAGGAATTTTAAACAATAAATGACAAGAAGAGTGAATGCTCAACCTCATAAAAATAATAGAATTTGGATGTTATGATTCAAACAAAAAACAAACATTTTGGAAGCTAAAACTTACAAGAATGGGGACCCTAAGCCTTGTGATCTATGCGAAGATAGAACAGACTTAGACGAAGTCGATCTCCGCACGGTCACATGAAGCTTTCCATCGTCTCCAACCTCTGCATTAGCCTGTAGTGGCTAATCTAGTTATCTAATCATAATGCCATAATGCTAATCTAGTTATTTTCCATTTCATGTTCTATGTTAGGCTATTAGTGCTAGTGGTCGTTACCGAGTATTCTTCCTACTACCTACTGCTACCTACATTCTCTCACTAACTGCTATGTTTCTTGCTTTCCATGTAAACTCATGAGTAATAAAATACTCTTATGTAAGGGAATGAGTCAGGCTTGCTCTTTTTCAACGTGTTCGTTCTCTTTCAGCCTTTTTCTCTCCTGCTCCACATAGAGGCGCTCTTTGTTCTCCTGAATGGTAAACCCTCATCTCCTAACTTCTTTCACTTATAATCTGTCTATTGAAAGTGCAACATGCATAATCAAAGTTTGAATTCCAGAGTTGATTTCATTTGCTTTGTACCGGTTGGTTGCTGATATTGTTTCCCAGGAATGCCACTTCTAGTATCTTTATTCATTATATCCCAAAAGTAGAACACATTTTCATTGTTCCCATAACTCGAGTCGAAACAGGGGTGTTGTCTCCCTCAGGTCCATTTCCTTTTTGTCTTCCTTGCATACACGAAAATTATTAATACTTTCCTGTGTTCAACTTTGACATTTTGCAGCCTCGGCCTGGAATTTCACCACAGTCAGGGCAGAAATCTATGCCACCAGCAAGCCAACAGATTCACCTAGAATTTTTTTCCAATAGGAAAGGTACACTACAGACAACTATGGGCATGTCTCCATCAGTTCAACCACAACTTTCATAGTATACTCCACAAGTTCATCAATTTCCTCTTCTTGAAGGGAAACAACAACAAACTCCTTCACAAGTGATTTATGTGCCCTTACCTCAGCAACCTCCACTAGCTTCTTTATCAAAAGTGTTTTTTACACCTTATCCTTAGCAGCCTCTATCAACACCTTCATCATAGTTTCATTATGCATCCTATTCTCAGCAGCCTCAACCAACATCTTCATCACATGTGCTTTCTTTAACATATTCTTAGCAGCCAAGACCTATGATTAATGAGAATCTACCTTCCCAAACTGTCAATGTGCCTACTATTGCTGGTGTATGGGGTTTGAGAATGCCTCCATCGTCATCCTTCATGGTACAATTTATCTTTACTTTAGCAAACCAAAGTAGTTATTATGGGTGAGTTCTCTTTGTTTTTTGTTGTAGCATGGTAGCTTTTAGCACTTATATTACATTCTTGACTAACTTGGAATTCCCCAATTCTGAAATGGTTTTAGCTCAATGGAAGAGCGCCTACCTTACAAGCAGGAGGTTAGTGGCTCGATTCCTCCATGCTCTATTGATATTGCAATATTGGTATTTTTAATAAAATATATTTTATTATGATTTATTATGGCTATGTAGGGGGTTTCAAACCGTCTTTGTATGTTGCTACGAGGGGGGTTCTAAACCGCCTTCATATGTCACTACGAGGGGGGTTCCAAACCGCCCCTATAGGCATCTACGAGGGGGTTTCAAAATGCCCCTATAGGCCTCTACGAAGGGGGTTTCAAACTGCCTCTATAGGCCTCTACGAGGGGGGTTCAAAATCGCCCCTATAAGCCTCTACGAGGGGGATTCTAAACTACCCCTATAATCCTCTACAAGGGGGGTTCCAAACCACCCCTATAGGATTATACGAGGGAGGTTCACAACTGCCCCTATAGGCCTCTACGAGGGGGGTTTGAAACCGCCCCTATCGTCCTCTACGAGGGGGGTTCCAAACCGCCCTTGTAGATTTGTATGAGGGGGCTTAGGAGGGGGGTTCAAAACCTCCCTCGTAGGTCTCTATGAAGGGGGTTCAAAACCACCCCCGTAGGTCTCTATGAAGGGGTCTACGAGGGCGGTTTAAAACCACCTCTGTAGACCTTTACGAGGGGGGTCACAAACCGCCCCCAAAAGTCACTTTTGGGGGCAGTTCCAATCTCGTCAAAAACCGCCCTTAAAGGGAAAAAATTTTAACATCGGTGCCTTTAGGGGCGGTTTTGCCAAAACCGCCCCAAAAGCCAACCCCCTCCCGCAAAACCGCCCCGAAAGCCAACCCCCGCCCCCGTAGGTCACTTTTGGGGGCGGAAGACAACCCCCCTTAAAGGCCAAAAATGTAGTAGTGACAATGCCACTAAAATGATAATGAATCCAACGGTTCGAAATAAAATGCAATTCTTTTAAATTTCCAATGCACAAGCAGATCCTAGATGAAAGCACAACCACTCAGATGCAAAATGCAGTATGGAAAGCAAATATTTTTGTATTTTCTCTTATAATGGAAAGGAAAATGCAAAACTATGTTTTTTGTATTTTTCAATAAAATGGAATGAAAAATGCAAGCGAAATCTACCTATTTGGTTAAAGAAATGCAGAGCAGATCACTAAGACAACCCAACAAAACAAAAATAGTGAGACTCAACCAATGTAATGAGCTAAAAAATAAAAAATGGTGTGAAACCAACAAGGCTCAAAAAAAAGAGAAAAAGGGACCTTTGGTCACAAACAGGGCATGGAACAGTCAGGAATCAGGCCAATTAAGACTCAGGAATACTTAGAACTAACCCAATAACAATCCAAGGCCATAAAATAATCAAATGTGGAGTTGTACGCTATTGTCGAAGGAAAACCTGTGGGTAGACGCGGGCTATAGTGTAGACAGAGATGGGTAGACGTGGGCATAGCTAAGATGACCCACGTATAGGGAAAAGTAAATGAGCAAATAAAGAGTCCAATCACCCAAAAAAAACTTGTTTTCTATAGTGTATTCGAATGGCCAATCAATGACACAAAGATTCGACAAACAACAACTCTAAATAAGGACAAATCCCTAAAAATCCCCAAAAATGGATGTTCTCCCCATCATATTCACCATTTCTATTATGGAGAAAACTTCCTATGGCTTGGGGCAAACCACAACAAACAACTGACTACCAGAAAATGACTCAATTCTCAGTACAATGCTATATAAATGACAATGCTAAAATAATGGAGAAAAGACCAACCTTCAACTGGATCTTCAATGTAGATCCACGTTGAGCTTTCAACTTGTGCACTTGCACCTGCAAATTAGTCTCAACAACCAATACAATACAAGTGCATATAATATGTGAAAGACATTAGCATAATCAACAACAATGGTCCATGATATCATAAGCAAATATAACCCAGTGTAATTTAACAATATTCACAACATAAATTGGACGAGAAAATGAGTATTTCCATTAATGAATAACAAGAAGTACAATATACAACCTCTTGCCGGAAACCAACCTAAACTAAGAATTGGGTCTCTCCACTTGTGCCTCCACCACTTCAATCCTCCATACTATGGCAAACTCAAACTATGAAAGGAGTTTGGGAGGTGAACATAAGAAGTTCACAACAACAAGTATCAATGAGTGTAGACTGAAGTCACGACAAAAATACACTAGAGTTATCTTTCTCTCTCTTTCTCCTCCCTTCCATATGCCATAAGAGCTCAATATATAGCCTTCCAAAGGTAAGTGAAAGGACACATCGAGGCGTTTCAGGGAAAATGGAGGGCCAAAGGTTACCCTAAGACTGCTTTTTGGGAGTAAAACGTAATTTTCTAATAAGTTTTACCATTTTACTTGGTACCCCGCGGGCTATACTGGATTAGCTCGCATGTACACTGGCTATAATGGTACAACAAGCATATAGGAAGAAAAATAGGGAAAAAGTGTTTCTGAAGGACAAAAGTTGAATCTGAGTCAGTAAAATGGATCCTGAAGGCCAAAGAATGTTGATGCTCACAGGGTGGAAAATTACGTTGTAACATTAGTATTTTTCCAGTGTTCACCATGATGGTTATACATGAATTGATGACCTAGCCTTCGTAGGTTGAATGTTTTTACAATTCCCTCATAAATGAAGGGGTGATCAACCCTTCTTCTGCCCATTATTCTTTTCATAATAGTTGTAGACTGCAAAAAGGGTAGGTCGATCCTTCTTGTGTTCACCATTCTAGATACAGGTGATTTGTTGAATATAGGTGTTCACAATTCTCTACCAAATGAGGGGGCGGCCGAGTCTTCTTGTCTCAAGTCGGGATAAATAGGTGTTCACAATTCTCTACTAAACGAAGGGTCAGTCGATCCTTCTTGTCGCAAGTTAGGATAAATATTGTTTATATGTTATAACATAGCCAATGTACTGATCCTTACTATTTACTATGGAAGTCAGTAGTCGGGAATTGTTGTCCCAACCTTCATATATTAAATACGTTTACATTTATCTCTTAAATGAAGCTTCGACCTACCCATCTTGTGTGCAGTATTTTTTCAGTGTTCGCCATTCTGGATATACATGATTTGATGACCTAGCCTTCATATGTTGAATATTGTTACGATTACCTCATAAATTAAGGGGCAGCCGACCCTTCTTCTGCCCAGAATTATTTTCATAATAGTTATAGACTGCATGAAGGGTCGAACGATCCTTCTTATGTTCACCATTATGGATATAGGTGAATTGCTGGATATAGGTGTTCACAATTATCTACTAAACGAAGGGGTGATTTATCTTTCTTGTTGGAAATCGGATGTCGGAAGTCAAGAAAGCTCACTCGGGACAAATATATTTATCCAAATACGGTGGAATATTAGCTAAATTACTTAGATAAATAGTTTTTGGTTTATTGATTGTGATGTGGAATGTTAAATGTTGATGTGGATGGAAAATGACAAATAGCGTTATTATGAGATAAAAACTTGTGTAACATGTGGAATAATGGCTAGTTGGGAGACAATTATGTTTCACATGTAACAAATGATTATCATGATCATCTACTTTTATGGACAAGAATATGTGTCACCTACCCAAATTTTGAGAATATTATTTTATTTGCAAAATACTTTATGTTAAATTTTAATTACAAAGTTTTGTAATTATGACCAAGTTTGGTCAAGAATGATTCTAATTACTAATTATTATTATTTAATAAATTAAAGTAGGAGACAAACACCCAAGGGAACTGTTAAATGAGTGTTTTTTGACCCACTAGGAGGAATGGAAGCTGTTAGAAGGTATGGGACAAATGGCAGCATTTGCACTCCACCACTAGCTGTTAGTTATGGGACAACTACCCCTAAAAATATGGAATTATCCCCCAGGTGGGTGGAAGTGAGCAAGAAGCTCATTGATGACCAGTTAACAACTAAAAGGCCTAGGAAGCCTACATAAGGTAATTCGAATTGGGAAAGCAGCCACTTACAATATTTTCTGCAGAAATATTCCTCATGTGCATCAGGTGATGACTGAGAGATTCGAATAGGGAGGCTATGTGAGAGTGCAAGTGTAAGTCTATTAATAATACTAAGAAGGAAAACCAGAGGTGCTGGTGCAGGTCTTTTTGACAGTTGAGTCTTAAGGACTGGACAATCTACATTTTATTGCAATCTGATGTACTAAGGCTTCTACAAAATCTTCCTCCCGGTGGTTTAGTGAACAGGCTTGGGGGTCCTAAGGCAAGTAACTTGGCTGTCTTCAGGAATTGGTTGGGTGGAACAGGTTCTTTGGGCTATTTGTTTCTCCTACAGTTGACCAGGTTTTACTGTTCCTACTTTTGTTTATAGTTAAATGTTTTTGCTTAGTAGAATTATTAAACTCTGTCATGTAAAATAAATTATTTTATTTTCTGATCTAAGTCTGGTTTTGAATGCAAAAGCTTGGTGAAATAATTGAATTGATAAACATCTCTATATTTTTCCCCATGTTGTTCTCTGCATTGTACTCCAGTATAGAGAATCAAATTAAGGAAAGATGAGAGATAGGCAGAATGCCATTGATTGGATAAATGAATACAGTAGGGTTCTTGTCAAATTTTATCTTATGTTTAAACATAGTAAACATTACAGTATAGTATAAACAGCAGTATAGCATTTGTCTAATTAATACATGAAAGAAAAACACAGTATGTTCTCCACAGTTCTATATATTTCCTTTAACTCTATTTATTTCAGATAGTAAGCAAATGCAATCAATATTAAACATTTCATGTTTTCCAAAGTAATTGTATTTTCAATAATTAATCTCTATATAGATTTATTACAATTATACATATTTCATTTCTTCGCGAACTTTCACTTTTGATTTCAATTATTGAATATCTACACAGTAGTATCAAACCCTAGATACTACAGACCCTAGTTTCTATTCATAACAGTTAAAGTTTTCCAAACCCTAACTAACATTTAGAAACTACTACAAAACAATAAACTTCACTTATTAGAAAGCACGATTCTGTACTATTGACTATCGATAGCTCATAACCCTGACAATAACACATACACACTATCGAAAACATTCGTTGAAAAGATTAAGTCTTGACTACAAAGCTCATTAAAAGCCAAATAGCAATCGGAAGCTACAGGTAAGGTTTCTTTCATAAAACAAATAGAACATTGAGGCATAGCCATTACGAAAACATTTAACAGTCAAACTATATCATCGATTTTCCAAACATGATTATCAACAACGAGAACAAAGTACAGGAATACATTTTTATACAGTTATGCAAACTTTAACTCTCAGCCCAAGACAACCATCATTGCTTTGCATTACTGTAACGATTATTTACACAGTGTACTCAACTTTTATTTAAAAACATAACTTTCCATTGCAAAAATGAGCCATTAACAATAAGTGCAAGAGAACCCTCGGTTCATGATTTTCCATTTAAAGAGAATTACATTACAGACCTGTCAAGGTTCCACAATACATGGGGCTTGCCCCTTATCAACCAAAACGTTTAAACGAGGACAAGATCCATAAAATACACAGGGTTTTACCCTTGATTTTTTTATAGCAGCACAAAAATGAATGCGAAGTTCTTATCAACGACACAGCATGCATCAAATAGCCAAATAACAACTTAAAAACAAATTAGGGTTACCCTCTATACAGTAAGTATCAAAATAAGACTCTAGAACTTCACACTCGGCCATCACCGAAACAAGTCGAATGGTTCCAACTCTTGGAACACAAAAATCACCTTCAAAGGCACCTACGAGGTTTTCGAGAACCACCAGATCTTACCAGGAAGCAATAGCAACATTCCATCCTCCAATCTTTCACTCAGCAACCTCATACGAAATGGGTACCTTCCAAAACACATGGTGAAAGGTTAAAACAAGAAATTGCAAGAATCAAGCAAACAACACAGTATTAGTTCACTGTCATAAAACACTTACCCTTTAAAGAAAATGATATTTCGGAGCATCAACCCACTACACCATCAAACGACGAAGTATATTGATATTTGACAGCAACCCTAAGTTAACACAGAAGACCATTCTCACCAACAGGAGAATCGAACCCAGTCCGAATTACATTCAATACACTGGTAGTAGAAACCCCATCACTATATTGGCATCATGGGTTAAGTGCAGAGAGCTTAAGCCACGGGGGCTTCACTAGAAGGCAATATAATACCACGTTCATTCATATCGTGGTATTAAATATTCATGAAAACCTAAAAATTATATTTCTTATATATTAAGGGGCAAAGGGTTTATTTATTTAATGTAACAATACAAAAATACTTCGGGGTTATTTTTATATGGGCGGGTTGACAAATATCTTCCAAATGGAGATGGCGGGATCACGACCTGATGAGAAATCGGGTTGAGGCAGGGCTCGAGCTTACCAGTACACAGGGAAATCATGTCTTGAGGCATCGTTGAGGCTAGGGGGTTTCATGGTGAAGTGGGTTTTCAGTCGATCATAGTCAAGAGACAATGGTCATTGACAACCAATTGTTACCAATAGCACTCAACCAGTTGTTACCAATAGCCTTGGCAGGCTCTAAGCCTCCAGGGCCTATCATAGGCCCTCAATAGGCCTTGGGGGCTTGAATACCCAACCACTCGTGCCTATTACAGGCCTTGGGAGGTTTAGTTAGCCTCCTAGAGCTTGTTACAGGCCCTGGGGTCTTGGATACCTAGCCCACAACAGGCTTATTCAGCGATTTGGGAACTATAACATGCAATCTAAATGTTGTACTATGTGCATTGGCTCTAGTGACATACAAGAAATGATATCCTATCTCTTCATTTGACCATTAAATGTTGCAAATCATAATGATATGTGGTTGAGTAATTGCATTGTGGGTGAAGTAATGTGCATCCACAATATACATCAAAAGAAGCAAGGTGCATTGTATAATGCATGTGGGGTCATAAGAGGGGTATCATATCAATATACTAGGTAGAAATATAAAGGGGTATAAAAAATGTTAATGAAAAAATTGATACAAACAATATCTAGTGAAAATAGGGGTTTTTTTAAATTGGGAAGGCATATTGGGAGGGGGTTAAAAAAATGATTTTGGAAGGTATTTATCAATATTTAGTGAAATTAGGGTTATTATTTCATATGCCATGAACGAACGTTCTATGATAGTGGTTTATTGAGTGAATCCCCTGTGGCTTAAGCTTGCAACTATAAAAACAACTACCTCCCACAGGTCACAGGATCAAAACCCCAGTGAGAAACTCTCTCCAACACTACATTTTAGCAGCCTATCGGCCTCAACTCTAACGTAATAATGAATACTGGGAAACTCTCCACCATTACATACAACAACGCTTAGGGTTTCAACTTCAACGATCAAGATCTGGTGAGATCGAAAAGCAAGAATGGGCTAGCAAGCTACATTGAAAGTCGGGCAATGAATGCATTGATATCTCATTAATTACCACAACCACGACATTTCCAACACTACATGCTAATGAACATTACTATGTACAGCTCAGAGGAGAAGCTGTATGGCAACCATGCACAGCTAGCATTCCTAGTTATATCATCAACCAAAGTTCACGTGGATGGACTACGTGGGTTGACAACAATACTTTCCACTGTGGAGTTTGGTCAGAACCTTTAATATTTGATCGGATTACTGTCAACCTACCATATAAAATTTATTACATGTCAACTCATCACCTTAAGTAACGAGTTCATTGCCAAATGCAATAACATATATTATCAATACTTAGAATAAGAGCTAGGTCGTATATCATGGTTTATTCTTGCTTAAGTCTTAACCTTCCAAAGGTTTGTTTACATCGTATTCATTTGTTTGCATAGGATAATATCTTATAGTGCTAAAGTATAGCTAGGATTGCATATTGAAAATCATATCATTGTATATTGTAAATCATATCAATGTAATATTAGTGCACATTCGATATAGTACAACGATTGAACTTAGGCATCATAGTATTTGAATTACATATCAATGTATTATTGTAAATGCATAGTAACTATAGAATAATTCTATTTTCATTTCTATACTTTTGTATAAGCAATAGGATGAAGATTTATAACACTAGTTCATAGCATAAAAACCATATTCACAATAAATTTCATTTGAGTAGCCATGCAGTGCAAAGACTATTGTATCATCATAAGTATAGTCTAAGTGTTGACAAGATACACTCTAAAGCCAAGTTCTTAGTAAAAACACTAGTCACTATACCTTATATATATTAACTATGTATTCAAATGATAAATTCAGGACTTAGAGTAGTCTAAGTTCTATAACCGCAAAATATAATAATAGTTCAAAAGCATAATACTATTTTCTACAAGCTTCCTATAGTATTATCCATAGACATTAGTATCATGGTTTAATGTATGTAACATTATATCAGATGACATGGACGACGTAAAATTATAACACTGAAGAGTTTAAATGTCAGTACATAACTAGGATTAGAACCATGTATCCATACCTCCAGTATTTTGTGTCAGAAGGAAGTACTTAACATTCTAATTTTACATTGACGATGAATTGAAAGACACATGTACTCTTAAAACATGTTGTCTTATAATTTATTACTTGCGGTCTGCACATGGAAAAATGATTCAAATGCCTTAGCTAAATGTAGCTAAGTAAACTCCAGGGTACCTCGTAGGACCCCTTCATCAACATACAAACAAACTGTCAGTACATTATCAAGAACATCATAATAGTACAAACTGTAAACAGCATGTAATCATATTTAAAACTTATGCAGAATTGTAAATTGTATTCTTATGCATAATCATAAAAGATCTTTCATTAAGGAGATTAACATCCACTTAAATCTGAAATAGCTAATACAATTTTATCTTATGACGTGTCATCATCATTAATTATCTTAGTTAAGAAATCAAATTACTTTATATGTTCCGCATTAATGGCTTTGATAATTATTTCTATTATCAAAAATTTTAAATTTTGTTATTTTTTGGGATGTTACATGTGGTATCAGAGCTCACGTTCAAACTCTAGGCTTGAAAAAGGTCCAAGAACACGCAGCAGAAAAATTTATTTACAACAGAAATCTTACTAATTCAAAAATTTAAACTATTTGTGTTACACAGAAATTATTTTAAGTTACAGGTATGGAAGGATCAAGTGAACATTTAGAAGACAGATTTCTACCCAACAGTCATAGCACGGGACAACATTATGAAGAATAAGTCTATGGTGAATTAAATGACAATTCATCAAAATTGTTAAAAGCATTTCAAGAGTTAAAGGCATAAATCATATCTGTAAAACAAGACAATGAGAAAATTCTGAAGGCACAAGAAGAACTAAGTCAAGTATTGTTCGAACAATGCCCAACTGATGAACAAAATAGAGAAATTGAAAATACCTCCAAGATTGAAGATTTACCTCATCCAGATAGGAGTAAGAAGATGAAAACTAATGATGCAAACAAAATTTCAACATCATCAGAAGATGTTCATGAAAAACGGAAAAAGAAACGAAACTATTCAAGTGATAGTAGTGAAGGAGACTACAAACCCAAAAGAAAGGGTCATAAACAGTATGATCATATTTATGGGGAGTTCAAGAAAATCAAACCCCCAACCTTCAATGGTGAAACTGAAAAAGGAGAGACAGACGAAGCATGGATATCCAGCATAAAAAAGTATTTCCAAATATATAATTATTCAGAATCATTGAAGGCAAAGATGGGAATCTACAACTTGATTGGGAAGGCAGATATTTGGTGGCAGGACATCAAAAGAGTAAAGGGCATCAAGGGCAAGGATGTGAATTGGAGTACTTTCAAACGGTACTTCAAAAAGAATTTCTTATCAGAACAATACTATGAAGAAAAATCAAAGGAGTTCTATAACTTAAAGCTGGGAAGTATGAACATGAAGGAGATGAACAATAAATTTCTGAATTTATTGAGATATGTGCCATACCGCATGGAAGAAAAACCGAAGCTCCAAAGATACTTGATTTGTCTACCTTTCAACATCAAGAATAGAATCGAGTATGGAAATCAAAATACCTTAGAAGAGGCCATGAGGAAATCAACTTTGTGTTATGACACTAATCGGAAAAGAGAAGGAATATCAAACTGGAAAAGTCATAAACCCATCAATTTTGAGCTGAAAAAGAAAAATTTCAGGTTTAGTGGGAATTCTGGTTTCCAAAAGAAAAAATTTCAGAATCGAAATTTTCAAGAAAATAATCCCAAAAATAGTCGGCAGCAGAATTTTGGAGCTCCTAGAAACACTCCCAATACTACCATAACTAATTATCAAAAGGCACCAATCAAATTTTTTGAGTGTCAAGGTCCTCATTATGCATCAGAATGCCCCAAGAGAAAGAAAACAGCTAACAACATTCATTCCATTCAGACTTAACTTACTGTTGGAGACTTGGCAAGGGAGATGCCCAGAATTAATGCAACACTCGACAAGAGACAAGCAGATCATCAAATCTCTATGGTAGAGATTGAAGGTATGCTACAAAATCATCCTGCTACTATTTTGATTTATCCAGGTGCAAGCTTAAGTTATATATCACTAGATATTGTAGAAATTTTTAAATTGAAAACAGAAAAGTTTAGTAAATCTTGGTTAGTTAGAATAGCAACAGAAACAAAAAGGAAAGTATCTTATTTTATTGAAATTTGTGCTTTATCCATGAATCAATTAAAAAAACAAACCAAATTGAATGTTTTACCTTTAGGATCCTATGATATTATAATCGGAATGGACTGGTTAGAAGTCCATCATGTCATTCTGAACTGTTATGAGAAAAGTTTTATATGTTTAAATGATTAAGGAGAAATTGTATAAGTAAAGGGTATTCCAAGAAAGACATCCCTTAGACAGATTTTGGCCATGCAAGTAAAGAGGGAAGTTAGAAAAGGATGTCAATTGTTTGCAGTAAATGTAATAAATGATGAGTTTATTTGTAAAGAGGACAAACTGAAACTAGAAGACATACCTGTCCTAAAAGATTTCAAAGATGTTTTTCCTGAGGAGATTCTAGGATTACCTCCTAAGAGAGATTTAGACTTTACAATCGAGTTAATACCAGGAGCAGTACCGAATTCTAAAGCTCCATATAGGATGAATATACTGGAATTAAATGAGTTGAAATCACAGTTGAAGGAACTGATTGATAAAAAATATATAAGACCTAGCGTGTCTCCTTGGGGAGCTCCTGTTATATTTGTTAAGAAGAAAGACGGTACCCTAAGACTGTGCATAGATTCTCGCTAGCTTAATAAGATGACAATCAAGAATCAATATCCATTGCCTCGCATAGACGATCTATTTGATCAGCTGCATGGAGCAACAATATTTTCAAAGATTGACTTAAGATCAGGATATCATCAAGTGCGGGTGAAGGATGAGGATATTTTCAAAACAACCTTTAGAACTCGATATGGACATTATTAGTTCGTAGTCATGTCATTTGGATTGACTAATGCGCCGGCTGTATCTATGTGTTTGATGAACAATATTTTGCACAAATACTTAGATAAGTTTGCTATTGTGTTCATAGACGACATTTTAGTGTATTCTAAAAGCAAAGAAGAGCATGATGAACATCTATGTATTATCTTTCAAGTTCTTAGAGATCATCAACTATACGGTAAGTTTAGTAAGTGTGATTTTCATAAGGATAAAATTCGGTATTTAGGACACATAATTTCTAAGGAAGGAATCTTGGTTGACCCCGATAAGATAAAATCCATTAATGATTGGTCGGTTCCTAAGGATGTGTCGGATGTAAGATCAATTATGGGTATTACTGGATATTACAAAAAATTTATAGAGGGTTTTTAAAAGATTGCAAACCCCATAACCTCCTTACAGAAGAAAGGGAAGAAATTTGTGTGGGATCATAAATGTTAAAACAATTTTAATAAGCTACAGGAATTATTAGCTACAGCACCTATTATGAGGATAGCAAATCCTAATAAGAATTTTATAGTATGTATCGATGCATGTAATGACGGACTCGGTGGGGTCCTAACACAAGAAGGACATGTTGTTGCATACGAATCTAGAAAGCTGAAAATACATGAGAAGAACTACTATGCTTATGATTTAGAGTTATTAATAGTGATTTGCGCTTTAAAAATGTGGCGTCACCACCTTATTAGATGAAAATTTACATTGTTGACAGATAACATGGGTCTGAACTATTTATTTGATCAGACAAATCTGAACGCTAGACATGCTAGATGGTTAAATTTTCTAAGTGAATACGATTTCAAAATTCAGCATATTAAAGGGAAAGAGAACAAGGTTGTGGATGCATTAAGTCGTAAAGCAAAACTGAATTTTATTTCAGCCATCAATACTTACTCAACAGATTTAGAAAATCAAATCCTTGAAAGGAGTGAAATGGATGAAGAATACAGAAAATTACAAGAAAAGACAGCAAATAACAGTTCTAAAAATTCTACGGCAGATTACAGTTTAAAGGAAAATGGATTGTTATTATACAAAAACAGATTGTATGTACCCAACATACTAGAAGTAAAAATGATGATTTTAAATGAAATGCACAAAAGCCATTACTCTGGTCATCCAGGTTATCAGAAAACCATCACTATGCTACGGAAAGAGTACTATTGGCCCAGAATGAAAGATGAACTAGCAGAGTACATAGCCAAGTTTTTGAACTGTAAAAAACTAAAGGTTGAACATCAACATCCGGCGAAACCGTTGCACCCATTTCCTATACCTAGCTGGAAATGGGAAGTGATAAGCATAGATTTTATTACTGGACTACCCAAAAATAAAAAATAAAAATGAATCTATCATGGTGGTAGTGGATAAACTCAGCAAAGCAACACACTTTATACCTGTGAAAACTACTCATAAGGCTCCAGACATTGCAGAAATCTTCATGAAGAAGATTTTTCGATTACATGGTATACCAAAGGTGATAATTTTAGATCGTGACTCTAAGTTTATTGGAAACTTTTGGAGGTCTTTGTTTAAAGGGTTAAATACAACCTTAAACTTCAGTACAGCATTTCATCCACAAATGGATGGACAGACAGAAAGAGTGAATCAAGTTTTGGATGACTTGCTGAGGATGTATGTTAAAGATCAGCCTAGTAAGTGGGAAGACTACTTGCATTTAGTAGAATTTGCATATAATAACCATTATCATGCATAAGCCAAACTTAGCCCTTTTGAAATTTTTTATGGTAGGAAATATGATACACATGTTTCTTGGAATGATCGAGTAAATAGAGTTGTTTTAGGACCTGAATTGTTGCAGGAGTTAGAACTAATTGTGAAATAGGTACAAAGAAATCTAAAAGCAGGCCAAGATAGGAAAAAGAGTCAAGCAGATATTAAAAGGACTCATAAAGAGTTCCAGGTTGGTGAACATGTTTTCCTCAAGGTAAGACCGAAAAATAGTTCATTGAAATTGGGAAGTTGTGACAAGTTGGCACCCAAGTATTGCGGTCCTTTCAAAATATTGTCCAAGGTTGGACCAGTGGCATACCAACTGGCTTTGCCACCAAATTTAAAAATACATAATGTTTTTCATATATCATTTTTAAAGAAGTATGTACACGATGCTACTCATGTTGTAAATTGGAATGATGTACAGGTGGGACAAGATGGCGATTTTCAGCTGGAACCGGACTGTATCCTCAAAAGGAGAGAAACTCTACTCCTGAATCGCACCATTGGGCAGGTAAAGGTGCAATGGAAGCACCTTAGCCCAGAAGAGGCCACCCAAGAATTGGAGTGTAGTATGCGGGAAGCATACCCAACTATGTTTCAGGAACACTCAGAGAGTGATTAACCAACATCAAGGACGATGTTGAGACTTAAGGGGGGGTGTATGTCACCTACCCAAATTTTGAGAATATTATTTTATTTGCAAAATACTTTATGTTAAATTTTAATTACAATGTTTTGTGATTATGACCAAGTTTGGTCAAGGATGATTGTAATTACTGATTATTATTATTTAATAAATTAAAGTAGGAGACAAACACCCAAGGGAACTATTAAATGAGTGTCCATTGACCCACTAGGAGGAATGGAAGTTGTTAGAAAATATGGGATAGATGGCAGCATTTGCACTCTACCACTAGCTGTTGGTTATGGGACAACTACCCCTAAAAATATGGCATTATCCCCCAGGTGGGTAGAAATGAGCAGGAAGCTCATTAATGACCATTTAACCACTAAAAGGCCTACGAAGCCTACATAAGGTAATTCAAATTGGGCAAGCAGCCACTTACAATATTTTCTGCAGAAATATTCCTCATGTGCATCAGGTGATGAATGAGAGATTCGAATAGGGAGGCTAGGTGAGAGTGCAACTCTAAGTCTGTTAATAATACTAAGAAGGAAAACCAGAGGTGACGGTGCAGGTCTTTTTCATTGCCGAGTCTTAAGGACTGGACAATCTACATTCTATTGCAAGTTGATGTACTAAGGCTTCTACAGAATCTTCCTCCTGGTGTTTCAGTGAACAGGCTCAGGGGTCCTAAGGTAAGTAACTTGGCTGTCTTCAGGAATTGGTTGGGTGGAACAGGTTACTTGGGCTGTTTGTTTCTCCTACAGTCAACCAGGTTTTACTGTTCCTACTTTTGTTTACAGTTAAATGTTTCTGCTTAGTAGAATTATTAAACTCTGTCATGTAAAAGAAATTATTTTATTTTATGATCTAAGTATGATTTGGAATGAAAAATCTTGGTGAAATAATTGAATCGATAACCATCTCTAAATTTTTCCCCGTCTTGTTCTCTGCATTATAGTCCAGTATAGAGAAGCAAATTAAGAAAAGATGAGAGATAGGAAGAATTCCATTGATTGGATAAGTGAATACAGTAGGTTTCTTGTCAAATTCTGTGCTATGTTTAAACACAATAAATATTACAGTATAGTATAAACAGTGGTATAGAATTCATCTAATTAATACATGAAAGAAAAACACAGTATTTTTTCCACAGTTCTCTATATTTCTTTTAACTCTATTTATTTCAGATAGTAAGAAAATGCAATCAATATTAAACATTTCATGTTTTCTAAAGCAATTGTATTTTCAAGAATTAATCTCTGTATAGATTTCTTACAATTATACATATTTCATTTCTTCACTAACTTTCACTTTTGATTTCAATTATTCAATACCTACACAATAGTATCAAACCCTAGATACTACAAACCCTAGTTTCTATTCATAACAGTTAAATTTTTCCAAACCCTAACTAACATTTTGAGACTACTACAAAACAATAAACTTCACTTATTAGAAAGCACGATTATGTACTATTGACTATCGATAGCTCATAATCCTAATAATAACACATATACACAATCGAAACCATTTGTTGCAAAGATTAAGTCTTGACTACAAATCTCAGTACAAGCCAGATAGCAATTGGAAGCTACAGGTAAGGTTTCATTCATAAAACAAATAGAACATTGAGGCATAGACATTATGAAAACATTTAATAGTCAAACTATATCATCGATTTTCCAAACATGATTAACAACAAAGAGAACAAAGTATAGGAATACATTTTTATATAGTTATGCAAAATTTAACTCTCGGCCCAAGACAGCCATCATTGCTTGGCATTACCATAACCATTATTTACACAGTGTACTCGACTTTTATTTAAAAACATAACTTTCCATTGCAAAAACAAGCCATTAACAATAAGTGCAAGAGAACCCTCGGTTCATGATTTTCCATTTAAAGAGAATTACATTACAGACCTGTCAAGGTTCCACAATACATGGGGCTTGCCGCTTATCAACCGAAACATTTAAATGAGGACAAGATCCATAAACTAGAGAGGATTTTACCCTTGATTTTTTTATAGCAGCACAAAAACGAATGCTAAGTTCTTATCAGCGACGCAACAAGCATCAAATAGCGAAATAAAAACTTAAAAAAAATAAGGGTTACCCTCTGTATAGTAAGTATCAAACTAAAACTCTAGAACTTCACACTCGACCATCACTGAAATAAGTCGAATGGTTCCAACTCTTGGCACACAGAAAACACCATCAAAGGCACCTACAAGGTTCTCGAGAATCACCGGAGCTTACCAGGAAGCAGTAGCAATATTCCATCCTCCAATCTTTGACTCAGCAACCTCATACGAAACGGGTACCTGCCAAAGCACATGGTGAAAGGTTAAAACAAGAAATTGCAAGAATCAAGCAAGCAACACAGTATTAGTTCATTGTCACAAAACACTTACCCTTTAAAGAAAATGATATTTCAGAGCATCGACGCACTACACCATCAAACGATGAAGTATATTGATATTTGACAGAAACCCTAAGTTAACACAGAAGACCATTCTCACCAACAGGAGAATCGAACCAAGTCCAAATTACATTCAATACACTGGAAGTAGAAACCCCATCACTATATTGGCATCGTGGGTTAAGTGCAGAGAGATTAAGCCTGCAACTATAAAAAAAACTACATCCCACAGGTCACAGGATCGAAACCCCTGAGAGAAACCCTCTCCAACACTACATTTTAGCGGCCTGTTGGCCTCAACTCTAACGTAACAATGAAGACTGGGAAACTCTCCACCATTACATACATCGATGTTTAGGGTTTCAACTTCAACGATCAAGATCTGGTGAGATCGACAAGAAGGAATGGGCCGGCAAGCTATGTTGAAAGTCGGGTAACGAATGCATTGATATCTCATTAATTACCACAACCACGACATTGCCAACACTGCATGCTAAGGAACATTACCGAGTACATCTCAGAGGAGAAGCATTATGGAAACCATGCACAGCTAGGATTCCTAGTTGCATCATCAACCAAAGTTCATGTGGATGGACTACATGGGTTGACAACAATACTTTCCACTATGGAGTTTGGCCAGAACCTTTAATATCTGATCAGGACATTGTCAACCCGCCATAACAAATTTATTACCTATCAACTCATCACCTTATTAATGAGTTCGTTGCCAAATGCAATAACATAAATTATCAATACTTAGAATAAGAGCTAGGTCGTATATCATGGTTTATTCTTGCTTAAGTCTTAACCTTTCAAAGGTTTGTTTACATCGTATTCATTTGTTTGCATGGGATAATATCTTATAGTGCTAAAGTATAGCTTGGATTGCATATTGAAAATCATATCATTGAATATTGTAAAATCATATCAATGTAATATTAGTGCACATTCGATATAGTACAACGATTGAACTTAGCCATCATAGTATTTGAATTACATATCAATGTATTATTGTAAATGCATAGTAACTATAGAATAATTCTATTTTCATTTCTATACTTTTGTATAAGCAATAGGATGAAAAGTTATAACACTAGCTCATAGCATAAATACCATATTCACAATAAATTTCATTTGAGTAGCCATTTAGTGCAAAGACTCTTGTATCATCATAAGTATAGTCTAAGTGTTGACGAGATACACTCTAAAGCCAAGTTCTTAGTACAAGCACTAGTCACTATACCTTATATATATTAACTGTGTATTCAAATGATAAATTCAGGACTTAGAGTAGTCTAAGTTTTGTAGATGCAAAATATAATAATAGTTCAAAAGCATAATACTATTTTCTACAAGCTTCCTATAGTATTATCCATAGACATTAGTATCACGGTTTGATAATAATGAAAGTGGTCATATGATAATGTATGTAACATTATATCAGAACACATGGACGACATGAAATTATAACACTGAAGAGTTTAAATGTCATTACATAACTAGGATTAGAACCATGTATCCATACCTCCAGTATTTTGTGTCGGAAGGAAGTACTTAGCATTCTAATTTTACATTGACGATGAATTGAATGTTGATGTATATGTAACTTCGGAATGTATTTCATCTATGTATTTCATTTATGTATATTGTACTCCTATAGAGATGTGCTATTTCTGTATAAGTGTTGTCATTTGTGTTGCCAAGTGTCGCAAGTGTTGTAACTTGCCGATGGGTTATTAGACCACCATGTGTGGGGTCAGCCCTGATTAAGTTAACCTAGGGTTATTAGTCTGAGTTAGACAAGTAGGCCCCATAGGTTTATTAGGCTACTCAGAACAATTATAAATAGAGAGCGGGATCTCTCTATTTGATCATCTCATTATATCACTCTACATCACTTGGAAAGTGGCGCACATGTGAGGAGGAGGATCAGCTGCTAGGAGAAGACTATCTCTTTGTACTTGTGTTGTACTTTGGTTGTATCGTTGCTCTATCTATCTCTGAGGAAGTTGTGGGGTTCTTCACCTTAGGGTTTTCCCCACGGAAACATTGTGTGTCTATTGTCTCTTATGTTTGCATATTGTGATGATTGATATGCTTTCTATGATTGATATGCATTGATATATTATACATGTTATTCTCTCAGTAAATATCCTAAAGTATTTTGAATTAATGCTCAAAAATTAACATGGTATCAGAGCTAACCTGAGAATAAGACATTGTGCAGTGACGAAAACCAGGGTTTCTTGTTTATTGGGTTTCTCTCCACATATTTTGGAAAAGCAATATGATAGATTAACTCTCCTCATCAAGGTGAATCTTTCTGTCCAATCATAATTCAGTTATAAGCACTTTCAGTTTTGGCCCTAAAAATTAGCGTTTCCAAAAAAATAGGAATTTATGAAATCTGAAGACATAGCTGGAAGCTCCTTGGAAAAATAGAAGTTTAGAGCTTTGGATCGAGATTTTTGGCTGGGTAACTCTCTGGGAAACGCAAACCCTAATTCAGGGTCCTCCTTAGTGAATCCGGAAAGACTAAAAGGCACTTCTGAAGGGTGAAACTTTGCAAAAATCAAATTCTAAGTATAACAGGATGATTAGCTCATCAAGGTGCATTTTTCTATCCTTTCAGAAAGTTGAAATTCACATTTTGAATTTTTAGGGTTTCTCTAACAAACCCTAATCTGGGACCAGATCCATTTTTCAGCAAATCAAGTGGTAAGACATAAATCTTTTCTATTTCCATTTGAAGTACTCTTTAAGATGTCTCACCACACCAAGCTTGATGATAAGCTTGAAGGGGATGATAACTTCCAAGCCTGAAAGTATAGGATTGGGTTAATCCTAGAAGAAAATGAATTGGACACCTACATCAGCTCTGAGGTCCCTATCCCAGAGGATGAAGAGGCTAAGGCATTGCATAAGAAGAACTTGGTCAAGGAAAATAGAATCATTGCTGATTCTATCAAAGACCATCTCATACCACATGTGTCATCTCTGAAGACACCCAAGGAGATTTTTAACTCTTTGACCAAGTTATTTGAAGGGAAGAACATAAATCGGAAGATGACTCTACGGAATCAATTGAAAGTGGTCAAGCTGTTGAATGGAGAGACCATTCAATCTTATTTCTCCAAAATCTCTCAGATCAAGGAACAAATTGAAGCTGTGGATGAAGTAGTGGACAATGGTGAAGTTGTTATGACCACTCTGAATGGCCTACCTAGGTCATGGGATTCCTTTATTCAAGGAATCTGTGCAAGAAAGAAATTGATCTCTTTCAGTAGACTGTGGGAGGAATCCTCTTAAGAAGAAGCTAGGCTTGTGTCCCGAGAAGAAAATATGGGAAATGAAGATCAAGCTCTCACAGCTCACACCAAAAGAAGCAAGCCTAAGAAGGAACACTCTCATTACAAGAAATCCTCTCATCATAAGAATAGGAAAGATATGAGATGCTTCACATGTAATGAGAAAGGACACTTTGTTGTAGATTGTCCCAAGAACAAAAAGGACAACAAATTCAACAACAAGAAGAAAGGAAACAAGAAGAGATATCATGCTCATGCTGCTGAGGATGATGAACCTCCTAAGAAGAAGGCTAGAGTATAAAGTGATGATGATGACTCATCAAGCGAAGAAGAATATGTTCTAATCTCTGCTCTCACAGGTACTATCTCTCATGGTTGTAATGATTGGCTTACTGACAGTGGGGCTTCCAAACACATGACTGGGTTTAAAGAATCTTTTGTAAATCTATCTGAAAATGAGTCACCCCATAAGGTGAAACTTGGGGATGACTATCAATATCCTATCAAAGGAAGTGGTGAAGCCTCCTACAACCTAGACTCTGGGAAGTCCTTGAAGATGAAAGAGGTTCTATATGTACCTGGGATCAAGAAGAACCTACTCTCCATATCTACATTGGATGCAAAAGGCATGAGGGTTGCATTTGTAGATGGCCAAGTTGTAATGTGGCCAAAAGGTAAAACTATAGATTATGCAGTGGTGATTGGAGAGACAGAGGGAGGATTGTATAAATTGAAGGGACAACCTGAGCATGCCATGGTACATGAATCCATGGAGCCAAGTGAACTTTGGCATAGAAGGCTTGCTCATGTGCACTATAGGGCACTACCAATTGCAAGCAAAGCTATAGAGGGTCTTCCTGAAATCAAGATCAAACATGAAGGTGTTTGCAAAGGATGTGCAAAAGGAAAAAACATAAAGAAGGCATTTCCAAGCAGTGAAAGCAAGGAAAAAGGAATCTTGGAAATAATCCACTCTAATGTATGCGGTCCGATGTCATCCAGTTCTCTGAGTGGGTATGTTTACTATGTCTCTTTCATTGATGACTTTTCCAGGAAGACTTGGGTTTACTTCTTGAAGAAAAAGGATGAAGTGTTTGATAAGTTCAAGGAATTCAAAACCTTGATGGAGAACCAAACTGATATGAAGATCAAAACATTCAGATCCGACAATGGCCGATAATTCACTTCAGGAGATTTCAAGAAGTTATGCAGTGATTCAGGGATTAAGAGGGAGTTGACTGCTCCTTAAAATCCACAACAGAATGGAGTTGCAGAAAGGAAGAATCAAACAATCATGGAAGTAGCATGGGAAATGTTGCATGACCAGGATCTACCTATGCATCTATGGGCAGAAGCAACTAGGACAGCTGTATATGTGCAGAACAGAACACCCCACAAGATATTGGACAACAAGACACCAGAAGAGGTCTTCTCTGGTAAGAAGCCTGAAGTCATCCATCTCAGAATATTTGGTTGTCCAGTATACACTCATGTCCCAAAGGAAAAGAGGACTAAGCTAGATCCTTCAGGAAAGAAGGGTATCTTTGTGGGTTACAGTGAAAGCTCAAAGGCTTACAGAATATATTTTCCAGGATTCAAGAAGATTGATGTCAGCAGGGATGTAACATTTGATGAAAACTCTGCATTCATCAAATCAAGGAAGACACCTGTTGAAAATCATGAAGAACCAAAGGAAACCAGATTTCAAGACACTACAATGACTGAAGCAATTCCATATGTTGATCGTGAAATTGAAGATAAGAAAGAACCTGTAGATCCACCTCGTGAGAAGGACTCTCACAAGAGGAAACCTGCATGGGCTAGAGAGATCTTTCAAGATGCAGAAAGATATGGCATTCCAGAAGAAGAACACAGAGCAAAGAAGAGAACTAGATCGCATACCAGCTATGTTACTTTACTCTGTGATATCATGAACAAAGAACCTTCCAGTTATGAAGAAGTAGCGGAAAAGAAAGAATGGAACAATGCCATGGTCGAGGAATACCAATCAATAATGAAAAATGATGTTTGGGATGTAGTCCCAAGACCTGAAGGGAAGTCTGTTGTGACTTCCAAATGGATCTACAAGATCACACATGCTGCAGATGGCGGCATAGAGAAATACAAAGCAAGATTTGTAGCTCGTGGCTTCTCCCAAAAAGAAGGAATTGATTATGAAGAAACTTTTGCTCCTTTGGCCAGATACACATCCATTATAACAGTACTTTATCTGGCTGCAGTGATGAAATGGAAGATACACCAAATGGATTTCAAGACTGCTTTCTTGAATGGTGTAGTCGAGGAGGAAGTGTATGTGGAGCAGCCACTTGGTTTTGAGACACATGACATAAAGTCATATGTGTGCAAGTTGAAGAAATCTTTGTATGGCTTGAAGCAAGCTCTTAGGACTTGGTATGGTAGGATGGACAGTTTCCTATCTAGTTTGGGATTTACCATGAGTAAAGTGGATTCCAACATTTACTACAAGGTTGAGGAAAGCAATCCTATGATACTACTCTTGTAAGTGGATGACCTTTTTGTTACAGGTAATGATAGTTTGATTTCTGATACCAAGAGAAAGCTTGCTGCTGAGTTCGAGATGAAGGACTTGGGTATGATGCACTATTTTCTAGGCATGGAGGTGTGGCAGAGTGCATATGGGATCTTCCTTGGACAAGGGAAGTATGCAATAGAGATCCTGAAGAGCTTCAGGGTGATGGACTGCAAGGCCATGGACACACCTATGGCATCGAACCTGAAGCTTTTGTGTGATGCTTCATCTGATCCGGTTGATTTCATGATGTATCGTCAAATGATTGGGTCCTTGATGTACCTGACGAACATGAGACCAGATATTTGCTTTGCGGTGAACACATTGAGCCAGTTCCTGACGGATCTGAGGAGTGTTCACCTGGTTGCTGTAAAGCATATTCTGAGGTACCTGAAGGGTACAGTTGATTATGGGCTCAAGTATGATGCGAATCAAAATTTTAACCTGGAGTGTTATGTTGATTCAAATTGGGATGGCAGTGCTGCAGATAGGAAGAGCACTTTCAAGTGCTGCTTCAGTATGGGATCAGGTGTGATCTCTTGGTTTATCAGGAAGTAGTCCTGCGTAGCACTGAGTACAACCGAAGCAGAGTATGTTACAGCTTGTTCCGCTATTTGCGAGGCAGTATGGCTCCAGAAGCTATTGTCTGAGTTATTTGATCTCCCGTTGGAAGCTACTGGTATCTTTTGTGACAACCAGAGTTATGTGAAGCTGTCTTAGAACCCAGTGTTTCACAACAAGTTGAAACACATTGAGATCAAATATCAGTATATCAGGGATATGGTGAAGAGAGGAGCAGTAAAGCTCCTGTATGTTGCGACGAATGAGCAGGTTGCAGATGTACTGATGAAACCACTAGCCAGAGTGAAGTTCGAGTACTTCAAAGAGAGGCTTGGTGTTCTTCAAATTGACGACACTTCAAGGAAGAAGTGATGGAGACATTTGCTGAAGCCATTCCAAGCATGGTGGAAGGAGGATCCTTCACATGGCTATGGATGTAAGCGTTGGATGATGAGCATCAGAATGATGTTCTAGTTTCTGCTCTAGATGATCAGTTGGATCATTTATATGTATATGCATCATGTTGGATGCTGGATATGATCAGTTGGATCATTTATATGTATGTATGTATGCATCATGTTGGATGCTGGATATGATCATTTGGATCATTTATATGTATGTATGTACACATCATGTTGGATGTTGGATATGATCAATTGGATTAGTTATATGTATGTATGTATGCATCATGTTGGATGCTATATATGATCAGTTGGATCATGTGTATGTATCTGTAGATGTATCAGGTGGATACATTATATGATCAGGTAGATCATGTATGTTGATATGTATCAAGTATGATCAAGAGGATCATGTATTTGTATATGTGTCAGGTGGACACATTGTATGATCAGGTAGATCATGTATGATGATATGTATCAGGAAGATACTATGTATGCATAAGGTGGATGCATTGTATGATCAGGTTGATCATGGATGATGAGATTCAGGATATTGCTCCAGATGACATGCATCAAAATGATGCAGTGATGATGATCAGGATGATCATGTACATTAGGATGATGTATGGTGAGTATCAAATTGATACTCTGTGGCCGTGGAACAGGTTCTACAGATAAGCATATAATCATAGCCCTGGGAGGTTTGCATATAGTCTTTTGAGGTTTTGCTTATGGCATGTAATACTGGCCCTGGGATATCTGGAAAACGCTCTTTCGAGGTTTTTCTTTGGGAGGACATATAATCCTAGCCCTAGGAGATTTGCAGATACTCTTTCATGGTTTTTCCTATGGCATGTAATCCTATCCCTGGGATATCTGGAAAATGCTCTTTCGAGTTTTTTTCCTATGGCATGTAATCCTAGCCCTAGGATATCCGATAGGTTGAGCTATGTGCTCATGATCAGTCCTAGGATGCTCTTTCGAGTTTTTTCCATTACCACATGTAATACTAGCCCTGCGAGATCCTATAGGTCGGAGCTGTGTTCCCGTAACAGTTTGGGGTGCTCTTTCGAGGTTTTGTGGTGACCACATGTAATACTAGACCTGGGAGATCCTATAGGTCATAGTTGTGTGCCCGTAATAGCCTGGGATGCTCTTTTTCTTAAAATTCAATATGCTAAGACAGAAAATAGCAGCATTACATTCCATTTCACAATAATAGCATATACAGGATCACTGAAGAAACAACAAGCACAGGATAAACACAAGAGACAGAGATTTATCCTGGGAAACCCTCATGGGGTAGAAAACCCAGCAAAGCTTCCTCAATATAGATGACCAGCAATATACAAAGATGAAACCCTGAGACATGATCTCCTCCTCCACAATAGCAGACCTCTCCTCCACACGTGCGCTATCCTCAAGTGAGTGAGTGTGTGTAATGAGGAATACACCTCCTCTATTTATACACTACTCCGACTTTTCTTTTACACAAGACATGTAGGCTCATATTTAACCAATGGGTTAAATACCCCACTACAACTGACTGGGCCGACCCCTCTAGGGTGGTCTAATAACCCTTTGACCCACATAACACATACAGGGCCGACTCCCACTAGGGAAGTCTAATAACCCGAGTTACCACATTCCGACAGAGGAATAAACATCTCCGGATATACAATAAGATATTCATGGAGGAATGAAACATCTCCGGAATAATAAAGTACACTTATAATATTCTTTGAAGTTACAATATCTCAACACTCCCCCTTAACGAGAAGGATATTATAACAGCATCTGCACGAGCAAGGAGTCATCAACATCATACATGATACATCTATAAATCATTGGAAGCTTTCTCAACATCATCAATAACTCAACCAGTTACTGGAACATCTTCAATACCGGAACATCAACATATTCAGTACTGAGTCTTTATCTTTTGCAGCACTCGAACATCAACATCTGAATCCTCACGATCATCAGCATCGGGATCATCTCGATCTACAGCATCTAGATCATCACGATTTACAGCATTTGGATCATCTCGATCTATAGCATCTGTATCATCTCGATCTACAACATATAGATCATCTCGATCTACAGCATCTGGATCATCTCGATCTACAGCATCTAGATCATCTCGATCTACAGCATCTGGATCATCACGATCTACAGCATTTGGATCATCACGATCTACAGCATCTGGATCATCTTGATCTACAGCATCTGGATCATCTCGATCTACAGCACCTGGATCATCTCGATCTACATCATCTGGATCATCTCGATCTACAGCATCTGGATCATCTCGATCTACAGCATCTGGATCATCTCGATCAATAGCATCTGGATCATCTCGATCTACAGCATATGGATCATCACGATCTACAGCATCTGGATCATCTCGATCTACAACATCTACATCATATCGATCTATAGCATCTGGATCATCTCGATCTACAGCATCTGGATCATCTCAATCTACAACATCTGGATCATCACAATCTACAACATCTGGATCATCTGTATTAGTATCCACACCAATACATCTATCATCGAAACATGTATTCTTACTAATACATATATCATCAAAAAACATGTATTCTCACTAATACATCTATCATCAAAAGCATGTATTCTCACTTAATACATCTATCATCAAAAGCATGTATTCTCACTAATACATCTATCATCAAAAGCATGTATTCTCACAAATACATCTATCATCAAAAGCATGTATTCTCACTTAATACATCTATCATCAAAAGCATGTATTCTCACTTAATACATCTATCATCAAAATCATGTATTCTCACTAATACATCTATCATCAAAAGCATGTATTCTCACTTAATACATCTATCATCAAAAGCATGTATTCTCACTTAATACATCTATCATCAAAAGCATGTATTCTCACTAATACATCTATCATCAATACATAGCAGCATAACTGTAACACACACGATCATATTACAGGATGATCAATCCTGCTCTCTTTAGGACATAGGTCCATGGATGATGCAATCCTGTCATGTACCTTTTGAACCGAAGTCCAGGGACGATCCAGTCCTATCATGTACCTTTTGAACCGAGGTCCAGGGATGATCCAGTCCTATCATGTACCTTTTGAACCGAAGTCCAGGGACGATCCAGTCCTATCATGTACCTTTTGAACCGAGGTCCAGGGACGATCCAGTCCTATCATTCAATTCTCGGAGACCTCATGTCTACGGCTCAATTCAAAGGACCATAGTCCGAGGACGATACAATCCCCTTACCTATTCATTCAGGATTTTATTCTCGGAGACATCTTGTCTACGGCTCAATTCATAGGACTAAAGTCCGAGGACGATCCAATCCCCTTACCTGTTCATTCAGGATTTTGTTCTCGGAGACATCTTTTCTACGGCTCAATTCACAGGACCAAAGTTCGAGGATGATCCAATCCCCTTACCTGTTCATTCAGGATTTTATTCTCGGAGACATCTTGTCTACGGCTCAATTCACAGGACTAAAGTCCGAGGATGATCCAATCCCCTTACCTGTTCATTCAGGATTTTGTTCTCGGAGACATCTTGTCTACGGCTCAATTCACAGGACCAAAGTCCGAGGATGATCCAATCCCCTTACCTGTTCATTCAAGATTTTATTCTTGGAGACATCTTGTCTACGACTCAATTCACAGGACCAAAGTCTGAGGACGATCCAATCCCCTTACCTATTTATTCAGGATTTTATTTTTGGAGACATCTTTCTACGGCTCACTTTAGGACTGAAGTCCAGGGATGATTTAATCCCCAAATGTCCACCAAGGACTTCATTCTCGAAGACATACGTCTACGGCTCTCTTGAGGATGATGCAATCCTATAATGTCCACCAAGGACTTCATTTTCGAAGACATACGTCTACGGCTCTCTTGAGGATGATGCAATCCTATCATGTCCACCAAGGAATTCATTCTCGAAGACATACGTCTACGGCTCTCTTGAGGATGATGCAATCCTATCATGTCCACCAAGGACTTCATTCTCGAAGACATATGTCTACGGCTCTCTTGAGGATGATGCAATCCTATCATGTCCACCAAGGACTTCATTCTCGAAGACATACGTCTACGGCTCTCTTGAGGATGATGCAATCCTATCATGTCCACCAAGGACTTCATTCTCGAAGATATACGTCTACGGCTCTCTTGAGGATGATGCAATCCTATCATGTCCACCAAGGACTTCATTCTCAAAGACATACGTCTACGGCTCTCTTGAGGATGATGCAATCCTATCATGTCCACCAAGGACTTCATTCTCGAAGACATACATCTACGGCTCTCTTGAGGATGATGCAATCCTATCATGTCCACCAAGGACTTTATTCTTGAAGACATACGTCTACGGCTCTCTTTAGAACATATGTTCAAGGATGATGTAATCCCTTTGTCACCTTAGACCCTATCTAAGGACCATCCACCAACCTCTCTGTCGGCATCACTAATATAGGTATCCTCATCATCGACCTCACTGTCGATGCAGGCAATCTCATCATGACTTATCACATCACTCCCCCTTTCGAGGAGGGTCTTTCTGAACTATATTAAGTTTGTCTCGGAAAACTTTATTTGAGGTAGAGGTTTGGTTAGTACATAGGATCGGTAGAAGTTTGGTTAGTACATTGGTAACTTGTTACAAATTCGAACTTTTGGTTCCTTTCTGCACCTAATCTTGGAACACTAGATTCTCTTCCATCTTGATACAACTCGGTTTGTCACATAGGATCATAGTTGGGTCTATCTCTAAGTCAAAAAATCCTGAAGCCATACTGTTTCATAACTTAGCAGAGCAAGCAGCCATATATTCTTCTTGTGCTAAGAGCCATAATATATTGCTTCCTTCTAAACCATGAGATCATGGCTGATCCCAAATAGTAACATCCTCTCGATGTGCTCTTCCTGTCTGATACAATTTTTGCCCAATCAACATCTGTGTAGCCATCTGAAGTCATGATCTCTAATATAACATAGATCAAAATCTATCATATCCTTTAGGTATTTCATCACATGCTTTGCAACTAACAGGTGAACACATTTGGTTTCCACTAGATACTGACACAAGGTGTTCACAACAAAGCATATATCTGACCTAGTATTTGTTAGACACATCAATGACTCAATATTTTTTCTGTACAGAGTTCTATCCACTAACTCTGATGAGTCATCTGATAACAACTTCAAGAGTGGCCATTCCAACACATCAAGTCCTTTTAATATTTCTCAGCATACTTTCCCTGGTTGAGAAAGATTCCTTCTGAGCCTTGCCATACTTCCAAACCTAGGAAGTAATGCATCAATCTGAGATCTTTCATTTTCATTTCTACATCCATCTATCTGTGCCATCTCTCATCAGATGGGTCTATTGATATGAGCCTCAACATCATTCGAACTTTGTGGTGAGTTCCTTCTTGCATCTGTGTATAGAAATCATATTCAACCTTGTAGCAAAGGTTGAGATCCACATCACCCATGGTGATCATTAATCTCATCAATTTACTATCGATACAGAACCTAATTCACATTTCTTCTTTAATTACACCATTAAGAGAATGGTCTTATCTAGCCACTTGGAGCAAACATCTCATCATGATTCTCTTCCTCTTTCTAAGATAATCTTCTAGCCACAAGCCTTCTATAGTGTGTTTGATTTGAAAATATTTTTTTTGAACATCCATCGCTTGTTCAGTGTTCATCATTCATCATGATCTTTCGTACAAATCAAAATTAAGTACATGATTAGTAATACTTTCATAATCATCAAATCATATTGACATGATAACATATTATGCATACATATATCATTTACATAGTTATGCAACTATTTTGACCAGTACTTTTACACAACACTTTCCCATATCCTGTATGCATACAGTGGCTATCTAGATGCCTTCCATCTCTACCAGAACATACTATCGAGAGTGTGCACAGCTCTCAGCATGTCAGCAAAGAGGTTTTATTCTAGACAAGCAACAATGGAATGTTTGTCCAACTTACCAATCATATGCATATTAGTAGTATACTGTTCAATGCTCTATGAATGTTTACACTCAGCATGAGATATTCTAAGAATACAAATATGCATACAAGCAGTATCATTTACTATTTCAAATAACAACTCAAATACTTATCTTTTATGTTTGTCTGGTTGCCTCCCGCTTGATCTTCTATATGTCTTTTGAACTTCTATTCATTCTGTACCACTGTGCATGCTCAAGAGTGCACTAGTGTTATCCTCATGATCTCATACACAAACATACATTCATTAGTATATTATAAATATTATCAAAACATTATAATTCTAAATAATCTTGAATATGTATAGTCATGATCATAGATAATAAACATTAGTATTCAATATTTCAGGGAAGTCTTCTTTTACTCATGCATATCATTAATCAAGATAAAAGACATAATATTCATAAACCCTTGATTACTAGCTTTATGAATAAGCATAGCCAATCATACCAAGTATATTTTATAAGGGATCCTAACACAAGGTAAGATTCTAACTTGACATAGGAAAACATACCTAGATTAGTATACCTGCTTAGTTATGTACAACATACCTAAACAATCTCTTCAATGATTTAGAGATCCTGAGCTAGAACCTGCATGTATCATAGGTTAAGCATAATATAACAAAGTCATACATACCTCGTAAGTAGAACAAAGATTATGGATGAGTCTTTGTCTTCATGATGTCATGGTCATGGAGCTTGATTTGTCTTTTGTGATGTACCTGTATCTTGTTAGCAGACAACATCAACCTTACACAACACCATAATGCATTAGTACAATTATATAGCCCTAATCAATGAATGTCTTCGATCATTCACATGCGTTCATACTGTTACTAGGGTGATAAGACAATTCTAACATTAATCAAGATTGTACTAATAAATAACATGAAGACAAACACATTATGAACTTAATCAAGAATCAGATTTCAAGACATGAATCAGATTTCAAGACATGAATCAGATTTCAAGACATACCTAAACCTCCTTAAGTCATACCTGTCGAGACTTCTTGTAGTCTTCTTATGTAAGGCCTTAGCCTCAACTCCCCCTGAAACTTGATCTGGAGATTGATTAGGGTTTGCTAGAGAAACCCTAAAAGTTCAATCTTTGACTTTCACACTTCTGAATGGATGGAAGGATGTGTCTTGCTGAGCTGATCAAACTACCATACTTCAATTTTGAAATCTCCAAAATTTGACCCCTCAAAAATTGCCTTCGAAACTTCTGGATCTTCTAGACAGGAACCCGAACTAGGGTTTGATGAATCCCACCCTTCAGTCGAATCAAAAGATTCGATCCAAGGCTCTAAACTCTTATTTTTCTGAGGAGCTTCTAGCTGTGGTTACAGACTTCAAAAATTCCAACTTTTGCTGAAGCCCTAATTTTGCATCTTTCCGATCAAAATCCCGAACTGGGGTTTGATCAAGCCCGGTCTTCTACCCAACCAAAAAATTCGATCTTGGTCTCTAAATTTCAATTTTCCTGAGTAGCATTCAGCCGTGGATTCCGATTCCAAAAATTCTAACTTTCTCCGAAACCCTAAATTCCGGAAGCCATGAATGAAGGTGCTCAAAAAATAATTCTATTTTGACAGAAATATGTACCTGATTGTTTCTGCTGTAACTCTGACATTTTCGCTCCACGGGGTCTAAAAACTTTTTCTGCAGTAGCCTGACCTGTCATCTTTCCATCCTGACAGGTTTGACCTCAATTGGATTCTCTGAGAGAGAGTTACGCCAAATGTCTCAATGTGACCTGTTTTGGGATAATATAGGAGAGCGAACTTGTACGGTGTGCCACATCTCACTGTTTGAACTTCGGCCTCTGAAATTTTTTCCTGAGATAGTTCTCCCTGTCATATTTCCATCCTGACATGTCTGACCTCAATTGGACTCTCTGAGAGAGAGTTATGCCAAGTGTCGCAACGTGACCTGTTTATGGGATAAAACAGGAGAGCGGACGTGTACGGCGTGCCACGTGTCACTGGTTCAACTTCGACCTCTAAAAAGGTTTCCTGAGATATTACATTCTGTGTACTACCTCTTCCTTTTTACAAAATTTCATTTGGATCTTCCTATCCCAAGTTATGACCTTTTTTCCAAGGTCACTTGATTTTGACTGAGATCTGGAAGAGGCAGAAACCCTAACTTGTACTGATCATAACTCACAAAGTACAACGAATCTAAGAGTTCCCTTTGGACACAAGGTACCTGGGGATGTTATCGTCGACCTGTAAACGTTTCAGATCCTAAACCCTCACAAAAATGGATTTATAGCGAAAGTTCCACGATGACGGGTTTTTTCTATGTAAAACCCTAACCTTCAAATTGTTGTAAGTAAAGCAAGTGTCGTAAGTGCCATACCTTGCATTCCTTCAGGTTAGCTCTGATACCATGTTAAAATTCAATATTCTAATATAGAAAATAGCAGCATTACATTCCATTTCACAATATTATCATATACAGGATCACTGAAGAAACAACCAGCACAGCATAAACACAAGAGACAGAGATTTATCCTGGGAAACCCTCATGGGGTAGAAAACCCAGCAAAGCTTCCTCAATATAGATGACCAGTAATATACAAAGATGAAACCCTGAGACATGATCTCCTCCTCCACAATAGCAGACCTCTCCTCCACAAGTGCGTTATCATCAAGTGAGTGAGTGTGTGTAATGAGGAATACACCTCCTCTATTTATACACTACTCCGACTTTTCTTTTACACAAGACATGTAGGCTCGTATTTAACCAATGGGTTAAATACCCCACTACAACTTACTGGGCCGACCCCTCTAGGGTGGTCTAATAACCCTTTGACCCACATAACACATACAGGGCCGACTCCCACTACAGAAGTCTAATAACCCGGGTTACCACATTCCGACGGAGGAATAAACATCTCCGGATATACAATAAGATCTTCACGGAGGAATGAAACATCTCCGGAATAATAAAGTACACTTATAATATTCTTTGAAGTTACAATATCTCAACACTTTCGAGGTTTTGTGGTGGGGTCACATATAATACAGCCTTGGGAGATCTGACAGGTAGAGCCGTGTGCTCGTAATAGCCTGGGATTCTCTTTCAAGGTTTTGTGATGCACATAATAAGTCCTGAGGATTCCACAGTATGGCCAGTGATGATGAAGACCTGCAGGTTTTGGGCCTACATCCAGTATGAAAAAGTACTGGCTCTATAGAACTTATTATGATGAGTAGATTTAGAGATTGATTGAGATAGCAACAGTAGTGACGATGACGATGATTCAAGGACGATGCTTCAGTGATGATGATCCAGAGACGTAAACTTGTGCTAGCATATCTTTGTTGAGAAATACCTTACTAGTTAAGAGGGAGTGTTGATGTATATGTAACTTTGGAATGTATTTCATCTATGTATTTCATCTATGTATTTCATTTATGTATATTGTACTCCTATATAGATGTGTTATTCCTGTATAAGGAAGTGTCGTCATTTGTATTGACAAGCGTCGTAACTTGCCGATGGGTTATTAGACCACCATGTGTGGGGTCGGTCCTAATTAAGTTAACCTGGGGTTATTAGGATGAGTTAGACAAGTCATCCCCATAGGTTTATTAGGCTACTCAGAACAAGTATAAATAGAGAGCATCTCTCTATTTGATCATCTCATTATCTCACTCTACATCACTCGGAAAGTGGCGCACATGTGAGGAGGAGGATCAACTACTAGGAGAAGACTATCTCTGTGTACTTGGGTTGTACTTTGGTTGTATCATTTCTCTATCTATCTCTGAGGAAGTTGTGGGGGTTCTCACCTTAGGGTTTTCCCCACAAAAACTCTGTGTGTCTATTGTCTCTTATGTTTGCATCCTGTGATGATTAATATGCTTGCTATGATTGATATGCATTGATATACTGTACATGTTATTCTCTGAGTAAATATCCTAGAGTATTTTGAATTAATGCTCAAAAATTAACATTTAAATACACATGTACTCTTAACACATGTTGTCGTAGAATTTCTTACCTGCGGTCTGCACATGGAAACGGGATTCAAATGCCTTAGCTAAACGTAGCTATGTAAACTCCAGGGTACCTCGTAGGACCCCTTCGTCAACATACAGACGAACTGCAGTACATTGTCAAGAACATCATAACGGTACAAATTGTAAACAACATGTAATCATATTTAGAACTTAAGCATAATTGTAAATTGTATTCTTATGCATAATCATAAAAGATCTTTCGTTAAGGAGATTAACATCCACTTAAATCTGAAATAGCTAATACAATTTTATCTTATGACATGTCATCGTCATTATTTATCTTAGTTAAGAAATCAAATTACTTTATATGTTCCTCATTAATGACTTTGATAATTATTGCTATTATAAAAAATAAATAAAAAATTGGTATTTTTCGGCATGTTACAATATGTGTAGTTTCTTTGATTCATAATATGATGCTCTTTCCATTCAGGGAAAAAAAAAAATCTAACTAGGATGAATTCTGCATTAATTTGGAAGAAAGAACATTGACAATATTTAAATGTGTGAATCAAAGCATATAAAATGAATTCTAACTCACATAGTACAATCAAATATGAGGCAAAGCGATAAGATGGTGTAATATAAAATACATTCAAAAAAGAGAAATTAAAAGACTGAAGAAAATGACAATATATGAATCTCTGTTTCCGATACACTTGTACTTCTACTCTTCATTAAAGTATTTTTTTTAAATAAGAGGAACTATACTAATAAATGAAGAATACAAAGCTGATGCAGGACTGCTTACAGGTAAGCCTGTCCTGCATCCAATTCTGGCTATTACAGTGAGCTCTCAAAGCATAAGAAATACCATGTTCAGTAGATCGATCCTAAGCATCCAATGATAATGTCTTGAGATCTGCAGATGGATTTTTCCTTCCTTTGGCACTGTGCTCGATGGTGTGAGCATTGGATTCCATAATCATGTGATAGAGGTTCCTTCTCGGTTTTCTGAGCAAGAAGCTTCAAGGGTCTGATTTGCAGTATCCGTTCTATTGATGGTTGGCATCTCGCCTGTAGGATGGAAATCTGAGTGGGAGAGATGTGTGCAAGCAATCGCCAGTGGATGATCTAGATTATCGCTGAGTCGGATATCTAGTTCTTTCCCCGTGTTCTGAGCTCCTACATTGGCTAGTCTGTCAGCAACCTTGTTGGAAGATCTTCTTACATGAGAAGGAATGAAGACATGGTTGATGTCCAGGAGAGTTTTCAAAAGCTCCAGGGGGTGAAGGAGGCGCTAGGAGGAGGCTATTTTTGCTGGGGTAGAACCATTGAGAATTTTTTTAAGCAGGGTTATAATGATTAATGAATCTCCTTCAACCATCACCTTCCTTAAATTAAGATCTCTATAAATATGGATGCTGCGAATCATACCCCATAATTTCGCTACATTGTTGGTGTCATTCCCGAGGTTTCTAGAAAGAGTATGCTAAAGATCCCCCTGCTCATTATGGATCGCAAGACCAAAGCCAACAGGGCCCAGGTTTCCCTTGGAGGCACAATCAAAGTTAATTTTGAAGAAGCCTGGAGGAGGTCTGCTCCAGTGAGAGGGGATTTGAACTCCATGATTTTAAGCGGGAGTTGTATCAGGAACATGAGTGAGGTGTAGAGCCCAGCTATTGAGGATTGGGAATTCTTCATCATCACAAATCAGGTCTTCATGGGTCCAGGTAGTAATTCTGACCGTTTCCTTGATGCAAGTGCAAATCTGCTACCATACTTGCTGAGAGGAGGAGTTTGTGTTTTTCACGTGTTTTTTAAAATGCAGCGATTTCTTTATTTCCAGAGTTGCCAAACCACCAAGCCTAGTAGGATTTTCCATATGCGATTGACGAATGGGTTTTTGAAGGCCTTATGGCTCCAAGGTATTATGGTATCAAAGATGATATGGAGCTGGCGGTCAGTTTTCCTAAGAGTGTGAGCAGCTTGGTCCCAGATTTCTGAGCTGAAGTTACAATTATTTAAGAGATGCTTCATTGTTTCCTCTTGTTGAAAGTAGAGCAGGAAAATACACAAGCCTGAGAATCCCCGTTTGCATATATTCTCCCATGTGAGGATTCATCGACAAAGAAGAAGCGATAAGAAGGTGCTGAATTTAGGCCAAAGGTTGAGCTTCCATACTTTGCTCCAGGAATTCTCTTTCAGAATTTTTTTATGGCCTTCTTGGATTGAGTAAGCCTTTTGGATTGTGAAGGTACCTTTTTGTTCATGGCCCCATCTAATAATGTCATGCCCATGTCTTATTTTAATTTTCCTTTTGCTAGCTTCCATCTGCCACTGGCTGAGATCGACCTCCCGAGAAATGTTCAGATCTTCATGACTAATTTTCTAGGTGCACCAAATGTCCCCATCATTGGTATCTTTCTAGAATTCAACCATTGAATGGGGGGGGTTGTGGCCTAGCATATGGGAGAGGGGATGGAGTGTAGAGAGGTGTTGCAAAGGGGGAATTTTTTGCCAAGCATCACCCCAGAAGTGTGCCTCATTTCTGCTTTGTATCTCCCAGAAGGAGTGATCCTGGACAAGAGCTCTTTGTTGGTTGGCAGCATTCCAAATAAGGGATCCATTACTAGCTGCATTCAATCTGATGAGGGTGTTTCCATTAGCTTCTCTGGCATATTTTTTCCTCCAAAGTAGGCTCCAGATGGTGGTTTCTTTTGTTATCCATATCTACCATATCTTGGCTCCATAAACATGATTGAGAATTTGGGGGTCTCTCAAACCAAGTCCTTGTTGAAATATTGTAACTTCTAAGAATATTATATTTGTACTTTATTATTCTGGAGATGTTTCATTCCTCTGTGAAGACCTTATTGTATATCCGGAGATGTTTATTCCTCCGTCTGAATGTGGTAACTTGGGTTATTAGAATTCCCTAGTGGGTTCGGCCCAGAGTTAGTTGTAAAGGGGTGTTTAACTCAGTGGTTAAAGATGGGGCCGACCTAGTTAGTGCAAAAGTCAAGTTGGAGTAGTGTATAAATACACTAGGTGTATTCCCCATTTAACACACATTACACTCACTTGTGATTGGTGCATAGGTGAAGGAGATATCAATTATGGAGGATAAGGATCTCATGTTTAGGGTTTACATATTTGTATTTGATGGTCATCTATATTGAGGAAGCTTTGCTAGGTTTTCTACCCCATGAGGGTTTCCCAAGATAAATCTGTGTCTCTTGTGTTTATGTTGTGCTTGTTGTTCTTTCAGTGATATTGTATATGCTATTGTTGTGAAATGGAATGAAATACTAATATTCTACGTCTTATCATATTAAATCTTAACATGGTATCAGAGCGATCCTGAAGGAAGGAAATGTATGGCACTTACTACACTTGTCTCACTTGCGACAATTTGCAATTTAGGGTTTTGTATAGCAAAAACTAGTCATCATGGAACTCTCGCTATAAATATATTTTGGCAAATGTTCAGGATCAGAAAATTCTAAAGGTTGTAGATAACATCCCCCTGTACCTTGTGTCCAAAGGACAACTTCAGATTCGTTGTACTTTGTGATTTATGATCGGTACAAGTTAGGGTTTATGCCTCTTCCAGATCTCAGTCATAAACAGGTGACCTAGGAAAAAGGGTCAAAACTTGGGCTAGGAAGCTCAAAATGAAATTTCATAAAAAGTGACATATAAGGAACAAACTGTATGTTCACAGCTCCACTTTTTAGAGGCTGAAGTTGAACCAGTGACATGTGAAACTCCGTACAAGTTCGCTCTCCTGTTTTATCCCATAAAAAGGTCACGTTGCAACACTTGGCATAAATATCTCTCAGAGAATCCATTTGAGGTAAGACTTGTGGGGTTGGAAAGATGACAGGTCAGGCTATGATAGGCCGAAGTTTCAGACCCTATGGATCCAAAATTTTAGAGTTACACCAAAAACAATCAGATGCATATTTTTGTCAAAACGAGAATTGGATTCTGAGCACCTTCATTCATGGCTTGTCTCTGCTGCGGGAATTTAGGTTTCGGAGAAAGTTGGAATTCTTGGAATAGAAGACCATGGCTAGATTCTCCTCATCAAAACCAAAATTTAGAGACCAAGATCGATTTTTTTGGTTGGTCAGAAGGACGGGCTTGATCAAACCCTAGTTCGGGATTTTGATCGGAAAGGTGGAAAATTAGGGCGTCTACAAAAATTGGAATTTTTGAAATATGTGATCACGGCTGGAATCTCCTCAGAAAAATCAAAGTTTAGAGTACAATATTGAACCTTTTGGTTGGACAGAAGATCGAGCTTTATCAAACCCTAGTTCGAGATCATGTCTAGAAGATCCGAAAGTTTCAAAGGCAATTTTGAGGGGTCAAATTTTGGAGATTTCAAAATTGAAGTATACCAGCTTGATCAGTTCAACAAGGCACATCTTTCCATCCATTCAGAAGTTTGAAATTCAAAATTTGAATTTTTAAGGGTTTCTTTGACAAAACCTAATCCATCTTCAGATCCTGTTTCAGCAAATCAAAGTGGATTGGGTTAATCCTAGAAGAGAATGAATTGTACACCTACATAAGTGAAGAAGTTCCAGTTCCAGAGGGAGATGAGGCTAAGGCCTTACATAAGAAGACTGCAAGCAATCCTGACAAGTATGACTTGAGGAAATACAGGTATGTTTTCAAAATCAGATTCTTGATTAAGTTCATAATATGCTTGTCTTCATGTTATTAAGGTTAGTACAATTATGATTGTTTGATAATGAATGCATGTGAATGATAGAAGACATTCATTGATTAGGGTTATGACACTTATGATTGTACTAATACACTTCTGGTGTTGTGTGAGGATGATGTTGTCTGCTAACAAGATACAGGTACACCAAGAAATACAAATCAAGTTCTATGACCATGATGACATAAAGACAAAGACTCATCCATAGTCTTTTACCACATAGAAGCTCTACTTACGAGGTATATATGACTTTGTTCTACTATGCTTAACTTATTATAAGATATACAGGTTCTGGCACAAGGTCTCTAAATCATTGAAAAGAACAAAGAAGATATTATTTGGGTATGTTAAGACATAACCAAGCATGATAATCTAGGTATGTTTTCCTATATCAAGTTAGAATCCTACTTTGTGTTAGGATCTTAGGTAAGTATACCTATGTATAGAATGATCATGACCATACATACTTAAGATTAGTTAGAATCATAATTTTTTGATAGTATTGAGACTATAGTAATGAATGTATGATTATGTATGAGATCATGAGGATGACACTAGTTCACACTTAAGCATGCATAGTGGTACAGAATAAATAGAAGTTAAAATACATATAGAGATCAAGCGGGAGGAAACCACACAAATATAAAAGATAAGTATTTGAGTTGTTATTTGAATCTATGAATATTTAATGATATTGATCATAATAGTTGTATGCAAATTTGTATTCCTAGAATATATCATGCATAGTATAGCATTGAACAGTATACTACTAATATGCATATGATGGGTAAGTTGGACAAACATTCCATTGTTGCTTGTATAGAATGAAACCGCTTTGCTAACATGCTGAGAGCTATGCACGCTCTTGATAGTATGTTCTGGTAGAGATGGAAGGCATCTAGATAACCACTGTATGCATACAGGATATGGAAAAGTCTTGTGCCAAAGTATTGGTCAAGATAGTTGCATAACTATGTGAAGCATATCTTTATGCATAATAGTTTATCATTTCAACATGATTTGATGATTATGAGGTATTGCTAATCATGAAATTAACTTTGATTTGTAGGAAAGACATGAAGAATGATGAACACCAAACAAGTGGTGGATGTTCAACAAGACGACTTACAAATCAAACGTAATATAGAAGGCTCATGGCTAGAAGATTCTCTTAGAAAGAGGAAGAGGATCATGAAAAGATGTTTTCTCCAAAGTGGCTAGATAAGACCATTCTCTTAATGGTGTAATTGAAGAAGAAGTACGAATCGAGAAAACTCCCAAGATTCAATTGAATAAAGCTTTGTACGAGTACCCAGGATCGATAGTCATTTGATGAGCTTAATGATCACCATGGGTGATGTGGATTTAAACCTTTGATACAAGGTTGAATTTAAACCTTTGATACAAGGTTGAAGACGGTGTCTATATACAGATGGCATTCTTCTCTTAGATGGATGCAAGAAGGAACTCACCTTAGAGTTCGAATGATCTTGAGGCTCATATCAGTAAACCCATCTGAAGGGAGATGGCATGGATAGATATCCAGAAGATCACTCAATGCAGAGTGTGATGATCTCTTTTTGACAAGGAATGAGAAACAGATCATGGAAATCAAGAAGAAGCTAGTTACAGAATTTGAGATGAAAGATATCAAATTGATGCATTACTTCCTAGGTCTGGAAGTATGGAAAGGCCCAGAAGGAATCTTTCTCAACTAGGGAAAGTATTTGATATGTTCGAATGCAAATCCATGGACACTCCCATGGATTCCAACTTGAAGCTGTTGGTTGATGACTCATCAGAGTTAGTGGATGTGAATCTGTACAAACATATTATTGGGTCATTGATGTATCTAATGAATACCAGTCCATATATATGCTTTGTTGTGAACACCTTGATTCAGTATCTAGTATAATCTAGATGTGTTCACCTGACTGTTGCAAAGCATGAGATGAGGTACCCAAATGGTCCGATAGACTTTGATCTATGTTATCTTGGATATCATGACTTCAGATTATATGGATACACAGATGTTGATTGCACAGGAAGTGTATCAAATAGGAAGAGCACATCGAGAGGAAGTTATTGTCCAGGATCTACCCTGATCTTGTGGTTTAATAGGAAGTAGTCTAGTGTGGCTCTCAGCACAGCTGAAGTGGAATATATTATTTCTTGCTCTGCTAGTTGTGAAGCGATATGGATTCAGAAGATGTTATCAAGATTGTTTGACTTGGAGATGGACTCCATTGTGATCTTGTGTGACAACTAGAGTTGTATCAAGATGAATAAGAATCTAGTGTTCTATGATAAGTCAAAGCACATAGAGATCCGATATTTCTATATATAGGAGATGGTGCTGAAAGGAGTTATAAAGCTCGAGTATGTGAGAATTGAGAGTAAGTTGATGATGTACTGACCAAACCTCTGTCTCGAGTAAAGTTTGAGTATTTCTGAGACAAGCTTGGTGTAGTTCAGAAGGACCCTCCTCGAAAGGGGGAGTGATATGGTCGATGATGATATTTGGATACTAGTATCGATGTGGATACCTGTATCAATGATGAGGATACCTGTATTGATGTGGATACTTGTATCGATGATGAGGATACATGTATCGATGATGAGGTTACATGTTCCGATGATGAGGTCGATGATGAGGTTACATGTCCCGACGATGAGGTCGATGATATCAACGATAAGGTTGATAAATGGTCCTAAGACTTGGTCTAAGATGACAAGAGGGATTGTATCATCCATGTACCTCGGTCCCTGAATTGATCCGTAGAAATATGTCTCCGAGAATTGGTCCCTAGTGGACGAGAGGGATTGTATCATCCCCGGACTTCTGTCCCTGAATTGATCCGTAGACTCTTGTCTTCATGAAAGATGTTGGTGAATGATGTAATGTGTGCTCCTGAACTGCTCAGCATAGCAGTAGGTGATTATTAACAAAACCTACAATGATGTAATGTTTTCTCTTGGATTAGCAGGTGATCATTCACATGTTGTAAATACTAGATTTGATCTAGGTCACACCCCAGTTGAAATAGTACTGGCTCTGTGGTTGTAGATCCTAGATCTGATCTAGGTCACACCCCAGTTGAAATAGTACTGGATCTATGGTTGTAAATCCTAAATCTGATCTAGGTCACACCCTAGTTGAAATAGTACTGACTCTGTGGTTGACTGGAATGATGTAATGTGCACTCCTTGACTGCTCAGTGTAGCAGCAGGTGATCATTCGCTTGTCCTGTAATGATGTAATGTTCACTCCTGGACTGCTCAGTGCAGCAGCAGGTGATCATTCACAAGTGGTAATATCCTAGATTTAATCTAGGTCACATCCAGTATGAAAAAGGACTAGCACTGTGGTCGGGATTGCATCATCCCTAGACACATTGAGGTGTCTTAAAGTGATAAGGATTGATCATCCTGTAAGTAGATCGGGATTGCATCACCCCTAGATATGAGAGGTGTCTTAAAGTGATAAGGATTAATCATCCTGTAAGTAGATCGGGATTGCATCGTCCCTAGACATGAGAGGTGTCTTAAAGTGAGAAGGATTGATCATCCTGTAAGCAGATCAAGACTGCATCATCCCTCAATGTTTGGTTCAAAATGTACGTGATAGGACTACATCGTCCCTAGACGTTTGGTTCAAAATGTACGTGATAGGACTGCATAGTCCCTGAACATTTGGTTCAAAATGTATGTGATAGGACTACATCGTCCCTAACTATTTGGTTCAAAATGTACGTGATAGGACTACATCGTCCCTAACTATTTGGTTCAAAATGTACATGATAGGACTGCATCGTCCCTGATCGTTTAGTTCAAAATGTACATGATAGGACTGCATCATCCCTAAACGTTTGGTTCAAAATGCACGTGATAGGATTGTATCATCCTTGGACTTATGTCCTAAAGTGAGCGGGATTTATCATCCTGTAATTGGATCATGTGTATTGCAGAGTATGCTTCTATGATGATGTTGTTGATCGAGAGGATCCAGACGATGAGGCTGTTGATCAAGAGATCCATATGATGATGTTGATCGGTATATCGAGACGATGAGGATGTTGATCGAGAGATCTAGATGATTATGTTGATCGGTAGATCCAGACGATGAGGCTGTTGATCGAGAGATCCAGATGATGATGTTGATTGGTAGATCTAGATGATGAGGCTATTGATCAAGCGATCCAGATGAGGATGTTGATTGGTATATCTAGGTGATGAGGTTTTTGATTGAGTGATCCAGATGATGATGATGTAGTAGTTTTTCGAGTGCTATAGAAGATGAAGACTCCGTACTGAAGATAATAATGTTCCAATATTGAAGATCTTGAAGATGTTCCAGTAACTGGTTGAGTTACTGATGATGTATGAAGAAAGATTCCAATGATTTATATATGTATCATGTATCATGTAGTTGATGACTCCTTTCTCCTGCAGATTTTGTTATAATATTCTTCTCGTTAAGGGGGAGTGTTGAACTATTGTAACTTCTAAGAATATTATATTTGTACTTTATTATTCCGGAGATGTTTCATTCCTCCGTGAAGACCTTATTGTATATCTGGAGATGTTTATTCCTCCGTCAAAATGTGGTAACTTGGGTTATTAGACTTCCCTAGTGGGGTCAGCCCAGAGTCAGTTGTAATGGGGTGTTTAACCTAGTGGTTAAAGATGGGGTCGACCTAGTTAGTGCAAAAGTCAAGTCGGAGTAGTGTATAAATAGAGGAGGTGTGTTCCTCATTTAACACACATTACACTCACTTGTGATTGGCGCATAGGTGAGGGAGAAATATTATATGGAGGAGAACAAGCTCATGTTTAGGGTTTACATCTTTGTATTTGATGGTCATCTATATTGAGGAAGCTTTGCTGGGTTTTCTACCCCATGAGGGTTTCCCAAGATAAATTTGTGTCTCTTGTGTTTATGCTGTGCTTGTTTTTCTTTTAGTGATACTGTATATGCTATTGTTGTGAAATGGAATGTAATACTGATATTCTATGTCTTAGCATATTAAATCTTAACAGTCCTCCCTTGAGCTTTGGCTTGCAGATTTCCTCCCACTTAATAAGGGCCCATTTTCTATTGGCTTGGGAACTTTGCCAAAGAAATTTTCACTGCAGATTTCAAATGGATTTCAGAGCGGAATTGGGAGCTTCCAGGGCGGAGAAGAGGTAAATCGTCATGGCTTGAAGGATAACTTTTAGAAGGGTGATACGTCCTGGAAGGTTGAGGGATTAAAAATTCTAGGAGTTCAGCCGATTGCTTAATGCTATGAAGAGACCTTCCCAAGAACTATTCCTAAGAGCATTATCTATGAGGGGTACATTGAGATATTTGGAGGGGAGGGAACCTTGGGAGAAATTCAACATATGACTAAGGTGGACTTGAATGGCCCAGGGGGTATTCAAGAAAAAGGTTTGAGATTTGGAGTGATTAATGGAAGTTTTAGAGGCTTCACAGAAGGTGGATAAGAGTTCCCTCCACACATAGGCTTCCCTTGTAGTTGGGGTTCCCATAAGAAGGGTGTCATCTACGAATTGACTGTTGGAGAGACTTGATTCCATGTGGTCCAGGCGAAGACCTAAGAGTGTGCCATCCTCTTTTGCAGCATTGATTAAGCAACTCAAACCATCCGCCATTAGGACAAAGAGGAAGGCGGAGATGGGGTTCCCCTGGTGGATGCATCTGGAAGGAATGAAGGGCTGAGAGGTGTTAAGTTTAAACCAAATAGACTAGCAAGATCACTGAAAGAAACATCATCACAAGATAGACACAGAATTTACCCTGGGAAACCCTCATGAGGTAGAAAACCCAGCAAAGCTTTCCTCAATAAGATGATCAACCAAAATACAAGATGTGCTCCCTCCTTCTCTACCTCCTTAGCAGATCTCCCAGACAAGTGCGCTACTTTTCTAAGTTGTGCAAGTGTGTCTAATGAGGAGTTTACCTCCTCTATTTATACTAACTCTCGACTAACCAAAATACCTAATGGGGTCGACCTCTCCTAGAGAAGTCTAATAACCCCTAAAATATAAGATCAGGGCCGACCCCCACATGGTGGGTCTAATAACCCTAGTTATCACAAACCCTCGGAGGAATAATCATCTCCGGATACATGATAGGGTTACCTCGGAGGGATGAAACATCTCCCGAATAATAATGTACAAATTATAATATTCTTAGAAGTTACAATATTCAACACTCCCCCTTAACGAGACGGATATTATAACAACATCTGTAGGAGCAAGGAGTCATCAACTACATCGTACATGATACATCTATAAATCATCGGAAGCTTTCTTCAATTCATCATCATCAGTAACTCAACCAGTAACTGGAACATCAATGTCATCAGCATTGTCATCGTATGATCATTATCACACGATCATCAGCATCGTCATCACACGATCATCAGCATCGTCATCACATGATCATCATCATCGTCATCACACGATCATCAGCATCGTCATCGCACAATCATCAGCATCATCATTGCACGATCATCAGCATCATCATCGCACGATCATCAGCATCGTCATCGCACGATCATCAGCATCGTCATCTCATGATCATCAGCACACAATCAATTTACAGGATGATCAATCCTGCTCTCTTTAGGACATAGGTCCATGGATGATACAATCCAGATCAAGTTCCAAGATGATCAGTCCTTATCACTTTAAGACAAGTCTCATGTCTAGGGACGATGCAATCCCGATCAAGTTCCAGGATGATCAGTCCTTATCACTTTAATACAAGTCTCATGTCTAGGGATGATGCAATCCCGATCAAGTTCCAGGATGATCAATCCTTATCACTTTAAGACAAGTCTCATGTCTAGGGACGATGCAATCCCAATCAAGTTCCAGGATGATCAGTCCTTATCACTTTAAGACAAGTCTCATGTCTAGGGACGATGCAATCCCGATCAAGTTCCAGGATGATCAGTCCTTATCACTTTAAGACAAGTCTCGATCAATTTCCAGGATGATCAGTCCTTATCACTTTAAGACAAGTCTCATGTCTAGGGACGATGCAATCCCGATCAAGTTCCAGGATGATCAGTCCTTATCACTTTAAGACAAGTCTCATGTCTAGGGACGATGCAATCCCGATCAAGTTCCAGGATGATCAGTCCTTATCACTTTAAGACAAGTCTCATGTCTAAGGATGATCCAATCCCGTCACGTACATTTTGAACCTAGTTCAGGGATGATGCAGTCCTATCTTCAATTCTCGGAGACACCTGTCTACGGCTCACTTTAGGACTGAAGTCCAGGGATGATCCAATCCTTTTTCTTTCTCGGAGACACTTGTCTATGGCTCACTTTAGAACTTGAGTTCAAGGATGATGCAATCCTATCATGTCCACCAAGGACTTCATTCTCGGAGACATCATGTCTACGGCTCTCTTTAGAACTTGAGTTCAAGGATGATCCAATCCTCACATGTATTCTCATCAATACAAGTACAAGTATCCTCAACCATACAAGTACATTAATCAATACATGTATCATCAAAAGTATGTATTCTCACTAATACATTTAACATCAAAAGCATGTATTCTCACTAATACATCTATCATCAAAAGCATGTATTCTCACTAATACATCTAACATCAAAAGCATGTATTCTCACTAATACATCTATCATCAAAGGCATGTATTCTCACTAATACATCTATCATCAAAAGCATGTATTCTCACTAATACATCTATCATCAAAAGCATGTATTCTCACTAATACATCTAACATCAAAAGCATGTATTCTCACTAATACATCTATCATCAAAAGCATGTATTCTCACTAATACATCTATCATCAAAAGCATGTATTAGTAAAAACTAAGTATTCTAAGCATAAGAGTCCTAAATCTAAATATTTCTACGTATCTAGGTGTAGTGAACAGGTAACCTTATCATCGACCTTGTGTTCGATGAGGAAATCTCATCATCAGTGACTATACTACTCCCCCTTTCGAGGAGGGTCCTTTTGAACTACACCAAGCTTGTCTCAGAAGTATTCAAATTTCACTCGAGACAGAGGTTTGGTCAAGATATCTACAATTTGATCCTCAATGCTTACATACTTGAGCTTTATAGCTCCTCTCTGCACCATATCTCGTATATTAAAGTATTGGATCTCTATGTGTTTTGACTTATCGTGGAATACAGGATTTTCTGTCATCTTAATGCAGCTTTGATTGTCACACATAATCACAGTGGGATCCATTTCTAAGTCAAACACTCCAGATACTAGCTTTCGAAGCCATACTGCTTCACAGCTGGTAGAGCAGGAAGCTATATATTCTGCTTCAGCAGTACTGAGGGCCACACTAGATTGTTTCTTGCTGAACCATGAGATCATGGCAGATCCAAGACCATAACATCCACATGATGTACGCTTTCTGTCTGAGACACTTCCTGCCCAATCAGAATCTGAGTAACCATGTAACCTGAGTTCATGACCTCCAAGATAATATAGACCAAAATCCAATGTACCTTTTAGGTATCTCATCACATGCTTTGCAGCTATTAAATGAACCTTTCTAGGTTCTACTAGATACTGAATTAGAGTATTTACGGCAAAGCATATATCTGGCCTAGTATTTGTTAAATACATCAATGACCCAATGATTTTTCTATATAGAGTTAGGTCCACTAGTTCTGATGAGTCATTAACTAATAACTTCAGGTTGGAGTCCATGGGAGTGGCCATGGGTTTACATTCCAACATATCAAACCTTTTTAGAACCTCCACAGCATACTTACCTTGATTCAGAAAGATTCCTTTTGGTTCTTGCCATACTTCTATACCTAAGAAGTAGTGCATTAATCCGAGATCTTTCATCTCGAATTCTAAAGAAAGCTTCTTCTTGCTTTCAATAATTTGTTTCTCATTTCTGGTTACAAATAGAACGCCTACATATAACAACAGTATGACTGGTTCATCATCCATCACTTTGAGATAAAGATTTGGGTCAGCTTTACTCTTGGTAAAACCCATGCTAGTTAAGAAATTGTCAATCCTTCCATACCAAGCCCTGGGATCTTGCTTCAACCCATATAATGCCTTTTTCAGTTTGCATACATGAGTTCTTCCGTCTTTAACCTCAAACCCCTGTGGTTGTTCTATGTACATTTCTTCTTCAATTACACCATTCAGAAAAGCTGTCTTAACATCCATTTGGTGTAATTTCCACTTCATCATAGATGCAAGTGCCATGATAGTTCTAATTGAAGTATACCTAGCAACAGGTGCAAATGTTTCTTCATAGTCAATTCCCTCCTTCTGAGAGAATCCTCTGGCTACAAATCTTTCCTTATATTTTTCAATGCTACCATCTGCAGCATGTTTTATCTTGAAAATCCATTTGGAAGAAACCACACTTTTATCTTTTGGTTTGGGAACTACCTCCCAGACATCATTTTTCATTATTGACTGATATTCTTCTGTCATTGCTTCTATCCATTCTTTCTTCTGAGCTGCCTCTTCATAGCTAGTAGGTTGTTGATCCACAAGATCACACATAAAGGCCATATAGTTGGACACTAGCTTTGGTTCCTTTCTTTCTCTAGTGGAGCCTTTAGGAGCTCCATATCTTTCAGCTCCTTGAATAATATCTCTATCCCATGCTGGCCTTCTTTTCTTAGATAAATCTGAAATAGGAGGTTCTTGTGATTCCAACTTGTCATGATCCTCTGGTGAATCATCTTCAGGGATGTGCACAGCCTCTGTGATTCTAGGAGATGGATCTTCTTCATAGATTTCTTCAAGTTGGCACTTCCTAGATTTCTTGAGAGCTGCTTCTTCATCAAATGTTACATCTCTACTTATTTATATATGATGAAAACCTGGTATGTAAATTCTGAAGGCTTTGGATGATTCACAATAACCAACAAATATTCCCTTCTTACCAGAAGGATCCAACTTGGTTCTCTTTTCTTTTGGAATGTGGATGTACACAAGACACGCAAATATTTTAAGATGACTTAACTCGGGCTTCTTTCCTGTAAACACTTCTTTTGGATTTTTGAAATCAAGAGCACTATGGGATAGTCTATTTTGCACATATACTGCTGTCTTAGCTGCTTCAGCCCGTAGATACATGGGAAGATCTTGGTCATGTATCATAGTCTTTACAGCTTCCATGATGGTTATATTTTTCCTCTCAGCAACCCCATTTTGTTGGGGATTGTAGGGAGTGGTTAGTTCTCTCTTAATTTCGGCTTCTTTACAAAAGTCTTCAAAGTTTTTTGAAGTATATTCTCCACCATTATCTGTTCTGAGAATCTTGATTCTCTTTTCTGAGAGATTTTCTATTAGAGCCTTGAACTCTTTGAACTTTCCAAAGACTTCATTCTTACCTTTTAGAAAGTATATCCAAGTTTTCCTTGAATAGTCATCAATGAATGAAAGATAGTATTCAAACCCACTTAGAGAAGTGGTGGGCATTGGTCCACATACATCTGAGTGTATTAGCTCCAAAATGCTCTTAGTCTTTGTTTCACTCTTTGGAAAGGGGTTCTTGACATTCTTCCCTTTCTTACACCCTTTACATGAGTCATCATGATCAGCCTTCAAGTCTGGTAATCCTATGACCACCGTGATTACATAGGGTAAGGCTTCGTAGTTAATGTGATCTAATCTTCTATGCCATAGCTCACCGGGGCTAGAGATTTCATGAGCAAGGGCATTTTCTAGATGACCCTTGAGCTTATAGAGACCTCCTTCTTCTTCACCAATGACAACTGCATCTTTAATTGATTTTCCTTTGGACCACATGAGTACTTGTCCATCTATGAAAGCCACCCTAAATCCTTTCTTATTTAGTGCTGAGATAGAGAGTAGGTTCTTCTTTAAACCTGGTACATATAAAACCTCTTTCATTTTCAAGGGTGTTCCAGAATAAAGCTTGTAGCTTGCTTCACCAATTCCCTTGATGGGATATTGATAATCATCTCCTAGAGATACCTTTTGTGGTGAAGACTTTTCTTCAATTCTTGAGAGAGTTTTCTTTTGACCTGTCATGTGCTTTGAAGCACCACTATCAATGAGCCATGTACCTTCACCAAGGGACACAGATCCAGAGAGTGCAGAAAATAGGACATATTCTTCTGGATCTTCTTTCTTTACTTTAGATTTTTTCCTTTGAGGCATTTCCTCCTCCTCTTCTTCTTCTTCTTCTCCTTCTTCTTCTTCACTATCATCTTCTGCCATATGTGCATGATGTCTTTTGTGAACAAACTTCTTCTTCTTCTTTCCTGGGAAAGTACAGTCTTTAGCATAGTGTCCTAGCTTAAAACAACTATAACATTGGACTATGGAGAGGTCTCTTTCTGAGTTTGTTCCTCCTTTCCTTTTGAAATTATGAGAGGGTTGAGACCTTTTGTAGTTCACTTTCTTGAAGTGGCCTCTCTTTCCTCTTTTGGTGTGGGTGGCCAAAGCTTGGTCATCCTCTTTGAGAAGAGCTTCTCTGTTGGCTACCCTAGCCTCTTCTTGAACACAATCCTCCCATACTCCATCAAACTTCATGCTTTCTTTTCTGCCACACATGATTTGTATGAAAGATTCCCAAGGTCTAGTGAGACCATTTAGGGCAGTCATCACAAGTTCATCTTCATCAAGAGTATCACCAATGGCATCTAGTTGATCCTTGATTAGAGAGACTCTTGAGAAGTAGTCTTGAATGGATTCTCCTTTGTGCATCTTGGTACTCTTCAACTGAGTTCTTAGGTTCATCTTCCTATTGATATTCTTTCCTTCATACATTCTTCCTAGGGCATCATACATTTCCTTTGGAGTCTTCTTGGAAGCCACTTGGGGAATCAAGTGGTCTTTAATAGAATCAGCTATGATTCTCTTTTCCCTAATAAAATCTTTCCTATGCTTCTCTTTGGCTTCATCTCCTTCCGGTTCTGCAACTTCATCTTTGACATAATGAGCAAGATCATTCTCTTCAAGAATGAGACCAATTCTGTATTTCCATGCTTGAAAATTCTCTATACCTTCTAGCTTGTCTTCAAGCTTAGTGTTTGGAGCCATCTTCTCTTGGGGGAGTCCAAGAGATAAGAGACAGAGTAGTACTTACCCGGAAATATTACCTTTTTACCTTTCCGGATCCTGGGACAGAATTTCTAGATTATCGCACTTTTGGTAAAACTAGGGTTTGACTTTCCCGGAGTTCTACCCAACCAAAAAGTTCGATCTAGGGCTCAAAAGATTGTTTTTGAGAAGGGCTATCCAGCCATGTAATCAAAATTCAATAATGCCAACTTTTTGCTGAAACCAATTTCTGATTTATCGTACTTTTGGTAAAACTAGGGTTTGGATTTCTCGGAGTTCTACCCAACCAAAAAGTTTGATCTAGGGATTAAAATATTGGTTTTGAGAAGGGCTATCCAGCCATGTAATCAGAATTCAATAATACCAACTTTTTGTTGAAACCCTAACTTTCACCGGAGAGAGAGAGAGAGAGATATTCTTACCTTGTGAAAGATGTCCTATTCAGGCTAGCTCTGATACCATGTTAAGTTTAAACCAAATAGACTAGCAAGATCACTGAAAGAAACATAATCACAAGATAGACACAGAATTTACCCTGGGAAACCCTCATGGGGTGGAAAACCCAGCAAATCTTTCCTCAATAAGATGATCAACCAAAATACAAGATGTGCTCCCTCCTTCTCTACCTCCTTAGCAGATCTCCCAAACAAGTGCGCTACTTTTCTGAGTTGTGCAAGTGTGTCTAATGAGGAGTTCACCTCCTCTATTTATACTAACTCCCGACTGACCAAAATACCTAATGGGGCCGACCTCTCCTAGAGAAGTCTAATAACCCCTAAAATATAAGATCAGGGCCGAACCCCACATGGTGGGTCTAATAACCCTAGTTACCACAAACCCCCAGAGGAATAATCAACTCCAGATACATGATAGGGTTACCTCGGAGGGATGAAACATCTCCGGAATAATAATGTACAAATTATAATATTCTTAGAAGTTACAATATTCAACAAGAGGGAGAGCCATTGATCAAAATGGAGAAGAAGGTTGAAGAAGTGAGTGCCATCATCCACTTGATCCATTGATTATTAAAACGAAAAGCAAAAAGCACAGCTTGCATGTATTTCCAACTTAATGTGTCAAATGCTTTTGACAGATCAAGTTTGATTAACATACCTCTTGTCTCTGTAGTATTTAGAGAGTGGATGAACTCATGTGCCAGGATTACGCTATCCATGATTTGTCGGCCCTCAATGTATCCTGCTATTAGAAAAACAGGATCGCAGAGCAATAATAATAAACAGAAATGCAAATATAATCACACATACACATTACAAGAGAGACACAAATATATCATGGTTCACCCAAGATGGGCTACGTCCACACTAAATTTTTCAGTCCTTATTATTATATGATCCAGCAAATTGAAGGGATACAACCTGCAGCACAACCGCTGCACTTCCTCTTCACTGTTTCACAATCTCTCTTCTAATCTCAGAGATATTTACAATTCATAATACCTAATACATCAACCTTAGCCGTATTACAATGTCTTTCTTTTATATGGGAAATACCATGGGAAAATACCACGGGATACCCAAAACCATGAGTCCAAAAATTGTTGGCAAAAACAGCCCAAAAATCATGAGTGTACAGTGTACAGTCCTCTGGGGTGCACGACTGAGACAATATCATCTATGAGACTGAATATTTGGCTCCACAACCAACAATCCCCCACTTGGAGATTGATCACAACAAATCCACCGTTGTTGTACTTGTTGGACCTTGGACTTGGCAAATTTCTCATCTTCACCTTCATGCTAGAAGGCCAACTGAAACCGAGCAGGAACTCAGTTTCTCTCTGGTCACTACCTTTGTGAACATGTCTGCAGGATTCTAGATAGTATGTATCTTTTCCAGCTTCAAAAGTTCATCTTCCAGAACAGAGCATATGAAATGGTACTTGAGTTGTATATGTTTAGTCTTGGAATAGAATGTTGAGTTCCTTGCAAGATGAATGGCACTTTAACTGTCACTATACAACCTGATATCCTTCTTCTTCTTACCCAATTCCTCCATAAACCTCTGCAACCAGATCATCTCTTTACTAGCCTCTGTAATAGCAACATACTCTTCTTCCGTTGTTGAAAGTGCAACAACCTTCTGCAGTTTCGAAATCCAACTTACTGTTGTTCCACCTACAGTAAACACATTCCCTATGGTGCTCCTCCTACTATCCTTATCACCTGCCATATATGCATCAACATATCCCTGTAGAACAGTTTCTGAACCTCCAAACATAATGCCTGAGTGGTTGTACCTCTCAAATACTTGAGAATCCACTGTACTACCTTCCAATGTTCTTTACGTGGATTTTTCATATATTTGCTCACAACTCCCACTGCTTGTGCAATATCTGGTCTTGTGCACACCATGGCATACATCAAGTTGCCAACTGCTGATTAATAGGGAATCTTGGACATCTAATCTATCTCTTCCTGTGTCTTGGGACACATTTCCTTACTTAGACTGAAATGGCTAGCCAAAGGTGTACTAACTGGTTTTGCATTCTACATTTTGAACGTCTTCAACACCTTTTGTATGTACTCACTCTGAGACAATGTCAATTTGCGATTTTTTCTATCTCTCATTATTCTCATACCAAGGATTTGCTTTGCAGCACCCAAATCCTTCATCGCAAATGAATTAACTAGATTCCTTTTGAGTACATTTATATCCTTCATGTTAGACCCTGGAACAAGCATGTCATCCACATACAATAACAAGATAATATATCTTTCATTGACTAGCTTCTTGAAATAAACACAGTGGTCAGAATTACATCTACTATAACCTTGTTTTGTCATAAACCTATCAAATTTTAAATACCACTGCCTTGGAGCTTGCTTCAAGCCATACAAGCTCTTTTTCAACTTGCACACCAAATTATCCTTCCCTTTGACCTCATACCCTTGTGGCTACTGCATATATATCTCTTCCTCCAAATCCCCATGGAGAAAGGCTGTTTTTACATCTAATTGTTCAAGATACAAATATTCTACCACCACTAGACTTAAAATAGTCCTAATTGAAGTCATCGTAACAACAGGAGAAAATATTTCATCAAAATCTATACCTTTCTTTTGTGCAAACCCCTTTACAACAAGTCTGGCCTTGTACCGCTTCTTGCCTCCTTCTTCTTCCTTCAACCTGTAAATCCATTTGTTCTGCAATGCTCTTTTACCAGCAGGCAACTGAACCAAATCCCAAGTCTGATTTCCTACCAATGAGTCCATCTCCTCATTCATGCCTTGCTCCCGCCTCTTTCTAGTTTCCACTTGCATTGCTTCTTCATAACATTCTGGTTCACTAGCATCATTCATCAATAAATAATACATTGAAGGAGAGTATCGTTCAGGGAGTCTACTTCACCTGGTAGATCTTCTTGCAGTTGCAGGAGTTTCAGGTACTTGTTGTTGTTCTTGATTTTCTGGCACCTTTGGAACTTCATTTTCTTGAATTTTATCAAGTACTGTGTACTCTGTGTTTTCCTTTTCCTGTTTATTTCCCTGCAATTAATCTTTATACATGACCTTTTCATTGAATATGAAATCTCTACTTCTAATGATTTTGTGATTTTCATAATCCCATCAGTGATAACCAATATCATCAACCCCATATCCAATAAAAGTACATTTCTTGGATTTAGCTTCAAGCTTTGTTTTATTTTCTTTATCAATATGGACAAATGCTTCACAAACAAACATTCTCATAAATGAGTAGTTTACCTTTTTATATGTCCATACCTCGTCTGGAATACCACCATCCAAAGCACTTGAAGGCCCTCTGTTTATTAAATAAACATCATCATTTACAGCATCTGCCCAAAATTGTAAGGGCAACCCTACATGCAATCTCATACACCTTGCACGCTCCATGATCATTTTGTTCATCCTTTCAGACACACCATTTTCTTGTGGTGTTCCTGGGACTGTCTTCTCTCTACGAATCCCATGGTATGAACAGTAACTATCAAAATCCTTGCCGCAGTACTCACCTCCATTATCATATCTGAGACACTTCAACCTTTTTCCTGTCTCATTCTCAACCAAAGCTTTCCACTTCTTAAAAGTAGCAAACACATCAAATTTCTGTCGAATGCAATAAACCCAAGTTTTCTTAGTTGCATCATCAATAAATGTAACATAATAATGAGAGCCACCAAGAGATTGTACCTGAGCCAGTCTCCATATATCTGTATGCACAAGCTCTAACTTTTCCTTCTTCTTCTGTTTCCCAACCCTGAGAAATATGACTCTCGTATGTTTTCCATAAACACAGTTCTCACATAATTCCAAACTTACCTACTTCAAATATGGCAGGAACTTCCTTGAGTGGAGAATTTGCATCCCCTTCTCACTCATGTGGCCAAGCCTATGATGCCACAATGTTGTATATGTTCCTGTGGAAGCTAAAGAGATAGAATGGTCAGTATTATGAGGACATAAATACAACGTGCCTACCCGGTCTCCTTTCTCTATCACCATTGATCCTTTAGTGATCTTCCACCACTTTTCTCCAAATGTAGATAGATAGCTGCCATCTCCCAACTTCTCTGTCAAGATCAGATTTCTTTTCATAGCAGGAATATGCCTTACATCTTTCAACATCCAATCAGTTCCATTCTTAACTTTTATCCATAGCTTACCCATTCCAACAATTTTACATGGCTCATCATCACCAAATAAAACATGTCCAAAATTGCCTGGAACATAATCATGAAAATATTTCGTATGGGGTGTAGCATGACATGAATCCCCTGAATCTACTACCCAATAATCACTAGTATTATCTAATGCAAGAATCAAAGCATATTGTAACACATCACCTACTATGTTTGCTTCCTGGGTAGTTTCGTACTATGCATCTCCTTTCTTCTTTAGAGATCTGCAGTCTTTCTTCAGATGTCCTTTCTTTCCACAATTCCAACACTCTATATTTCCTAGTCTGGACTTGGATCTACCCGTTTTAGACTTGCCACAATTACCTTGGCTCTTTCCTCTCCTTTTTTCTTCCCTTGCTCTCCATGGGCAACGCATTACCTGATGTCTCACCTGTGCTTTTTCTTCACATTCCCTCACTAAGAATAACACCAATAACATCATCAAATTTCAAGGTGTTTGAACAAGAGACATAGTTACTTACAGCCATGACCAAGCTATTCCAACTTTCTGGCAATGAAAACAATATTAGAAGAGCCCTAACCTCATCATCGAAGTTAACATTTACAAAACTTAGTTGATTTGTAACCATATTAAACTCATTTAAATGATCAGTAACAGATCCACCTTCAGACATCTTCATATTAAATAAACTCTTCGTTAGAAATACCTTGTTGGAGGTCGAGGTTTTTTCATATAGCTTACTCAATGCACTCATCAAACCCTCCGTTGTCATTTCTTTTGAGATATTGAAAGCCACCGACGAAGCCAGGCTCAGTCGTATTGTTCCCAGAGCCTTTCTGTCAAGAACCTCCCATTCTTTGTCCTTCATAGCCACCGGCTGCTTTGCTCTTCCTCCCAATGGTAGGAATAGATCCTTCTAGTACAGATAGTCCTCCATTTGCATTTTCCATAATTGGAAGTTTTGGCCATTAAAATTCTTGACCTTAAACTTTCCTTCTTCCACCATTTCTCCCAATCGAACCACAAACCCTATCATCTTGTGGGTTTATCTACCAAATAGACCTTTGGTTCTAATACCAATTGTTAGAAAAACAGGATCGCAGAGCAATAAAAATAAACATAAATGAAAATATAATCACACATACACATTACAAGAGAGACACAGATATAACGTGGTTCACCCAAGATGGGCTACATCCACACTGAAATTGTCAGTCCTTATTATTATACCATCCAACAAAGTGAAGGGATACAACCTACAGCACAGCCGCTGCACTTCCTCTTCATTGTCTCATAGTCTCTCTTCTAATCTCAGAGATCTTTACAATGCATAATACCTAATACATAAACCCTAGCCGTATTACAATGGCTTTCTTTTATAGGGAAAATACAATGGAAAAATACCATAGGATACCCAAAACCATGAGCCTGAAAACTGTTGGCGAAAACAACCCCAAAAATCATGAGTGTACAGTGTACAATCCTCTGGGGTGCACGGATGACATAATATCATCTATGAGACTGAAGATATGGCTCCACAACCAACACCTGCTTGTTCCATGGAGATGATGTTGGGGAGTAGGGGTTTGAGACGGAGGTCAATGATCTTGGTGATGAGCTTGTAGATGACATTACAGAATGCAATGGGTCTGAACTGCTTTGGATGCTTGACATGTTCTTCTTTCAGAATCAGTGTGCAAAAAGTGGCATTCAGCACGAGTAGTGTTAAATTTTCAGAATTTACTTCAATCTAATCTAGGATCTTAACTGAGAGAACAACATGTACAGCAAATCTACAGCATATCAATCATGGACACAATAATGCAAGCACACAAGAGACACGGAGATTACTTGGGGAAAACCATAAAGGTGAAAAACCCCAATAACTTCCTCAGAGATAGATAGAGCAATGATACAACTAGAATACAAGAGATAGTCTTCTCCTAGCAGTAGAGCCTCCTCCTCCACAAGTGCGCCACTCTCACAAGTGTGAGTGAGAGAATAGAATGTGTAAAATGAGAGAGACACACTCTCTATTTATACACTAAATTGACTTGACCTTTACTCAACTAGGTCGGCCTCAACTTAACTACGTAATATAATGTTGACCGGGCCAACCCCCACTAGGGTGGTCTAATTACCCTTTGACCCACATGACTTACACAGGGCCGACTCCAACAAGGTGGTCTAATAACCCATCAAGTATAAGTTACGACACTTACAATATAAATGACGACACTTCCATATAGAGGAATAATAACATCTCTATAGGAATACAACCACTTCCGTATAGAGGAATAATAACATCTCTATAGGAATACAATATACATATATGTGAAATACATTCTGAAGTAACATATACATCAACACTCCCTCTTAACTAGGAAGGTCTTCTAGGTCTTCTAGGTCATATACATCGTCATCGTCACTACTGCTGCTATCTCAATCAATCTCTGAATCTACTCATCATAGGAAGTTCTACAGAGCCAGTCCTTTTTCATACTGGATGTAGGCCCACCACCTGCAGGTCTTCGTCATCACTGGCCATACTGTGGAATCCTCAGGACTTATTACGTGCGTCACAAAACCTGGCTGCAACATCCCAGGCTATTACAAGCATGCATCTCTACCTGTTGGATCTCCCAGGAGCACATTACATGTGACCCATCACAAAACCTGGCTGAAGCATCCCAGGCTGTTACGAGCACACGGCTCTACCTGTCGGATCTCCTAGGAGCACATTACATGTGATCTCACCACAAAACCTGCTTGAAGCATCTGAGGCCTTTTTCATCCTATCCAGATCTCCCAGGAGCAAATTACATGTGGTCCACCACAAAACCTAGATGAAGCATCTGAGGCCTTTTTCATCCTGTCCAGATCTCCCAGGAGCAAATTACATGTGGTGATGGAAAAACCTGGCTGAAGCGTCTAAGGCCTTTTTCATCCTGTCCAGATCTCCCAGGAGCAAATTACATGCCATAGGACAAAACCTCGCAAGAGCATCTCAGGATGTTATGGGTACACAACTCCGACCTGAAGATCTCCTAGGGCACAAATTATGAGTCCTCCCAGAGCAATGTCTCGAAAGAGAATCCCAGGTTGTTACGGGTACACAATTCCGACCTATAGGATCTCCCAGACATGCTCATCTGCACAACCTGATCCACGGCCACAAAGTATCATCCTGATACTCACCATACATCATCCTGATGTACACATGATCATCCTGATCATCATCACTGCAACATCCTGTTGCATGTCATCTAGAGAAGCTCGTCATCCACGATCATCCTGAACATATAATGCATCCACCTGATGCATACCAAGGTTTGACCTGATACATATCATCATACATGATCTACTTGATCATACAATGTATCCACCTGATACATACACAGATACATGATCCACACAATGTATCCATCTGATACATATCAACATACATGATCTCAGTATCCACCTGATACATATATAGATACATGGTCCATGCATCCAACATGATGCATATACAAAATACATACAAATGATCCAACTGATCATATCCACCATCCAACATGATGCATACATACATAAATGATTCAACTGATCATATCCAGCATCCAACATGATGCATATATATATAAATGATCCAACTAATCATAACAAGCATCCAACATGATGCATATATACATATATAGAGTAGTAACTGGAGCATCGTCCTGATGCTCATCATCCATGATCCTCCTGATCATCATAGCATCGTCCTCTTCAGATCATCTCATCGTCCACGAAGCACAGCCCAGATGCACATCATCCAACACTTACACCACCGACATGGGAGAACACATCTACTGCCATTCGGGGAAGGCTCCAACCTTTACTTTTTCACCATGGGAGAACACATCTACCACCATGTGAAAAATGGCTTCATCCCTTACATCTACACCATGGGAGAACACATCGACCACCATGTGAGAATGGCTCAACAATTACATCACGACCATGGGAGAACACATCAACCATGTCAGAAAAGCTCATGTGCATCTGCATCTTCTGGACTCATCACTTCCTTTCGGAAGGAACCTCCATCTGAAGTGCACCAAGCCTCTCTCTGAAGTACTCAAACTGCACTCTAGCCAATGTCTTGGTCAATACATCTGCATCCTTCTCATCCGTCGTAACATACTCTGCTTTGGCTGTAATCAATGCTACGCAGGACTGCTTCCTGCTAAACCAAGAGATCACACCTGATCCCATAATGAAGCAGCACCCAGAAGTGCTCTTCCTATCTGTAGCACTACATGCCTAATCTGAATCAACATAACCATGTAGGTTAAACTTTTGATTCGCATCGTACTTGAGCCCATAATCAACCAGATCAGATGGATCATCACATAGAAGCTTCAAGTTTGATTCCATAGGTGTGGCCATAGCCTTGTAGTCCATCATCCCGAACCTCTTCAGGATCTCTACTGCATACTTCCCTTGTCCAAGGAAAATTACATCTGCACTATGCCACACCTTCATGCCAAAAACAAATAGTGCATCATCCCCAAGTTCTACACACATATATGACTACACCATTCAAGAACATTGTCTTGAAATCCATCTGGAGTATCTTCTATTTCATCACTTTTATATTTCTCTATGTTGCCATCTGCAGCATGCTTGATCTGATAGTTCCATTTGGAAGTCACAATAGATTTCCCTTCAGCTCTTGGGACTGCATCCCAAACATCGTTCTTCATGATCGACGGATCATGGCATTCTTCCCATATCCTGGGAACTTCAATATCTTCAATAGATAATTTTGTTGCTTGAACAAATGTTGTAGTCCTTCTTTTGTAGGTGAAGGTATACGGACTTTCCTACAAAACAAGTTAAATTGCATGATTAGAAACATCTCATAATTTGCAGACAAATTCTTACACATAAAGAAATATGTCATACAGTCATGCAATTATCTTAGCCAATGCTTCAATACAACATTCATCCATGTTCCACAACTTTCTAGATGCCTTCCAGTCTCTACCAGAACATTGTTAAGAGTTTGCACTACTCCCAACATGTCAGCAAAGAGGTTTCATTCTAGATAAGTAGCACTGGAATGTTGTATAGTTCCATAGGCCACTTACCCATCACATGCATATTAGTAGTATACTATTCATTAATGCAATCATTCTAATATGCACAATACATATCCTAAGTCTAGGAACATGAGCATATACATCATTGAACAATTTTATTTAAACAAACAAATATGCAAGAAATGATAATAAAAATACTTATCTTTGTTTGATTGTTGGGTTGACTCCCTCTCAGTCTTTGCTTCTTTTTCTGCAACTCCATTCTGATGTGGATTGTGAGAAGTGGTCAACTCCCTCTGAATATCTGCATCCTTGCAGAAACTATTGGTGTGTGCTCCCTCTTCATCTTTGCTTCCTAGATTACCTATTCTTGAACTTATATTCATTCTCAATCCCTGTGCATGCTTGTTAGTATCATCATTGTGTTATCCTTCAGGACTCATACATAATCACACATTTATTAGTATAATCTTAATACTATCAAAACATAATAATCTTAAGCATGTATAGTCATGATCATTTCGAACATAAATAATAAGCATTAATATTCAAGGTTTCAGGGAAGTCTTCTTTTACTCATGCATATTCTTATTTGATCATAGAACTCTTCTGGTTAGTTAAATCATCAATCAAGATAAGAGATATAATATGCATAAAACCCGTGATTACTCAAACCTATACCTTCATTATTCTTCTGGTTGGTCATATCATCAATTATGGTAAGAAACATAATATGCATACAACCATGACTATTCAAACCTATGAATTCATGAATAATAATTATCAACAACGAAACAGTATAAGATCCTAACACAAGGTAGGATTCTATCTTGATATAGGAAAAACATACCTGCATAATGTCTTTTGGTTCTCTTCAATGACTTGTGCTAGTAACCTGCATGTCTCATAAGTTATCCATTGTAGGACCAAGTTATACATACCTCGTAAGTAGATCTTCTAAGCGATCCATGAAAATGGATGAATCTTTGTCATCATGTCATCATGAACATATGTTCTTGAACCAGAACATGATTTGTCTTTCTTGATGTATCTTTCATGTTAGAAGACAACATAAACCTCATACAACACCATAATGCATTAGTACAATCATAAGTGTCAAAACCTTAATCAATGAATATCTTCTATTAGGGTGATACGACAAGTTTAGATTTAATCAAGATTGTACTAACCATAATAATATGAAGACAAATATACCATAAACTTAACTATGAATAGAATTCGAAACATACCTGTAAGCCATACCTGTCAAGATTGCTTGTAATCTTCTTATGGAAGGCCTTAGCCTCATCTCCCTCTGAAACAGGAACTTCTTCACTTATGCAGGTGACCAATCCATCATCTTCTAGGATTAACCCAATCCACTTGATTTGCAAGAACTGGATCTGGAGCTGTAATAGGGTTTGTCAGAGAAACCCCAAAAATTCAAACTTTGAATTTCAAACTTCCGAAAGGATAGAAATATGTGCCTTGATGAAAAATAAGGTTAATCAAGATTGTACTAACCTTAATGAAGACAAACATACCATAAGCTTAATCAAGAACATATATTGAAACATACCTGGATAAGTCATACCTATCGAGATTGCTTGTAATCTTCTTATGTAAGGCCTTAGCCTCATCTCCCTCTGAAATAGAAACTTCTTCACTTGTGCAGGTGACCAATCCATGCTCTTCTAGGATTAACCCAATCCACTCGATTTGCAGAAACTGGATTTGGAGCTGGATTAGGGTTTGTAAAGGAAACCCTAAAAATTCAAGCTTTGAATTTCAAAATTCTGAAAGGATAGAAATATGCGCCTTGATGAGCTAATCAGGTGCATATTTTTGTCAAAACAGAATTGGATTTTGAGCACCTTCATTCATGGCTTCAGGAATTTAAGGTTTCGGAGAAAGTTGGAATTTTTGTAATCGGAGACCATGGCTAGATTCTACTCATAAAAATTGAAATTTAGAGACCAAGATCATATTTTTTGGTTGGGAAGAAGGTCGAGCTTGATCAGACCCTAGTTCGGGACTTTGATCAGAAAAGTGGAAAATTAGGGCTTCTGCAAAAATGGGAATTTTTGAAATCTATGACCACGGCTGGAAGCTCCTCAGAAAAATAGAATCTTAGATCTTTGGATCGAACCTTTTGATTGGGAAGAAGGGTGGGCTTTATCAAACCCTAGTTCGGGGTCATGTCTAGTGAATCCGGAAGTTTCAAAGGCAAATGTGAGGGGTGAAACTTTGCAATTTTCAAATTCTGAGTATACTAGGTTGATCAGCTCGTTAAGACGCATATTTCTATCCTTTCAGAAGCTTGAAATTCAAAGTTTGAATTTTTAGGGTTTCCTTGACAAACCCTTATCCAGCTCCAGATCCAGTTTCTGCAAATCAAGTGGATTAAGTTAATCCTAGAAGAGCATGGATTGGTCACCTGCACAAGTGAAGAAGTTTCTGTTTCAGAGGGAGATGAGGCTAAGGCCTTACATAAGAAGATTACAAGCAATATCGACAGGTATGACTTATCCAGGTATGTTTCAAGATATGTTCCTGATTAAGTTTATGGTATGTTTGTCTTCATTAAGGTTAATACAATCTTGATTAACCTTAGACTTGTCAAAATTATGAATACATGATAGAAGATATTCATTGATTAAGGTTTTGACACTTATGATTGTACTAATGCATTGTGATGTTGTATGAGGTTTATGTTGTTCGCTAACATGAAAGGTACACCAAGAAAGACAAATCATGTTCTACTTCAAGAACATATGATCATGGTGACATGAAGACAAAGATTCATCGATTGTCATGGATCATCTACTTACGAGGTATGTATAACTTGGTTCTACAATGGTTAACTTATGAGACATATAGGTTACTAGCACGAGTCATTGAAGAGAACCATAAGACATCATGTGGGTATGTTAGACATAACTAGCTAGCATAGTAATCCAGGTATGTTTTTCCTATATCAAGTTAGAATCTTACCTTGTGTTAGGATCCCTTATATAAGTATACTTGGTATGATTGGTTATGTTTATTCATAAAGTTAGAAATGTAAGTAATCAAGGGTTTATACATATTATGTCTCTTATCTTGATTGATGATTTAACTAACCAGAAGAGTCCTATGATCAAATAAGAATATGCATGAGTAAAAGAAGTCTTCCCTAAAACCTTGAATACTAATGTTTATTATCTGTGTTTGAAATAATCATGACTATACATGTTTAAGATTATTGTGTTAAGATTATAATAATGAATGTGTGATTATGTATGAGACCTCGAGGATAACACAATGATGATACTAATAAGCATGCATAGTGATTAAGGATGGATATAAGTTCGAGGAGAGGTAATCCAGGAAGCAAAGATCAAGAGGGAGCACACTTCAATAGTTTCTGGAAGGATGCAGATATTCAGAGGGAGTTGACTACTTCTCACAATCCACATCAGAATGGAGTTGCAGAAAGGAAGAAAAGACTGAGAGGGAGTCAACCCAACAAACAAACAAAGATAAGTATTTGAATTATCATTTCTTGCATATTTGATTGTTTAAATAATACTGTTCAATAATGTATATACTGATGTTCCTAGAATTAGGTTTTGTATTATGCATATTAGAATAGTTGCATTGATGAACAATATACTACTAATATACATGGGTAAGTGGCCTATGGCACTGTACAACATTCCATTTCTACTTATCTAGAATGAAACCTCTTTGTTGACATGTTGGTAGTTGTGCACACTCTTAGAAAGTTATGGGATATGAATAAATGTTGTATTGAAGCATTGGCTAATCTAATTGCATGACTGTATGACATATTTCTTTATGTGTAAGAATTTTTTTCTGAAAACTATGAGATGTTTCTAATCTTGAAATTTAACTTGTTTTGTAGGAAAGATCGTATATGAGCACCTACAAAAGAAGGACTACAACATTTGTTCAGCAACAAAGTTATCTATTGAATATATTGAAGTTCCCAGGATTCGGGAAGAATGCCCTGATCGAGTAGTACTAGTCGATCATGAAGAATGATGTTTGGGATGTAGTCTCAAGACCTGAAGGGAAGTCTGTTGTGACTTCCAAATGGATCTATAAGATCAAGCATGCTGCAGATGGTAGCATGGAGAAATACAAAGTGAGATTTGTAGCTCGTGGCTTCTCCCAGAAAGAGGGGATAGACTATGAAGAGACTTTTGCTCCTGTAACCAGATACACTTCCATCAGATCAGTACTTGCTCTAGCTACAGTGATGAAGTGGAAGATACACCAGATGGATGTCAAGATAGCTTTCTTGAATGGTGTAGTCAAGGAGGAAGTGTATGTGGAGCAGCCACTTGGTTTTGAGACACATGACAGGAAGTCATATGTGTGCAGGTTGAAGAAAGCCTTGTATGGCTTGAAGCAAGCTCCTTGGACTTGATATGGGAGGATAGATAGCTTTCCATCCAGCTTGGGATTTACCAAGAGTAAAGCGGATTCCAACCTTTACTAAAAGGTTGAGGAAGGAAATCCTGTGATACTACTGTTGTATGTCGATGATTTGTTTGTAACAGGTAATGCTAGTTTGATTGTTGATACCAAGAGGAAGATTTCATCCGAGTTCAAGATAAAGGACTTGGGGATGATGCACTATTTTCTAGGCATGGAGGTGTGGCAGAGTACAGATGGAATATTCCTTAGACAGGGGAAGTATGTAGTGGAGATCCTGAAGAGGTTCGGGATGATGGAATGCAAGGCCATGGCCACACCTATGGCATCGAACCTGAAGCTTCTGTGTGATGCTTCATCTGATCCAATTGATGTCACAGTGTATCGTCAAAATGATTGGGTCCTTGATGTACCTGACGAATACGAGACCAGATATTTTCTTTGCGGTGAACACATTGAGCCAGTTCCTGACGGATCCGAGGAGTGTTCACCTGGTTGTTGTAAAGCATATTCTGAGGTACCTGGAGGGTACGGTTGATTATGGGCTCAAGTATGATGCGAATCAAAAGTTTAATCTGCAAGGTTATGTTGATTCAGATTGGGCAGGTAGTGTTGCAGATACGAAGCGTACTTATGGGTGTTGCTTCATTCTGGGATGAGGTGTGATCTCTTGGTTTAGCAAGAAGCAGTCCTGCGTAGCACTGAGTACAGCCGAAACAGAGTATGTTGCAGCTTGTTCGGCTAGTTGTGAGGAAGTATGGCTGAGGAAGCTACTGTCTGAGTTATTTGATCTACCATTGGAGGCTACTCGTATCTTCTGTGATAACCAGAGTTGTGTGAAGTTGTTTGAGAACCCGGTGTTCCACGACAGGTCGAAACACATTGAGATCAAATATCACTATATCATGGATATGGTGCGGAGAGGAGCAGTGAAGCTCCTGTATGTTGCAACGGATGAGCATATTGTAGATGTACTGACGAAACCACTAGCCAGAGTGAAGTTCAAGTACTTCAGAGAGAGGCTTGGTGTTCTTCAGACTGATGACACTTCGAGGAAGAAGTGATGGACACATTTGTTGAATCCATTCCAAGCATGGTGAGAGGAGGATCCTTCCATGGCTATGGATGTAAGCATTGGATGATGAGCATCAAGACGATGCTCCAATTATTGCTTTTTATATGCATCACGTTGGATGTTGGATATGATCAGTTGGATCATGTGTATGTATCTGTAGATGTATCAGGTGGATACATTGTATGATCAGGTGGATCATGTATGATGATATGTATCAGGTAAATACTTGGTTTGCATCAGGTGGATGCATTATATGATCATGATGATCTTGGATGACGAGCTTCAGGATGTTGCTCCAGATGACATGCATCGGGACAATGCAATGATGATGATCAGGATGATCATATGTGATGACATGTATCAGGTGGATACATTACATAATCAGTTGGATAATGTGTGATGAGTTCCAAAGACACAGATGCACATGAGCTATTCAGACATGGTTGTAGATGTGTTCTCCCATGGTCGTGATGTAATTGCTGGGCTTTTCTGACATGGTGGCAGATGTGTTCTCCCATGGTCATGATGTAATTTCCAGGGCCATTCGAGCATGCTTGTAGATGTTTTCTCCCATGGCTGCGATATAAGTGTTGGGTCCATTCGAGCATGGTTGTAGATGTGTTCTCCCATGGTTGCGATATAAGTGCTGGGGCCATTCGAGCATGGTTGTAGATGTGTTCTCCCATGGCTGTGATATAAGTGTTGGGGCCATTCGAGCATGGTTGTAGATTTGTTCTCCTATGGTTGCGATATAAGTGCTGGGCCATTCTCGCATGGTTGTAGATGTGTTCTCCCATGGCTGCAATATAAGTGTTGTGCCATTCTCGCATGGTTGTAGATGTGTTCTCCCATGGCGTAGATGTAAGTGTTGTGTGATGTGCATCTGGGTTGTGCTTCGTAAACGATGATCATGAGTATCCGGATGATACTTTGTGGTCATGGACAGGTTGTGCAATAACATGTAAAAGGTCCTGGGAGATCTGATAGATTGAGTTGTGTGCTCATAATCCGTCCTGGGATGCTCTTTCGAGGTTTTATTGACTCACGTAATAAGTCCTAAGGATTCCACAGTATGGCCAGTGATGATGAAGACCTGCAAATGGTGGGCCTGCATCCAGTATGAAAAAGGATTGGCTCTGTAGAACTTCCTATGATGAGTAGATCGGAGATTGATTGAGATAGTAGCAGTAGTGACGATGACGATGATTCGAGGACGATGATTCGTTGATGATGATCCAGAGAATAAGACTTGTGCTAGAAGACCTGTGTCGAGAAATACCTTCCTAGTTAAGAGGGAGTGTTGATGTATATGTAACTTTGGAATGTATTTCACATATATGTATATTGTATTCCTATAGAGATGTTATTATTCCTCTATACAGAAGTGTCGTCAAGCAATTTCAAACATGGATGTTGAGGAACCTGCATCTTTCCAAAAATTTGCTTCCAAAACATTCTTTCCCAAAAAATTTGAAACCAATGAGACAAAAAATTATTCCAGGATCCCATTGCTTGCATTGAATTCCAACAATTAGGAGTGCTCTCCAACCCATACCATCAGGAAAGAGAATTCATGGATCCCATTTCCTTGTATGCCTTCTTCCAAACATCATAAGTACAAAATATATATCATCAAATTACATAACAACATAATAAAAATTTACATCAAGGAGGTGCCTCATCAAAGAATCATGAAAGTGCTTGTACCTCCAAGTAAGTAGACCACCATTTTCCAAGTGCATACAAGCAGCAAGTGACCATTCAAATCTGCTCCAATGACATAGGTGAGGATCACGTGTCCTATAATGCTGCTCCAAAAATATGTAGGATGCATCAAAATAATCAGCTATGTATTCTTTCATCCAAGAAGTGAATGACGAATCTCCACTAAAATATGAACCAAGTAGGGAGCAAAGAAACAATGAGCCTTCAAGGGGCTCACATAAGTACCATTTATGCATCCATGGATATGTGTATCATCAAGAAATAACAAGGGATGCTTCTTCCAATAAAAATTTGTTCCAATCATATATCTCTTCACCCAAGTAGTTAATGAAGTTCCTCCAACATCAATTGAACTAATCAAAGAGCAAGGAAAATCATGATTCTTCAAGTGACTCAAGTGAACATCATAAGTGCATCCATGAAGATATGTATCATCATAAGGTAAAAAAGGATGCTGCTGAAAATGTAAATATTGAGGTGCTCTAGTCATGTCATCATCTAAAGGAGAGGTAGGATTTTCACACACATCATGTGGCACCATCAAAAATAAACTTTTCACCCATACTTCATTAGGATAAATGTTGCAAAATAGGGAAGTGCAAGATGTAGGAGAATGAACCAACTCACCCAAATGAATATGCAAAATGTCATCATGTGTAGGCTCCATAAGGGTAGGATCATTCACCTCCCTCAAAAAGGAAAAAAAGTCCTCATAGGTTGGTTCCAATGTAGTGGAATCATATACTTCTTTGAAAATTGTGTCACCATTTCCAAGAGGCAACTAAAGTTCCTCTTCCACCACATCAAGTGCTTGGATCTCATCAAGATCATCTTCAAACATATCAAGCACATTCAAATTTCCATGTTTCTCATGGTCTACCATGTCATGGGAATCCTCCAAGCAATCTACCATATGACAATTTGAAACATAGGAGGAAGAACAAGTATATTGCAACCTTTCAAGAATTTGCTCATTTTGAATTTTGAGTTTATGAATATCCTCATTATTCTTCAAGTATGCATCATGTAACAACTCATTAAAATCAACCAAATTTTTTCTATCAAAAATCAAAGACATGAAATTAACTTTGATGTTGCACATTGCTCTTTGAATCTTCTCCATGTCTTCAAGGAAGGATGGATCCTTCAATGAATAAACTTTCCAACAATAATTTGACACTAATGCTTGAGTGTCATGGAGCATTCTAAGGGTATCTTGGATATTATTTTCATTCATCTTTAATGACCCTTCAAGAAAAAGAGGCTATTGCAAGTGAACCTCCTCATCTTCTTCCTTCTTTATTGGACCAACTTCATGAAGCTCAAGTGGTCATGGAGAAGTTGATCTTGGTTCTTCTTCAACTACTACAAGGTCTTCATTTTCATAATTAATGGAACTTTGGATTGCAGAAATTTTTTCAAAAGTTGTATCTATGTCACCAATAGTAGGTACTCCTTCATAATTCAAGCAACCATCAGTAGATCCTCTTTTATTCATGTCCAAGGTAGAATGTGTCTCGAAATGATGTTCAATATATTTGGAACCTATTTTTGAAGAAAACCCAAAAACTCTCTTCAAGTAGGGAATACATGCATTCCCTGAAGCTTCAAATATTTCACTATTCTTTTCACTCACACAAGTGATTTTGTCTCCAAGGTATTTTGAAAGAAGGGTATAGATATTTCTTCACTAACTCCACATCTTAATTTTTGGGCCTATTTTCAAACAACCAATCAGTAAATTCTTCAAAAGGAATGGCCTTTTGTGTATCTGCCTTGCACACATCAAGATATGCATGATATTGTTGGGACAAGGTTTTACATGTTACTCTCAATATTTGTAATTCATTCATAGAATTATCCTTTGGTACTGTGAAAAAATCATCTTCATCAGGTTCAAATTCATAAGAATAACCCTCATACCTTATGAAATTGTAAGAAGTGTTACATGATGGCACCACTTCCTCATACCATTCCCAATATTCTTCATATTGCTCATAAGCATTGTACTCATAGGATTCATCATAATAGTAAGACATGGCTGCAAATTATTCTTCAATGTATGATATTAATTCATAGGTACAATGACCATGCTATGATACCACTTGTAGTGTCCCTTTTTAATAAATTTGGACAAATTGGAAAAATTGCAATCTTTGCCCAATTCGACCCTTAGACTAGTTATGACTCCAATGCTTCCAAATGGATCAAAATGCTTCCAAATTGGGTATGAAGGTATTTTAAAGGTATTATTACATAAAAATGAGGATAATGGATTCTTGGAAACTCTCAAAACACTTCTGCAACATTCATTTAAAATCAGAGGAAAATAGGGAACTTTACTAGTCAAATTGAGGTTCAAAACCCCCAAGGGTAGTGGTCAAAGATGGATCTCCAAATGTAGTATGGCATTCCCAAATTTATTAAAAAGATACATGGTACTATTAAAGGAATTAAATGGGATCTCAAATACATCATCAATCAATTTCTAAAGGCATATGCAACTCCCATAAATCATAGGTTTGTGGACATGTCTTCACATAGGGGGGAAATGCTAGTAACTTCACCACTCGCTATGAAATTTTAGATTTATGTTCCAAAGGATTATGAAATGTATATGAAACTTATTCAATACATTAATGAATCTCCAATCATCATATAAATCACAGATATGAACTGATACAAGTTGAAATAAAGCAACTTCAAGCTCTCACAACAAGATGTAGGGAAAATGGCACCATTTATGCATTGTTTGGTATTTTTACATAGTTCCACTTGGTATTTCGACCTCAGAGTCTTCTTATAATTAAATATAGAGTATATATATTAGAATAAAAATAAATGGGGCCACAAGATCTCCCCCAAAGATAACAACATCTCACCCAAGTGCGCCCTTCCTCCAAGAGCCAAAATATGAAGAGAGAAGTGAGAAAGGTGTGGAAGCAAGTTGAGGATAAGAATGTCACAAGCAGCCCTATAGATTCAACCTGCAAAAAATGAATCTATTGTAGCTCCAAATGAAATTTCTGAATTTCTCCTCCAATTTCCAATTAGGATGGGAATCTTTCACCCTCAAAATTGGTACTAAGGCAAGTAGAGTAAACACTCCACAAGCATGGACAAGCTATTTTCTCCAATATGACAAATGAGAAATGATAAAAATACACTCTCCTTCTTTATTCTTGACTTTTATAAACTTCCAAAGACTTCCTTATCTCAAATTCCATCCATGAGCTTCATGCCAACTCCAATTGGGAAGAGATTCCAATGTGTGCCACTTGTCCCTCCATTCCTAGCCTCCTCCTTCACTCAATTAAAATGGATGACTCTTTGGCTGCCCTAACTCCCTTGTGCACCCTCTTGGAGGCTATTTTTATCCCTGACATCTCATATATTTCATATGTCAGCAATCAAGTGTGATTTATGTCATAGGTGTCATAGCATCTTAATCATTGTTGTCATAGAAGCTAGGGAATCTAGCCCAAGTGTCTCAATTTCTCTCAAATGCCTCTTCCTCTTCCGTGGGAGTTACTCTTCCACTCCAATTAGACCTTCATTGAGTCATTACAAGTATATTGACCTTCCAAATCCTCAATAACATTAGACTCCACCTTGGATTTGAATGGGTAAGAATAGGATGCCATGTGGCATGAGGAATCTAGCTTTGTGTGGGTCCCACACCACTAATGTGTCTCCATGACCAAGTGCCACCTTATTTTCCTATCATAAATAATTATTTAACCCCTTTTAATATATTTATTCCAAGCTAATGTCCATTTGGGGTTTATTAGCTCCTTTATTCAAAATCCCAATGTTTCCACCCCCACCTAGGAAACTAGTAGATTGGTGGAATTTCTTTTTTGAGATTTATTTGAATCGGGACATTACAAATATGTTCTAGTAATACCTTGAATTATGGTCTTAACACATACCACCCTAAAAGGATGGCTTGTTATTAGAATAATCTCAATTGTTCCATTACAAAAGGATATTGGCTTTCTAAAAAGACAACCTCTATGTCTCAAATGTAATATGACTAAGGAGAGTTATGTGGATTTCCATCCCATGAGTCCTAACCTAACTAAAATATTATTTTGTCCTCTAGTGAGAAATTTTAGTGAGTTAGATTAAGGGCTTCTTTTAACCTCCACTTGGGGTCATAAACCAACTAATGTTTGATCAAGGGTGTGAAGGTTTGTGCAAAAGTGGTGTGTACAACATAAAAAAAAATACTAGAAATTGAAAGTGCTTGAAAGTAAAGATAGTAAAAGAAGGAAAGATGATAGCAATACCTGAAACAACGGATATTTTTTCTTGGACTAAAAAAAACGAATTTCTTTAAATGTAATGTACCACTACTAAAATTTTAAAAAAACAACAATCTCAATCCAAAAGGAAAACAAACTTGCAAAGAAGAGGCTAAAAGACTCTCAACTAACGTCACAAAGCTACTTTAAGCAAGTAAAGGGAATCAACTAAATTCTTGAGTCATAAAATATTTGTTGAAATATAAACAAGGTTGAAAACTAATCTACAATAGAACCCTAAGGGCGGTACATAATAAATATTTAAGTTGTTTCTCCACCTACATTGTCTAAAACAAGTCACACATCAACAAACATAGCGAAAATAGGCCACAAACAAAATTTTGGAACCGAATGATACCCTAATGACTGGGATTCAAATCAAGTCAAGCTGACACAAAACTGAAATTGGCCTAACATGTGAAAAAAATGATTTTTTTCACTCGATCATGGTTATAAGGGGGGGAAGTAGTGACTAATCGCCCTTCCTTTGGGATCAAGTGAAACCAAATCCCAATAGGTAGAAAAAATAACCAAAAATGCACACGGTTGTGGAAAAAAATGAGAGTTTTTGTCTAGGTTTCCTACAAGCACAATCACTTACGGATGAGGTTATAAAAAGTGACATTAATACAACCAAGGATGAAAAAATGGTTCATCCCTGGTATGGTGTCCAAATCTTTGGTGAGTGATTTCTCACTCACTAGTGCAAAATGCACCTAATAAGAGGTTGTGCAATCCTTATTAGTAGATCAAATAAAATGAAATTAACTAAAACTAAATGGGATCAATTATTTAGAATCCATGCAACATTCATTGCAAAACTATCCCTAAAAAGATAAATGTTGTTGGAAATTAAAAACCCACTTTAGACTTAGGATAAAATACATTAATAATTTTTTATTAATTTCCTAAGTTTAGACTAGGTAGTTGGCCTCAATTTCCCTTCTTATTCCCACATTTTCCATAATTAGTCACAGAGGAACAATTGGATATATACTGGATAATATTCTTCCTAATTATGTCTGATTTTATGTTGTTCCTGTTATAGAAGTGCACCTTCCTACCTTAGATTTATTTATCCTACTTTTTTTGCTTTTAGTGGATAAGGTAAAGCTAGCTTGACTTGGCAATGGGATCGTTTTGACCAACTTGCCCTCCATCTTTTTTTTCTCTCCAAAAGTCATTATCAAATTCCTTTTTCTTCACTCATGAGATGCCAATACTTCTTTTTCCAATCCGTGAGCCTTTAGACTGATTTGGAAAGTGTTTTTTCCACCTAGGGGTTTTTTCAACTTTCCTTCAAGGAATTCTATTTTATCTACTGAGATGTATTATATATTTTATTCATATTGTTTAATAATACAGAGATTATATTTACATCAATTGAGTTTTCTCTCATGGTTCTACTTCAATATTTATTCTTATTTTTGCATATCTTTGAATAAATTCTTGTGAGGAATTATTTGCTTCTAGATCCTAGCTTATTAGAATTATATCATGGTCTTGAACCTACTTAGAATTCTTAAATGGTATTAGAGATTGGGGCGCTCTTGATTAAATTAGTCTTCTAGTATAAGATTTCAAAGAGTTTGTTTTGTAGGTACTGAATATCGAATGGCAGAAAAGGCTATTGTTGAAGAAGAACTTAGATCTTTCCATCGCTTATCATTGTTCTCCTCTTACACTTCAAATATTAAGGATCATTTTCTAGTCATTGGTATCCAAGAAGGTGGTCTAATGGTTATTTGGAGGTCCAATATACACTATGAGGTTGTTGGTTGTGCCTTTACTTCCACTATCCATGCTCCTACCATTTCATACATGATTTCCAACACATTTTCTCAAGAAGTTGGAGACAACTCTCAGTTATCTCATATGTCTTCTGATTCAAATTTTGAATATCATCAGTCAGTTGTTGCAACTTATACACACTTATAACCTCTCTTTGGTCTGATTTTTGGTGTGTCATTGGCAAGGTAATTTTTAGGGGTGAAATTTCACCAATTGGCTATTTTTTGGGCATTTTTTCAAAAAATAAATTCGCTAATTGGTCATTTTTAGTCTCTAATATCACCTATATATACATAAAATATGCTTTTTATCATAATATCAGCCAAAATTTACAAGTTTCAATAGTAAATTGTATGTTTCATATTTAATATTCGCTTATCTATCTATATATATGGTTTTTTCAATCCAAAATAATCGCCTAGAATACTATAATTAAGTATAATATTAGAATACTTAAAAAATACCTTGGTCATTGGATGCTATAGAGGCATAATTACATTTTGGAGTGGCTAGATTCGTTCTTATTGTCATTCTTCTGATCCATTGCATGATTTTTGGCACCTGTACTTAGAATTTCACAGAAGACGGAGGACATCATCACATCCCATTTGGACCTGGTCTCGGGAAGTTCAAGTCTGGTGAGCACATTCCACTTCTTCCCAAGAGGAATATGCCTCCAGACATTTGACCAAGTTCTCACCTGCTTGGAGTTTGGAGATCCTTATTATAGTGTATTCCATGTTGATTTTGAGGGGAGGTTTTCTTCCCAAGTGGTTTTCCTTCTTTCCTCACCTACATGGACTAATAAATTTTTGTAAAGGGTGACCATAGGCCATAGTTTCCTTGGCCCAAACAATATTTTAATAACACTAAGTTAGGCTTAAGGGGGGCTGTTGGAACATTAAAAAAACACTTTATACTTAGGATAAAATACATTAATCATTTTTTATTAACTTCCTAGGTTTAGACTAGGTAGTTGGCCTCAATTTGCCTTCTTAGGCCCACACTTTCCATAATTAGTCACAGGGGGGCACTTGGATAGATAATGGATATTATTTTTCCCGATTTTTCCTGATTTTGTTTGATTTTATTTTATTCTTGGAATAGAAGTGTGCCTTCCTTCCTTAGAGTGATTTATCCTGCTTTTAGTGGATAATGTAAAGCTAGTTTGACTTGGAAACTGGATCATTTTGGAAAAATCTCCCTCCATCACTTTATTCTCTCCAAAATTCATGGTCGCTTTCCTTTGTATTCACTCATGAGTTTCCAATACTGCTTTTGCCAATTTGTGAGCCTTTTGACTGATTTGGAAAGTGGTTTTTCCACCTAGGGTTTTTTTTAGCTTTTAGTAAGCCTTCCTTTTGTGATCTTTTCAACTTTCCTTCAAGGCATTCTATTTTCTGTCCTAAGATGTATTATATATTATATTCATATCTTGAATAATACAGAGATGATATTTACATCAATTGAGTTTTGTCTCTCATGGTTCTACTTCAATATTTCTTCTTATTTTTGCATATCTCTGAATAAATTCTTGCGAGGACTTCTTTACTTCTAGATCCTATCTTATTAGAATTATATCATGGTCTTGAACCTATTTAGAATTCCTACAAATGCAACATATAAAGAATGATATTTTTATTACACAAATAATATAAGTTTTACAAAATGCACATGGTATCAATTGTGGGCGACAAGGGGCCTCCATAGCAAATCCAAGGGAGGGTTCATCGATATCCTTTGTATTCAAGTTTCCATCAAATTGAGTAGTTGGTGATTTGACAATGGTGATATAAGAAGAAATATGATGGCCCACTTCTTGCTTTCTAGTGGAATTTCGGTAGAATAATGGTGCTCCAAGTATATGATGATCATTGATGAAAATGGTGACCCAAAAATATCTATAAGGAACTCTCAAGACTTCCTTCACCATCTCAACTATGAGATCTACAAAAATATGCCAATCCTCTAATTCGGGCATCGCAAAATCTTGTAATCTCTTTGAGAACATTTGAGTGTGAGGGCTATGTATTTCTTTTTTATGGGTAATAAAATTTGAGGGATTTTTGCTCACACCATTTGACATTTCTATATAATTATGTAAGGATAATGGCCCATTGTTGCATCAAGATAACTTGAATGAGAAAGGATATTTCACTCTTTGTTATGAGTGGACTACACAAATCTATGTCATGTGTTGAGTATATGACACCAGATCAACATCTACCAAGAGTTGTGCTCCATATCGAGTGCATAATATAATTTACTCTATGCACTTACTTTGACCCTCATTTAGTATCAGAGCCTAGTTGCGTACTCTATCATGAATCGAAGTGGATTAGTTAGTGATTTGAATACAAATGTTCACTTGATTCACAACATTTTATAAGAAAAAGAAAGATATGTGAATAATAAGGGAGAATTTTAGTATCCATAAATTTTGAAAACAAATATTTATAAATGAAATAAATTTGATGCTTGACTAGTTACAATAGTTAGGAATGATAAAGTAAACATACAAGTGAAAGGTGGAGGTATAAGGCCATTCGTTTTACCATTCATGTTTCCTAATGAAATTGCAAAATGGAAAAAGAAACATTATTTTCATGTGCATATTTCTGAAATGATATTGTGGTACATCCATAGTTTAACTATAATATAGAAGCTTAATATCTATCTACTATAGTAGATGTCAGGCATATGGATAATATTAGAGTAGACGTGGAGGCCATTCGATGTAAAGTGAACTAGGTCCATTATATTGTTATTACTAAATAAGGACCACTAAATTAGTAAATAAATCTAATGGAGTCTCATTAAAGAAGGTCCACTAGGTTGTTAGTATTGTATGGTGATTCTATAAATAAGGATCGGTTCCTCCTTATGTGAGGTGAAGAAGAATATTGTATGTTGAGCTCAACTCATTAGGAGGAGTCCCCCTTGAAGAGGAAAGTGAACATGGTTGATTCATCCCACGAAAAATAATCACTTCAACAATAATAAAGATTTGAGTTGATTGAATATCTCATGTGTTGTTTATTATTCTTGATATATATTGTTTATGATCTAAATCTTATATTGGGACTATGACAATTAGTATTGGAGCAACTTGGGCCACAACATTCTCTTTTTTACATATTTTTCAAAAGGGAAAAACAAGGGTTATGACACTCAGATGAATTGTTGAGTCTTTTTTAGAGGAATATCCAAAAACGAATTGTAGATTTGAATTCCTCTTATAAAAATAAGCGATTTAAAAAAAATCGCTCAAATCCGAGTTTGGGAGAGGGAGATGATGTACTTTGAAATGTACACATTTTCTAGTGTTTCAAGAGATGGTCATGTGGACCTTGAAAAGGTCACATCTTTTGACAAACTAATCAAATTGCAACAAGACTAGAGTCGTTGTAAAACTAATTTTTAGAGCTTTCCTATGATATATTATATGCCCTAAGTTTTAGAGCTTTCATATGATATATTATATGCCCTAATTATGTCCTCCACTAAAGCATGGAAAAGTAGGGACCCATACAATGGGAGAATTATGGATGCATATCAATCCATGGAATATATACATTTTAGAATACATAGGCATGTGATATACAAAAGAGGTTTACCAAATTATTTCAGGAAAACCAAGCTTGTTGAAAATCCATTTAGGAGATTGATGTTGAAATCAAGAAGGCTAGTGTTTTATTCAAGGAGGGTATGACTAAATTGTTGGAATATTGAGTTATTCCGGACATTAGGGATAAGTATAACTAAAAAAAGATATTCTTAGTACGCATTGGATAAATATTGTGAATATTGGTATATGGATAGTTGCAATCTTTGGGATGACAACTATTTCCATATTTTTTTTGAGGAATTTTCCCCTTCTTGTGAAGAACAAACAACAATAAAAATTTTGTACAATAGAATATTTTCTCATAGCTCCGTCGTTTCTTATTCCTTGGAGGATTTTATTCCTTTGGATGGTTATACTTATTTGGATCCATATGGATCTCCTAGGTGTATAAGGAAGAACACTCAATAGTTAGTAGAGCTTTAGTTTCAGAGATTGGGTGCCAACTGTAGCACATAGACATTAGCCCTAGTTTTTGGTTGAATCCATTTAACTACTTCACCATGGTCATTAGAACTTGTACACCAAACCCATGCTTATGTGCGAGTTGATTGGATGACATCAACAAGGTGGCTCACACTAGTCTACGGGGCCTTGATTCCTACTTCAACATGGAAGTCAACATTTACCCATCGGACCCTAGATTATGGTGTACAACTTCACACAAATCATTGAGGATGCCACTTTCCTAAGGTTGGTGGAGTTTTTTGACCCTCGTTAGGGGGTAATGGGGGTCTTGGAGAGTCCATTACAGTAGAAATGGAGGCCATTTAATGTAAAGTGGACTAGGTGTGCCATATTGTTATTATTAAATAATATCTCCTTTAAGCTTGTATATAAATGTAATAAAACTTTATTAAGGAAGGTCCACTAGGTTTTTAGGAGGCTAGTATTGTATTGTGATTCTATAAATAAGGATTGAGGCCTCCTTATGTGATTTGGAGAATAACATTGTATGTTGATCTTAGCTCGTTAGGAGGTAGCCCCCTCAACGAGGCAAGTGAACATGGTTGATCCATCCCATCAAAATAATCATTTCAATATCAATAAAGTGGATTTTATTGTGCCAAGTGGTGCTTTTTACTGCCCGATATGAGGGATAAGTGTAAGTTACCATGATGAATATAGAGTTGACACGTGGAATTTTAATAAAAGAATAAAATATTAAGTAAATAAAAATTTTATAGTGTCATCCCTAACCTAAAATGTAAAAATGAAGATAACACATGACAGTTTAATAAAATAATTAAGTGATGATTATGGTTAATTTCCACTGAGACCAACTTTGGTACATTGGACCCTGCTAAGGAATTATTTGGTTTGATTTAGAATTGTATCCCTGTGCTCAAAAAGCTTGAAGAGAAGTGTTCCTAATTCACTGTAGTTTTGATAGGTTAGAAGGTTAAGAAGGTTTTTATTGTAACAAAGATTTTGAAATTGAGATCTAATGTGGGTGCATGCAGGCCCTCTAAGAGAAATTGATTTTCATCCCTAATGTTCATTGTCTCACAGAGATGACAAAATCCTTTCAGCCCACGGTGTTTTAGGAATTGTCCAACACCCTATTTCACTATGGAGGTCATGAAAGTTTGTTCTTATCTTGGATATATTAATTTTATTGTTTATACTGTTTAATTAGAGATATACCTTTGATCTTCTAGATTAGGGTTAATGACCTCCTTATAATATTTTAAATCTTCTTTTAATATCAAAATATTTATCACACACCAAATTCTCTTTAAACTTAGATGCAATAATATTTTTAATATTGTTGATATTTTTCAAAGTAGCATTTTCACCAATTCCCCAATGGTTTATCCAAGAAAGGGCATCTTTATCCCAACCCCACTTGAGCCGTAGGTGGTTTTGACAAGATTTTAAAGTAATTTTAGGAATCATTTGATATCCCATGTTATTTATCTTGTTCTTTTACTTCAAGTACCTAGTCAAAGTCGTGCTCTCGATGGTGGAAAGCCCCACTTCTATGAGGAAAATAGGATAGGGCATGTTTCTTTTAGTTTTGAGGTTATAAGTTGTAATTTATGCTTCTAGATTTACTCCATTTTTCTCCAAAATTTTCTAGATATGTTGCAACCCCAAACTTCACACTCATACAAGATAATGGGGGTAATGAGAGTTTCAAAGAGGAACTTATTTTTACCCCACATCACAAGGCATGTTGATTTAAAATTATTTTCAACATCAAAATAAGCTTTCCACCGTCCATTAATCCTTTTCTCAATGCTATAGTTTGAGTTGAGTTTGTGATGGATATCAATTCCGAGATATTTTTATGAAGTCACTTCCTTCAAGTTGTTATTGTCATAGGTGAAATTAGAAAAGTGGCCTTCTTGGATTTGATGATCATAACTTTTTTTGTCGATGTTAATAGCCATACCCATATTAGAGCAGAAATCCTTGAAACTTCTTAATTGCTTATAAAATCAAAGGGACACCTTGCCAAAAGAATACAATTATCAGCATAGAGAAGAAGGATGATGACTACTCCTACTAATGTCATGGAAATGCAACCTACTTCTTCTAAGCAACCTTCTATCTTAATGATGTATATGCCAAAAAGGGTACGGGAGAGAGGGAAACCTTTCTTAACTCCAATATTATACGTAATATCTTTCGACCAACCCTCAATTTTTTAAAACTTGGAAAGGACACTCTCATATAACCTTATTGCGGTATTTCTCAACTTGAAAGGAACCTTTATCTCTTCTAATCTATTCCACACATTATTTCTAGGCACTATATCAAAATCTTTTCTAAAGACCACCAAACCCTAACCTAATACATAAAAATGAAGTTCATGTACATGACACATTAATAAAATATTAAGTAAATAAAATTTTACAAGATTGACCCTAATCTAAACTTCAAAACCAAACATATATATATTCCAATTATAATTAAAACAAAAAATTAATGAAACTTGGATACTTATTGCTATGTGACATGCCTGAGTTAGGCATCATTAAACCATGATTTAGATATATAATGGATTTGAGCACATATATGAGAGATTTACATATTAAACTAATATAGATCCATCTTAACTCTAAATCTACCAAGCATCACGAGAGATCAAATCCCTTAAAGTGAAGTTTGAGGAAAAGTTTGCACCTCAAGGGATTTGATCTCTCTCGATGCTTGGTATATCCAGAGTTAATATGGATATATATGGGTTGAATACCTCTTTTGCGGTTCCATATTTATGATATCTCTTCCGTATGATATAACATGCATATTGGGTTTATAACACCAACCTCATGCATGTACAAATTTTCAACATAGAATTGAAATTTATGTGGAGGGAAATGTGAAGGTATGGGGTTTGTGTAGAAATTTAAAAAGCATTGAATAAATTCAAATACAAATGCATGTATGTTCCTGAAATTTAACATGTATTCTTGTTGCAACTATTTTTGGAAGCAACTACCTGCACCTTACATTAGATATAAGAGATAGGCATAGTTGAAATTATACTATGGATTAGGTCACAAGTTACTGGAACTTATAAGATACATTAAAAATAATGTTCATGTTCAATAATTATGTTAATTGCTTAGCATATCTTTAAATATGTTATGAAACTATAATAGAAAAAAAGAAAACAATACCTACAAAAATTAATAAATTTAGGATAATCTAATATCCCAACGTTATTTAATTAATATGGTTAATAAATATTATCATTATCAACGAATAAAACAAAAAAAACAATACTTTTTCTTTATCATTATTAGATTCGAACACAAAAACATATTTAAAAGGATATATATATTTTATCATTATCATATTCCCTTTACTTTAATATAACGAAACAAAGTTCTAAATTCTCTATCAAATGACAATCAACCTAATTATTTGTATTAATTTAGTTCACAATATGGGATAACATCAAAAGGAAATTGTAATTGTTTGATTCTCTTTGCTTTATACACTAGGCCAAGAATACATGCCAAATATTTTTTATTTCATTTGTCTCTGCTATTTAATATACATTGCAGTGATGATATAATATACATCTATAATAGATATAGAAATCTTTTGTAAATTGAAACTTGTTAATTTAAGTAAATATAATGTAAAACATTACAGTGATGATGTAATTTACATATATTTAATAGATATAAACATTTTTTAAATTGAAACTTTGTAAATTTAAAACATATCAATAGATAAAAGTTTATGCTAAATATTAAAAAAATAATTATATTGATTCAACATTCTAAATATATTCTTGTTCTTGTATTTAGTAAAAAATAATATTTTCTGTAAAGTATAAATTACAAAATAACATTTTATCAATGAAGTTATGGTGAGTGAATATTTATAGGTTATAAGTTAAGTGTCATGTACAAGTTATTTGTTACTTATTCTCCATGTTTAGTTGTAATTATTTATAGGTCACAAGTTAAGTACCATGGACAAGTTATTTGTTACTTGTTCTCTATGCTTAGTTGTAATTACTTACTTGTTCTCCATGCTTAGTTGTAATCACTTATAGGTCACAAGTTAAGTGCCATGGACAAGTTATCTGTCACTTGTTCTTCATGCTTAATTGTAATCACTTGTTGTCTATGACTCGGCTACTTATTACATTTTTTAGTTAAATGAATTGTCTCTCACTATTTGTTATCCATGTATACATTAGCTACAAGTTATACATGCATCAACTGCATTAAATATATATACACCCAAATTCTAACCTACTATATTTATACCTATCAATATAAATATAAAATAACATTTTATCAATTACATTAATCAATATAAATGATAATGATGCGTCAATTATTCGCTCTTGAGTAAAGATGCGTGTCCTTCAAAAATATATTGTCATCTAAATATTTAAATAACACCTTTTCATTTTTATAAATGGGGCACACCGAGGGGACATATAATCGATTAGCGTAAAGAACATACATAAACCACGGCCTTTCATCTAGTTAGAATCGGATACCCTCTCACACCAATGTGACATAAAGATAAAGAGCTCTGAAAAAAAAAACATTCGAAACGGATAAAAATGTCTATAAAAATCTACAGGTACAATATGAACTGAGTGTAGCAACGCAAGTTCGAGCTTTTGTTTATTACTGATTCAGGAAAGTTCTGTTGGATTGTGTTTTAAAATGGGTGTTTTGAAGAACTGGTTGGGAAGTTCATTCATCCTGCAGTTGTTGATTATAAAGTTCATTGGCTTGCTGGGATGCCTATCTTTTGTTGCTTTAGCATTTGAAGAAGCAAGTGACACAGTAGGAAATTCTGTTGTTAGTTTTCCTGACGTGGGAATCACCTGCATAGGGAATTTAGCTATTTTTATTACAAGCTTTCTGAGAGGAAGGCTGGATCTCGAGTTGGCTGCCAGGGATGTTCTGGCTATTTTTAGAGGTCCCAAATTGAATCCTATACGCGGATTTGGGCTAACCACTTGTGAAAATAATAAATATGAAGAAGCTTCTGTTGTATTTTTGTCATATCAGTCGCCCAATTCTTCTATGGAGCAATTCATGAGGTACATCTCCAGTGCCCATGATGTGCAGTCCATCCTTCTCGAATGCTTACCTTTAGAATCTGCTGCACTCCTTGCTGAGATCTGTAACTGCAATGATGCATGCAAATGCATTGTATTCTGCACGGTGGAAGAGATCACCGTCATGCTTGCTCGTCGGATGCCTGGAACACTCAAGCGACTAACAGATACCCTCTGTCTGCTGCTCTCTCGTAAGTGCCTGGCAAATGGCTGCCATGGGTGCAACCAGGGCATGTTGTGTGTGCAGAACGAATATTTGAAGGATGATGGAGGTAAGATAACGGATGCGGCCGTGGAGAAATCGTCAGTCATTGACACACTTGATTACATTTATGACAAATCCCTCTCAGAAGAACGTAGTTGCATCTGCATTCCAGTGAATCCAGCGTACAAGGATCAGTGGACAGAACTGATGATAAGACTTTTCCGGTCTAAGGATAAAGAAAGCAGAGGAGTCAGAGTCATGGCTTCTGATGCACTGGAAAATTACATGGCTATGGGTGCCGAGGAAAATTATATGTCTTCTGACATCGTGGAAGCCAGAGGAGTCGAGGTGAGATACAGCCAAGGTTCTTTAATAGTGCCAAGAATCATAGAAATGTTCTTAAACCTTGCACTGACGGGCTGGTTCAGAACCGATGGTTTCTCTACCTCTTTACTGGCAAGACGGGCTACAAGGGATTACCTTGTCGACAGTAAAGGAACTGGATTTGCTGCAAATGCATTTGTAACCAAAGCTCGGGTCAAATCGTCACAAGTCCAGTCTCGTAGCGACAACGAGGGGGTCCAGTCTGGCAAGCAGGAGGAAATGGATATTTGTCAAGTGCTCACTTTTAGAGGTAATCTTGTAACTCTCAAAGCCTTAGCGGTTATAGGCGGTCTTGTGAACTTGTTTTGCTCTATTACTTGGGCTGTGCTCGTTGCATTTGAAGGAGGTGTTCGCAAAGGGCATCATACGAAATCCAAGCCACACTCTAAGGCTATAGTAGCTGAATGGCATTATACGAACTCCACTGGACTGTCTAAGGCTAGCGGACCTGAAACATGGCATTTTACGAAGTCCATGCCACCCTCTGAGGCTAGAGTAGATCTGATAATGGCAGCCATTGGTATTGGTTTGGTTATGGACTGTCTGCATTTGTATTTGCGCGGAGTTTATAAGCAGTTTCAAAAGGAAAACGGTATTGTTGGGGCAATGATTTTTTTTGAGACTGTGTGCATTGTATTATGCAGCACAGTAAGAGGAGGACTTTGGGGAATAAAACATTTTGGAAGATGGATATACAGTGCTCTGCAAGGACTGGTTTGGGTGAAGTGGGCAATTGGCAGTTATCTTCTTGGTGAGCGTTTGCCAAAACATGAATCCGGCCCAGTCATGACCCTGGACTATGAAGAATATCTAAAGAAGAAGCAGGAGCAGCCGGAGCAGAAGTGGACTGACAACGGAATTCTGGTGTACTCTTCTGCGTTCTTGCTCAATGCGTTCTTAGCTGGAGTTCGGGGCAAGTGGGACTACATAGCTTCCGATAACAATAATTGAAGTATGGCAATTAGTTTCCCGAGAATGTTTAGGGCTTAAACATAGCAAAGATTAAAGTATGGCAATTATTTTCCTAAGAATGTTTAGGGCTTAAACATAGCAAAGATTAAAGTATGGCAATTATTTTCCTAAGAATGTTTAGAGCTTAAACATAAAAGCCGAAGCTTGTTATGCACCTTAAGTTTAGTGTAGTTGGCTTTTTGTCGATTATAACCTTGTTATTTCTCAGCTTTACTTTTCATCTTTCCTTTCAATTTGTATCTTTCACAAAATCATTTCGTCGAGTAATATGAGTTGCCTTATTCGAAACAATATCTTTCCTATTTAAATTAAATTAACATGGGTGCCTATTTTAATTAAAATGGGTTTGACTGATTTTCAAAATTAAAAATATGTACACGTAGCGGTAATATTATAAGTTTGCCATGAATTGCCAGAACTAGATTTTGCAAATTAAGTTAAGTTGTAATTTTTGAAAGCCATGATATATAATGAAGTTTCAAGGACAAAAATTGTCATTGTCCCACGTGGATTATTTATTTAGATAAGAGTTTTCTGAATACTATAAAAATAAATAAATAAATATATAATTTTTATTTTAATAAATAAGCTTGCTTATAATAAAAAAAATTTATAAATATATAAATATATAATTTTTATTTTAATAAATAAGCTTGCTTATAATAAAAAAATTTGTTACTTTTTAGCTTTGAGCTTCTGTCCTTTGTTGGGTGTTGGATATTGGAAGGTTTTGATTTATCTTAGAACATAAGGTGGAGATGGATCCAAAGTATGCCGAAAAGACATGGAAAATTATTGAGCATGCAATACATACATGAGATTTACAATCACAATTCGCGTGGTTTGAGCTCTGGAAAGCTGTACAGGTGTACGGAATATTTTCTTCGATTTTCAATTTTGCTTAGTTTTGTTCGTAATATTTTTGTCTTTGTTCCTGCATTGAAGGTGTACGGAATATTTTCTTTGATTTTCAATTTTGCCTAGATTTATTTGTAATATTTTTGTCTTTGTGCCTCCATTGAATTGTATGATTATCATACCGTTGATTTACTTATAAATTCCTTGGTTCAATTAGCCAAATGAACTTATCATCTACACCCCCACATTACATGCGCTTGGACATAAATGGACTTTTATCAGTGTTTGTTCTTCAAATTTTATGTATCCAGGTAAATCAGTATGTATGTATCCAGGTAAATCAGTATGGATGGGGATGTTAAAATTGAAATTTTGAATAGATGAGCGACATGTTATTCCAATTTTAAGTAATAACCAGCTAAATAACCTATTTGAATTTGGCAGCAATAACAATAGCAATAACAATGAAATTCATGTTCTATTACTTTTGTAAGACAATGAGAGGAGTTTGACAAGAACTTTACCATAACTCGGATTTTTTTCGTTTTACCTTTATTGCAAAATGCATACAATACGGTGCTTAATAAATATGAGGAGAATCTTTATTCAAGTCCGATGACAACCATGGGAAAGAGCATACTCACTCTTCCAGTCAAAATTTGGTTTAAATTATTGGAATTTTGGAATTGCATGATAATGGAAGTGTGCGAGGATAATCTAATATGATAAATCTATTTTTATAATCAAAATTATAATTTGAAAATAAAATTATGATTTCAGGTTAAAAATTGCAAATCAAAATTATAATTTGAAAAATAAAAATTATTATTTCAACAAAAATTTTGATAAAAATGATTAAAAATTACAAATCCTCCATCATTTCGCTTACTCCAATATTTGATATAACCTAATTCATTTTTTTTCATTTGATATAATCTAATTTTTTGGAAGCATTTTTAACGCTTTGAATACAACAAATTCGAAGTTGGAATTCATTTAGGTTTTTCTTATTCATCATCGTCGCCTATTTAATATTATTTAAAAGATCTTTCAAATATGTGAAGCTTCAAAAAAAAAAAAAATATCATTTGATTATCGAGAGCACCCCCTTGCTTTTGTCTAATTTTCACTGTGGCCAACCTCTTTTGCATATAATCACTCAAATTTAATGGATATTCGATCTAGTTTTTGGTACTCTACACTAAGGATGATCTTCGTTATCTTACTCTACACATTGGTTGTATGGAGAAGGAAGGCGTACAGGAGGCTTCCTCCTAGGCCATGATGGCCAATTGTGGGAAATCTGTTTTAGTTGGTTGATAATCCCAATGAATCTTTGTTTTCTTTCTTTATGTTTCTTCTCCATAATACTTAAATTTATGACAATTTTTATAACTCACAGAATTAATGGATTTAAATTTCAAATCCTAATGGAGAAATTCAGATCTAGTTAGTTATGCTTTACATTGTTGTTTGCAATCAAAATTGGGATTGCAATCAATAAGACTGTTGACGATAGATGTTTTATAAACTGACTTGAGATCTTCATTATTATGTTTTATTCCAGGATATTTTTTAAAGATTTTAATATTACACTTAAGAATAGTATCATAGACAATTATTTTGGATTGAAAAAAAAATGTATATAGATAAGTAACTAATATTAAATATTAAATATACAATTTACAATTGAAATGTGTAAATTTTGGTGAATATCATGATAGAAAAACATATTTCATGTAAATATAGGCAATATTAGATACTAAAAATGACCAAATAACCAATTTATTTTTTGAAAAAAATATAAAAAAAATAACCAATTGATGAAATAAAAAATAACCAATAACGTTGATCATATTCAGAATATTAGTCAATAAAACAAATTACAGTTAGGATTTGAGGAGAGGTTTCTGTGATGATATAGCGTGTCAGCATTATCATATGAACATTAAGAAAACTGAATCCCAGCCATAGTGCCCGGCAAGATGCTCATAAACCCACTTCGTATAACTTTTAAAACACTCTTACTAAGGGGTTTCTCATTGCCCATTATACATTACACATGGGAACTTTGCCCATTATATATGCCAAGTGCAGGAACATGAAGGACGCACGGAAAATGTTTGACAACATGCCTGAGTAGAATTTACTATCTTGGAATGCGATTATTGTAGGATATGCTCAGCAATAGCTTGAAGAGGAAGCCCTTAAACTTTTTGAAGAAATGCACCCAACGAATACACCTTTGGAAGTGTTTTGAAGGCATATGCCACTCGAGAAGTTTTGGAAGAAGGAAAACCAGTTCATTACTTCATTATTTAACAATGTTTTAAACAAAAACTCTTTCTGGGAAGCACTCTCGTTGAAATGTATAGTAAATGTGATAGCATCCAGGATGCCTGCCAAATGATTGTCAAAATTTCTCCAAACCAATCTTGTGGAGTCAAGATTGATCCTCCCATATAGAGGTGGAACTTTCGTAAGCCCTTAAAGTTTTTGAAGAAATGCAATTGGCTAAAATGGCACCCAACGAATACACCTTTGGAAGTGTTTTGAAGGCATATGCCACTCGAGAATTTTTGGAAGAAGGAAAACCAGTTCATTACTTCATTATTTAACAATGTTTTAAACAAAAATTCTTTCTAGGAAGCACTCTCGTTGAAATGTATAATAAATGTGATAGCATCCAGGATGCCTGCCAACCAAATGATTGTCAAAATTTCTCCAAACCAATCTCGTGTAGTCAATGTGGTAAATTCTTGTTGGACAAGGCTCCGAAATTGTGTGTGTCAAGTCATGATTATCACGTGAGCCTTTCATATAAAGGTATCCATGATGGACCTCCCGCATAGAGGTGGAACTTCCATATGTCTCCTTTAGAGATTGATCACCTCTAAAGTGAATTACTTTAGCATATGATCATTTGGTCCATAATAATATAATATGATCACAACATCTGATAATTCTTCTTAGTATAATGTAATGTGATGGATAATTAAAGTTAGTACATATTGACAATGCAGTAAAAGATAAAGAAATAAAAGATAGAGCATAGAGATCAAAAGAATTCGAAATTTCCCATGCAAACACTTCAACTAATTAAAGAGAACTTGAATTGTTAAAGCTTCAATTATAAAGCTTCAGTTAAGTATCAATGCTTCAGTTAAAGAATCAATTAAAGATATGTCTCAGTTAACTAAAGAACTCATAGTGGTCACTTCAAGTAAATCAATCAGCATGATTTCAGTTAACTAAGTATTAAATAAGAAAGACTAGTTAACTAAAGTGTTTTCACTTTAGTTAAAATAAAAGATGACACTCCAGTTAAAGAGAGTTAACTAAGTTACAACAAAGAAGATCTAGTCAACTAAGTGTTATTACATGATGACACTTGATTTGTGACACTTGCATGTCGACACTTAAGTTAGCCACCTAACTAAGTGGGCAAGCTTTTAATTAAGAGGCGAGTTCATACTAAGTGACAGCTCAGTGAGATAAAGCACTACATGAGAAGTGGGGTGCACCTCTACATGCAAGATTAATAAATCCAGTTTGAGGCCGAGTTCATCCTGAAGTTAGAAGATAAAAATAGAAGAGAAGAATGTATAAATATTTTATATGGAATTGATGAATCCAGTGTGAAGCAAATTCTCTTCTCCATTGAAGGCAAGGCACTTCTCTTTGTGCAGGGTATTGTTCGTGCTTGTTGTTGTGTTGGGCACACATCCAATTGACCTCTCGTCTCTATTTCTTTTGTATCTTCATCAAGAGTGTTTGGTGATCTCTTATCTTTCAAAATCAATCTGTTATGTTGTAAAAGAAAGCATTCTTTGTTATTCATTATATTATACTGAGAAGAATTGATGGGGTATTTGTTCTCATCATTTTAAGGATTTTACCCAGGGTATATCTTGTGTTATGGTCAAGTATGAATTTCATGGATTGAATTGTCTCATTGCTTCAAGTATTTGTATCTAAAAGAATTAAATATCAAATCTCAACTAAATATTATCATTTATTGCATCTATACAACATGGTCAAGTTGAGCATGCATTGGAATTCTTTGTTGAAATGCAATTAGCAGTCATAGAGGAAAGCCACATTAACTTTGTCCTCATTATCAATGCATTTGTGAGTCTAGGAAACCTCGAATAGGGTAAGCAATTCCATGCATGTGTGTTTAGAAAGGGATTTGGATTGAATGGGGAGCTCTATTATTCTAATGTATATGAAATGGGTTAGGAAACATGCCTCCCAAGCATTTGCGACGAGCTCACTTGTTCGGCCAGTGGTGTTTTTCCTTGGCGATGAACTCACTTGTTAGTCATGTGGTGTTTTTCCTTGGCGATGATCTCACTTGTCGGGCATGTGGTTTTTTTTCTTGGAGATGACCTTGCTTGTCGGGCCTATAGTGATTTCCAGCATTCCGAGGAGTTGCAAAGCTTGCTTGGCTATCTTGATTCATGAGAATTGGGAGGTGTGCGATGACATACATTTAATGTTACAATTATCAATAGTTGTACGTGGCAATTTTAAAGAATATTAATTTAAAAATTAATTTTATTTATTTTAAAGTTGTGATAAATAAAACTATTCCTACATGGATTTATTTCACATCATAAGGTTTTTAAATCAATTAAAAATTAAAATAATGTATTTTAAAAATTCATAAAATTATTTTAGTTTTCCAAAATATTACTTTAGTATTCAAATTTGATAGAACATTATAAAACATTGCAAAATTTTATATGCTAATTTAAGACAAAATAATAGCAGTAAAAAAGTTTGACTACCCGTTGGTTAGTATATTACTGCCTTCGCAAGAAATAAAAATAAAGAGTTTCTTTATGAAAAATTACATGGGATGTTATTGTAAGAAAAGAATCATAGTTATAACCTAAAAGGTAGATCCAATGGTAAGTAATGGGTTGTCTCTCTAAATCATCAATTGAAGATGTGAGATTTATAAATCCCATTCCCTACTACACAGAAATGGATCAAATCTTACCCTCATTAAAGATAAAGTCACTTCAAGAATATTTGGTGTAGGATAAGCTCTTCATGTCTCTAAATCAATGGCTCGAGAAAATAAATTAGATCTATCTCTCTAGAAAATGAATTGGATACCTTTTAAAGACCTAGTTGTTGTCTCAAAGAAACATGAAACCTCCACTCATTTGTCAAAGTTTGTGAAAATACTTATGAAATTCCCATGTTGTAAATTTTTCTTAGGACCAAGAAGAAAATAACGTATACATTTTTTGACCAAATTTTGATCAAGAAATTCATGTGGCCATGATTGTCACATACCCATCTTGGCACTTGGCTACCTCATGACATTATGCAACCTAGCAAGGTACTCAATTTTGACACCATAGAATTTTCACTTGATACCCAATTTAATTTTCCTCTGCTAACTATAAAATTTAATAATAGAAGAAAAATCTATAGGAGCCCGATTAGTTGAATTCCCATCCCAAGATATGTATGCCATCCTACCATGAATTCATCCATAATTATTGCAATTAATACATGCACATAGATTTATGTAAATTGTAAAATAAATAAATATAGAACATAAATATAAATATGTCATTTATACACATTTAAAGAATTTATCATTTTGAGCGAAATATTTCTCCAATTGGATTAAGTTGAAGGGTGTTCATTCCATTTGTGGACTTTGTGATCCCAATCAACCAACATTGTCCCCTCCCTAGCCTACATGATACCAACAATGGGATGACCTTATTTGCTAGTAGTCCCTCAGCGTATCCCAATTCTCTTCCAGTGTTCCAATAGAGGCTAGTTGGCCAAGAAATATTAGTATTGGGACTCCATGTAGTCTTATCTTTAGGCCAAATTTCTTCTCACAATAGTTGTCATGTCCCTTCAACAGTGACCATGGGATAAATTTCCTAACCCAACCAATCCCTTGGGTTGAGGAGACAACTTCATTTACTATGGGGTTAATTTTGAATTCCAGGCATTTAATTAATTAATAGTGTGAATTATTTTTTCCTATAGTTTATTATGCACTTGAAATTATTATTTTTCATCCATTAAATAATTTTATCATAAATAAAAGAGGATAATGCTCCACAAGTGCACCTTAGTGGATAATGTTGACTTTGGAGATGAATTGCAAAAGAAGATAAGAAGAAAGCATCCAAATCTAGAAAATCAAGAAAAAGGAAAGAAAGATGGTGCAAATCAGAAAAGCAACAAAATATTAGGAAAAACAGCATAAAGCAGAAAGCATGATCAAATCAGAAAAGTAGGAAAGTCCAGAAAGCAGGATAAGTCAGAAAATCCAGGAAAAGCATAACAATTCCCTTCCCAAAATCATTTTTTTTTATGTTGGACAATAGCCCATGGTAAAATTCTTATAGGTGAAAATATAAAAAGAAGAGGCTTTTCGGGGCCATCTTGATGTGCCCTTTGTTTTGCAAATGAAGAGACCGTCTCCCACCACTTTTTAGAATGCCATTTCTCCAAGGAGGTTTGGGAAAAATATTTAGGGCCTCTCTTCCTCTTCTTTTCTCCTCTTCAGTCTTTTGGATATTTTTTCAAGTCCTTACATCCTCCCTTTAATTCAAAAATCACTGTTAAAGTGGTTTTGGTTGTCTCTTCCAAAAATTATTTGTTGGAAGATCTGGTTGGAAAGAAACAAAATAATCTTCCCATAGGGTTCCCATAGCTCTCCCAAGTAGGTGGCTAGGCGAGCCAAGTCCCTAATGGTGGAATTCTTTCCAGAGAGGGGGATGATTAATCAAAATACTTGTTCTCTCCTTCAAGAGGAACACAAGTCGATTGACTCACTAAGAATCAAAGATAAATTAGGATCAGAGCTCTCATTCATCAAAGCAAGTCAGAAATGGGAGATCAAACTAAATCAAGGAAAATTTTAGGGGCAAAATTTAGCCCATGGATTAATTTTCAACATATTTTTCCAAAACAAATATTCAACATATTCCATTTTTTTCTAATATGATTCACCCAAATTTCATATGATTAAATTTTTTTACTCTAAAAATCACCAAAATTATCCAAAAACTATATAAAATCCTTCTAGATTGGAATATTTTTTAAGAATATCACCAAACATTTTATGGTTGGAAATTCGATAAACAGTAAGATTCTCCAAGGTTTCCACACATTAAGAAAACTATGGATGCTTAAAATTTTCCCTAGACTAAATGCATTTGAACTCAAAGAATGAAGGAAGCAACATGGATGACCTATGTTGTTGTTTTACGGTGCAACGAAAGGTAATCCGGGGGCGATAGATGTGAAATAAGTTTGGCCTTGGCATTACCTGAAGGAATTCTCCAATCCCTTGGTGGAGAATGAGCGTATGATCCAATCCCCTAGCCCAATGAAAATGAAAGGGGTCTATATGGGAGGGTTGAGAAGAGATCTTGTGCTTGGTCCCATTGGAAAAGGATATAATCAAATGATCGTGGTTAAGTGAGGGATCCGTAAGCTCCTTAATTTACACGTGACCGCCACCTTACAGAATGATGACATGACACTTGGCTCCTCAAGTTGGATTTAAATGCTAAAACTGAAACGTATGAGTTTCCTCCTGGGTTCATTATGGCTCGGGGTGGTACGGTAAATTGACAAGCCATGTTTGGTCCTTGGTTCATGCAAGCTTGATGAACTCCCCGTGCTCTGTCAACTTCAAAGGAAATTATGTGGATTAGTGGTGATATCATTCTTATATAGATTAACTATGCATGGAAAGGTGTGGGAGAATGTGCAGGGAGTTCTGTTGAATGGAGAAGTGTCCATAGTGTTCGCTTGGTCTACTGAGAGTCAGCTTGACTGCACATCTTAGAAGGCATATTTAGTTTAGGTTATTTGTGCTCTTCAACAGTGGAGGCCTAGCCCGAATTGCCAAGATGAAAAGATTGCTAGCAATAAATGGAATGACGACAATGATTATTGTTTCGCTCATGGACTCCGCAAAATGAGGGGAATCCATAGACAGGCAGAGACAAGCGGTTGGAGCATTGGTAGGAAACAGAGGAGCAAGCCCGAGTATCCTGGGAGCTAATATGGAGCAGCAACAAGCAACTGGAGGCTCGAGTCACCCAATTGGAAGCAGCTCTATGCATTTTATAGCAAAAAATGAATGAGAAAGAGTCGGCTGAAGGATCCACCACCTGTCTGCCAAAAGTGAAACAAAAGAGTCAAGTTCCCTGGAAGCTTGTCTGATGTCTGTTTATGTTGGTTTGATGTCTGTTTGTGTGTTTCCAATAGAGTATTTTGCTTAATCAATATATTCGAAATAAAAACAATAATCAAAATAATTAATAAATTAAGATGGCTGGGCAATTCCGCGCCAGCCAAGCCAAGCCATAATTAATAATTAATAAAAAGTAAAAAGAAAAGTTTTAAAACATGGAACATATATACTCAAGCAAAATAAAGTTACGCGCCAGCCAAATTCCCCACAACACAACACAATAAAGGGGAGAGCTCTTATCGCCTATAAATTCCTATTGTTCAATAAGTTGAAAAACAAACTTCAATATTGTCCTTATTCCAAGATTCAAAACCCAAAGTGCCTTATCCTTCCAAATTTGTTTCAAGTATGAACAAGTGAGAAAAAAAAGTATTTATCTTATATATTTATATTTTCATAAAACTAATTAACTATATAATTCATGTTGTGCTTATACACATTAAAATCCAAGTTTTCCGAGCAAAACACCTTCAACATATGCGTTTAGAGAAAGGGGCGTTCTTATTCACTCCTCTTTAAATATGTTTTTGTCATTCTAATATCTTTTAAAAATTCCCAAACCGCAATATTATGATGTTTAATAATTAAAATTATTAATTTTATAGATAAATAGAATTTGAGATTAATAAGGAACTTTATTGTTAGTTTTATGTAGAGATCTATAATGTGAAATTTGGAAATTTGTTGTAATAATATGAATAGGAGATTATATTTTTTTTATTTTTTATTTATTTTTTAAAAAAACTATCTTAATATTTTTATATTAATTTTTAGAATATTTGTTTAAATATTTTAAATCTTAAATTTAATATAAAAATATGTTTTACTTGTATCCATGTAAAAAACTAATATTAAAAAAGATTTTAAATCATTTAACAATTTGTTATTTATTAAAAAAATGTTATAAAAAGTTATAACTAAAAGAAAAAACCATTTGCATCTATATATTAACTGTAATATTAGAGTTAAGCAATGTTGCCCCTTCTCCCCCATTCTTTTCGGCATATATATCGATAAGCTAGAAGGTTGTTTAGAAGAAGTAGGTTGGATTAACACGACCTTAGCTGAAATGGTCGTCATCCTCCTTCTCTACATTGACGATAATATAGTTCTTATGGCACTGTGCCCTTTGATATCGATAAACAATTAAGAATTATCAATGATTTATGCTCTAATATGAGTATGTCTATTAGCACCGAGAAAACAAAAGTTATGATTATCAAATCCAAGAAGGTCACTTACGCTAATTTTGTATATGACAATAGTAGCTTGGAGGAAGTGTCCTCCTACAAATATATCGGAATTGATATTCATCATAAGCTCAATTGGGACTATAGCATTGCGAAAAGTGATTAATGGAGGGTGAAAAGATTATTTTGGTTTTGAAAGCAACTATAAATCACAAACCTTGTGATGTGGGATACAATTTTTTTTCCTTTTGAAACTCTTGTCACTCCAGTTGTCTTGTATGATTGTGAAGTTCGGGGTTGCATCATCTCTAGAGTATCCGATAGAAAGATTGAGCAAATCCAGAAGTGTTTCATAACGTATAACCTCAAAATTAAAAGCAATACACCCTACCCTATTCTCCGTTTAGAAGTAGGCCCTTCCCCCCATTGAGAGCATTGCTATGACTAGGTGCTTGATGTACATGCACATGATAAATAACATGGGAGACCAGAGACTTCCTAAATTTTCCTTAAAATCCAATCGAGAGAAACTACAACTCAAGAGAGGCTAGTATGAAGGAGCCAGGGCTTCGTTAAACCATTGAGGAATTGACAAAAATGCCACTTTGCAAGATATCAATGACATTTAAAAATATTATCTCATCTAATTTTAAAGGGAATATATATATATATATATATATATTCTTTAACCATAAATACTATTATCAAATTCTATAGTTTAATAATGAATAATTATAAGATCAATTTCTATATGTATTTTTTTAAAGTAATACTTAGAGAGTTTCTAACCACTCACCTAACACAAGGAATGCTTTAACAATACACCCATTAGGTCGATTGATCTCTATATGCTAATCCAATATAATATTTTACAAAAACAAAAGAAGAGAACAATAATAATGCTTTAGTCTTATTGATATTTTTCTTTGTTGTTTCTTTTTATTGTTTATAGTTAATTCATTTGTAAGTTTGGCCATTGTACATAGAATAATTAGATGTATCTAGAATCACATGTCACACAAGTGACCTTCCAAAAATAAAATATAAAAATAGAATCACTATAATAAAATAAAATATTATAAATCCATCTTAACTCCATATCTACCAAAGAGAAAAAATGATCAAATTCATTAAGGTACAAATCTTACCTTTCCACAAATTCTACACTATAAAAAATATTTACACCTCAAAATATATATATAAACAAGTTATACTCATACATTTAAGATGGTTAGTTTAATACAAGTAAAAAAATCAATATTCTCATACAAAAATAATCTCATTACTTTTTAAAAATCTCTTTAAAAATATGTGTCATTAAAATAAATGAAATTTAAAACTTTAACATTTAATTAAATAAAATAATAAAAATAACTCTTATATTTAAAAAAAAAAATTAGTTTTATTAAATAATCTAAAATATCTGATAATATAGACTTTGGAGAGAGTAACATTAAAAGATAAAAAATATATTAAAAATAAATTAAAAAAACAATATTCTCATACAAAAATAATTCTCATTACTTTTTAAAAATCTTTGAAAAACTTTAACATTTAATTAAATAAAATAATAAAAATAACTCTTATATATTAAAAAATAAATTACTTTTATTAAATAATCTAAAATATCTGATAATATAGACTTTGGAGAGAGTAACATTAAAAGATAAAAAAAAATATTAAAAATAATTTTTTAGTAGAACATTGAAAACGAATTAATATTCTTAGCAATTGAATCAGATGCCAGCATAAACTTTACGTACATAAAAACATTGAATTTTATGAAAAGATATAAGAAAAACAAATATTCTCATAAGAAAATAGAATCTCTCTATTTTTAATCGGCAATATATCTTTCAAAAAATAACAAACTCATTTGTGCGTCTATGAAATTTGGAAAAAAATGGAACATTGAAAAGCAATAGCTTTTGTTCTGCAATCGAGTTAGATATGGTAAACTTTAATGGGCGACATTTCTTTAAACAAATAACAAACTCACAAACACATTAGTACAACAACGAAAATTTCGAGATTTCTCGAAATTTCGAGATTTCCAAAATTTCGAGAAATCTCGAAATTTTGGAAAATAATTTCGAAAAAAATAGAACAACGAAAAGCAACAACTTTTACGGCAATCGAGTCGATAGTTTCGAAAAAAATAGAACAACGAAAAGCAACAACTTTTACGGCAATCGAGTTAGATACTTTAGTGGCCGATATTTCCCAAAAAGAAACGAAACTCATTAGTAGGTCTGTAAACTTTGGAAAAAATTAGAGCATGGAATAGTACGTCTCTAAACTTTCGAAAAATTAAAACCTTGAAAAGTAACCGTTTTTATTCCGCAATCGAGTTAGATATTTAGTAAACATGTTTTTCACACAAAAAGAAGTTTATACTTCATATTAAATTATATGAATGTTTACAAATTATCTGCAACCTTCACAATAAAAATAACAAAAATGAGACAACAGAATATAACAAATTCAATGTCCCGAATCAAAGTCCAAGGTCCCAAGGAAAAACAGTGGCATAATGCTCATCATACCCAAAGGCACCCCTGCCAGGTACCCAGTAAACTTTAGTATGGGTCCTATGCAAAGGACGAGTTAGATACCAATAGTAAACTTAAGTGTTAGATACTCATAGTAAACTTTAGTGTGGGTCTTATGAAAATGATGAAAATTTGCCAATGCATCATAGTATCAGTAGTATTTGAGTATTAATTAAAAAAAAAAATCAGTAGTATTTAGTACTCATATAGTTGTGCAATTTTTAGTAGTTTGTGTTAATTTTTTTGAAGTTTTTTTTAGAAATTTAAAATTGATTGAGGTATGTTTTAAGTGGACACCTTACTTATTTTTAAGATAAAATATGAAATTGTTAAATATAAAAAAATAATAAAAATTAAATAAAGTTGGAAGAAGTAATTATGGAGAGAATCTAAAGAAAATTATGGAAAAAACTAAACATTAAAGATATTTAATATAAAAATAATAACAAGTTTTATTAATAAATTAAAAAGTTACTTTTAATTAAGAAGGAGAGAATTAAAAATAAACTAATGGATTACTGGTTATTAATGAATTATTAAAAGAGAGAATGATTGATAGAATGAATAGCTCCCGGAAAACCCTAGTGCTAGCCGGTGCCGCTACAGGGCCTCATGGCCGCCTGGCCACTCCAGGGAAGCCATCGCCCTCTCCTGTGAAGCTCCCCATGGGCCCTGAATCATGCTGAAATCCGCTGCATCATGGAGACGGCTTCGACGGGATGAAAATGGAGCATCCAGACCCCAGGAAAGACGCATCCTCAACCCTTCATCTTCTCGACAGGTGCATGACAGCTGCGACATGCATTAAAGAAGGAACCCCAACTCGCCCTCATACGAGTGCTCAACTCCTTGTGCAGGTGCTTGACGCAAAACAACCGATGCCTCTCATGCATTTGCATCCTCACCGGCCAGAGATCTCGAAAGACGAAGATCTAGGATTTGCAGTCCATCGAGCTGACCTAACTGCCTCAGCAGATCCAACAATCTCAAGACAAGCCAAAGCCTCCAGGACTCTTCAAGACCCTACTTCATTTCTGATTTTTGTAAGATCTCTTATGGGGGTCTCTCTCTATTTGCGAGTGACACCAAAAAACTCTGTACTAGAGCTGGAATCCTTAATTCATCAGGAAGAAGGAACCCCTACAGGACTGCAAAGGCTTATCTTTGCAGGGAGGCAACTCTCAGATCACCGACAAATCCACAGCCTTGGGATCTAAAAGGATTCATGCATTTCCCTGGTGGCAAGTTTACGAGGAGGAAACAACAAACCCTCTGCTTCTCAGAGCAAGTCCTTCAAGGATGCAACGTGAGCGGGGCTCTCTCAAGAACAAAATCTGGTCCAGATCCCTCATCCTGTCTACATAGTGGACAAAACAGAGGAAGTTCCCACATTGGAGATCTCCCAACTAGAAGTCAACCATAACATTCTCTAGTTCAAGAAGCAGACCCTAATCTGCAAATTCAATGGATTATGGCCAAATACGAAGGATCTCCTTGATTGGATAGAGTCAAACTAGATCAAGGATGCTTGTGTTTTATTCTGCTCTAAAGGGTTTTTTCTAGTTATTTTTTCTTCTCAGGAAGACCTTCGTGCTGTTACGAGAAAGGTGCCTTGGTTCTAGGGAACTGTAGGGCTCTTCGTAACCCCCTAGTTCCCTGATTTTGATCCTCTAACTATGGTAGTGATGAAGGTGCCCATCTGGGTGCGTCTTCCAAACTTACCAATCCATTTTTGGAATCAATCGGTCTTCAAAGAGATAGGCAACGCTCTTGGTTGTTTATTGACCTCGGATGACGCTCGCATGGCTCATGGTATTTTCACCTATGCATGTATCAATGCCACTATTGACATCAGTTCAAGCCTTCTCAACAAGATCAACCTGAAAGTAAGAAGCTCCATCTGGAGTCAGGGTTTGGACTATGAAAACACTGCCTTCTGATGTCGGATTTTTCGTCACATGGGACACCTCCTTAATTCCTACCCGCAAAGAAAACCCTAGCAACAAAGGACAAAAAAGGCACACAAAGCCAAAAGCTGGCAACCTGGGCTGTCCTCGTATGAAGAAGACAATCAAGATGACCAGATTGAGAAAGATACACCCCCAGCAAAGCAGGAACAAAGATCCACTCCACCTCCGCCTGAGGTGCACATGCAGGAACAGAGATCCACTCCACCTCCGCATATTCAAGAAGATGATAGCACGAAAAGCGGCCCTCCAAAAGGGAAAAAAAGATATCATGATCCTACCTCTTCAGACTATGATAAGGAACTCGTTCAGGAGTCCTCGGACATGCTGCAACTGGCCTTAGTGTACCCAACTTCAGGGGGATGGATACAAGTTAAGAAAAAACAAGGAAAAAAAGGAAAGACCTGAAAATCAGTCCATTTCAGAGCTTTGATTTTCTTCTTTGTTTTTTCCATGTCCTAGCTTTTCTTTCTGCTACTTTTTGTTTTGCCAATTCTGCTGAAAGTTCTTAGATCTTCTTTTGGCAGATAGCCACTCCATTCCACCTCACTTTCCCTTCAGGTAGGTAGCGGAAAATTGTTTGCAACATTATTTTCCTTTTTGGCAATACAAGGTTCTTCACTAGCTTACAAAAAAAAAATGAAATATTAAAAGAGGAATATTAAAAAATCTATAAATATTATATCAAAATATAAAATTAAGGAAATAAGAATGGGTAAGTTGAACCTAATGAATAAGATTGTGAAACTATATTAGAAAGGTATGGAATTCAAGGCAAGGAAAACAATATAAACCAGAGTTGCGAGCAGCATAGTCCCTGCCATTAGAAAATAAAAATAAAAATATTAGTTAGGCCACTAGAAAAAATATCAGAGTTAGTCCACTACCATCCTACAAATCTAGAAGATCAAACATAATGTTAATATACTCTGAAAATATCAATGCTCATATAGTAGTTAGTAGTGCAATTGAAACATTATTTATCAAATTCATAGTATGCAAAAAAAAATACTATCATGTTGTTCTACGAGTAGAAGATATAGTCAAGAAACAAAGCTTATTAAAATATTATTTTATTTATGCTCTAATTAAATTGTTTTTTATTATTTTCATGGAAATTTAGCAAACCATTTGTTGGATAAGTGATATTTTGAACATTTTGAACTTATCCAAAAACCCATAAAAATCTAAATTTTGTTAAGTGTTTTAATTACATGCGATATCGATGTGATATATTTCCAACTAATTTGATTCATTATCTATTTGCCCTCTCATAGATCTCTCATAGATTGGGATTGCCTTCATATTAAATTTGTGTACCGGACTTCACCATTAAATCAAAACTTTATAAATGTTAATGTTTAAATAAGATTTAAATTTAAAGAATCTAACATGTTTATTAAATTATTATTATAAATTAGTCTATTTATTAAAATGTTATTATAATATTATAACTTTTTATGAAGTTATAATTTTATAGTTAAAAATGTCTTTTAAATAAATATAATTCTAATTCAAATATTAATCATATTTCATTAAGACACATTATTAAAAAATTAAAAATTTCTTTTAAAAAAAACTTATTAAACCACATGATTAGAATAATTAAACAAAAATATACAAATTAGGTTTTTTTTCAACGAGTTCTCACATTTCAAAACTTTTAAAACTTCAGAAATTACATTTACTAATTTAATAAATATATATACAATTATCATAAATTCACTACGTATCTCTTAAGTTTCTCTATATATTTATACAAGAAAACTATTCTTTATATATATAATTTTAATTTACTAATATATATATATATTCAATATTAAATTAAATAAATTATTATATATTTCAAACAATCAAAATAATTGACATCTATATGTCAAATTTAGAAGAGCCAATACATCAAATACAAACTCAATAATTTGATGAAAAAAATACATTATAACATTTTAATAAAATACAATGCATATACATTTTAAGAGCTATCTAGTCTAATATCATATTATAACATCTTAATAAAATACAATGCATATATATTTTAAAAGCTATCTAGTCTAATATCATATTAGAAGATATTTTCTCGGTGTAGATTGAAAGAAAAATAAAAATAAAAATTGAAGATAAACTATATTAAATTTGGGAGAAGTTAATACACATCATTTCCTTCTAAGATAAGTTTGATTCTTGAATAAAACTACCATATTTAAGAAATCTTTGCCACAAACTCTTTGATTCCAATCAACATGATCATCAAGCTGTATGAAAAGAATACAAATAATCCATAATTAAAAAAAAAACATTTTGAACAAATGGTCTTATTAAACCTTGAGAACCAGCTATAGAATCAATCTTGTTTCAACTCACAATCCCCTAAATTTTAAAAACAAAATGACAACAATCTGGGTCTCATGAGAATATTTAAAGCAATGATGACTCTTCACTTTTCTCTTCCACTAATTCTCTTGAAATACTAGTTTTCCAATGTCCATATTCAACCAATGTGCCCATATCTACAATCGCTCTCTAAATTTGAAGATCTAATAGATTCCATTGCTATTACAACCATTGGTTTCGTTATCTTGAAAAGAGTATTTATTACAAGGTTATACATCTCATCATCTCATTATAAGTTATCCATTGAAAATTTATGTAAAAATATATATTATCAATTATATGAATTGAATTAAAGTTTAAGGATATTAATTTAAAAAAATAATAAATAAATAATAATAATAATAAGTTATTATCATTTGAAAATATATATATAAATAAAATATTTGAAAGAATTCTATTTAACTATAAGTTAAGAGCAGTGTTTTTTTCAAAAATGAAAATGAGCTAAAACAAAATGTACAATATAAATTAAAAAGAAAAACAAACTTAATCTAATTTATGATGGACTAAAAAGACCAACAAAATTAATATAGACAATATAAATTAAAAAGAAAAACAAACTTAACCTAATTTATGATGGACTAAATAGACCCGTATAAGCTTGGAGTAACAAAAGGAAAGTGTACTGGATTTTGGACAAGGGAAGAGATGAGCAAATCGCAAAATATGCAAATGAGTTTGTATATTTTCTTTAAGTGTGGTAAGTTAGATAAATAAAACATGTAGGGTTGCAAATCTCCCCACCATGATTGTAGAGCACTTTGGTTCTCTCAACAATTTCTTAAATAGACTTTCTAATAAATATTATTTAAACACTGCCATACTCCTTGTTCTTATACCAGCATAGATCCAAATACTAGGCTCTATCAAGCGCCGAGAGGATCAAATCTCCCGAGGTACAAACCTCTCCTTGAATAGCTCCTTGAGTGCAATACCTGAGCCACCTAATCCTAAGCTCTAAAGTATCTAGTTTAAGTCTCATATTTACTTTTTACTTTGTATTATTCTTTTGTATTTATGACCGACATAATATTGATTGCTTTTTACTTTGTATTATTTTGTTACTCCACAAACACTCTAAAATCTCATATTTACTTTTTACTTTGTATTAAAAGTAAAAAGTAAAGTCTCTAGTTTGAGTTTCATATTTACTTTTTACTTTATATTATTTTTTTTGTTTATGACCAACATAATATTTATCGCATAATCATAAGCTCTAAAGTCTCTAGTTTAAGTCTCATATTTACTTTTTACTTTGTATTATTATTTTTTGTTTATGGTAGACATAATATTTATTACTTTTTACTTTGTATTATTCTTTTTTGTTTACATTGTATTATTTTGTTACTCGACAAACACTCACATGTAACAAGATCTCCCTAGTACTAGGCTGTAGAGCACCTCTCAACCCAGTAATGTTTTATATAATGTTTTGTAATTTATTATATAATTAATAAATATTATGAAATTAAAAAAAACAAATAATTTTTCTAGTAATTAATTAATATTATTGATATAATCAATTTTATCTTTACACATTTTTATTAATTATAAAAAAAATTAAAAAAATATTTACTATAAAATAAACATGTCTTCATTAATAATCTATTATTACCTTATACTTCCACATAATTTATAATTTATAATTTTAAATATATATATATATATATATATATATATATATATATATAATAACCATGTCTTCACTCCTATTAATTTACTCTTTCACATGGCAAAGCTTGGAAATTCATTTAAACTTATAAATGATTTATAATTTTAAATTAAAATATATTTACAATAACCATGTCTTCACTCCTATTAATTTACGCTTCTACATGGAAAAGCTTGGCAATTGATTTAAACTTATATTAATTGAAAGATATATTACACATCGATCATAGGCCAACGAATTCCCAAAAGGGTCGCATGGGGTCGAAAGCTAACGCACATGGGACTTCGGGCTGAGACGGAGGAGCTCAAAGAATGATCTCCAGCTTGATTTTACTGTTTTTTGACCTGCAATAAGAGCTTGATAAAAATAAAAAATAAAAATAAAAATCAAACATCTTAGGAGCACAACTATGTAATTAAAAAATGTCAATTGCTTCCCCATACAAGCTTTATATTCAAAAACGTGTATACGTTATTCTCACGAATGTGCAAAGATTTACAATAATATCAAAAAATAATAGTAAAATCAAAACATCAGGATATTAGCACCAGGATATTCTCACGAATGTGCAAAGATTTAGTAATTTGAGACATCATAAAACATCAAGATATTGAAATTCTACATAATCAAAGGGGAAAAACAACATACTTCAAATCTAGCATGATCTTTGCAAGTGCTTATTTAATCAACTATAAAGTCCAAAACCTTTTTTCAGAAACCCAATTAAGGTTCAACTTACATGACCTAAAATCAACACAGGAACACAATTTGGGTGTCACAAAATCAGTATAGCTACCTACATTTTTCATACAGTTGCGGATAGTGAAGAATTTGAATCAAACTATTCTCAGTAAAATTCAAATCTCTCTGCAAAAAATAGCTAGCTTTCTTAAAAAAAAAAACAAATTTTGACTTGTGTAGATCAAATACTTAGAGAAATGGGTGTTCCTTGAAGTCAAAACATCCACAAAATCCAAACCTTTTCAATTCTGGACACTCCCCAACCCTCGAAAAACAAGCACTTAGCCAGCTCATTTCCAAGTCGCAATCCCTCTTCCCTTGATGCCATCGACCTATGTGATCCAAAGAACAGGTGGATCCACATGTAAGAGAGTGTATACATATAACAACTCTAACAAAATGAGAATTATAGTTTGGGTGAAGAACAGTTCAGAGGAAAATTGATCAAAATCATAACATAATATAGGAGAAGTAAACACTTGTGTAGAAGGGATCCAAAGTAGACGAAGAGGCAACGGGATTTGAACCTCAGACCGGCACCGGTAAACGATTGGAACCCTTGCATGGTAAAAACCACCGTAATTTACAGCAAGATTTCAACAAAGAACTACTTTGACTTGAGTTGAATTTAAAAAAAACATTGTCATCATTATAATAGTTTGAAATCAGAACTTTGCCATATTTCTTTCAAATCAAGAAGAGATCATGTTTGTAAAGCCCAACCATCAACCTAATTGTACATATCTCAAATATCTCTACAATATAGCAGTGCAAGTAATCTTAAATGTCACCATAAGTGCATACCAGAAAATTTACATAACACACAAGATAATACAATTCTCGAAAAAGTTTCTCAAATTGTAACAAATAATCTTGTAAACTGCAAATCTGGTCAAAAAGTTTAACTACAAGGAAGAACAATTCTGAAATCTTGCAGAAAGAAGCAAAAACACAATTCGCAAACCACAAATGCAAATTTTATGATTACCGCTCCTCAAAATCCTTGAACATTTTCAAAACAAATACTTCGGGTACTCAAATCCACAAGAACACTTGCAAATTGTATTATGCTTTACCTAAATCTACCTGCTTTTCTTGGATTGCAACCACAGAAATGGTGAGTGGCCTCGACTGGAATTTCATCAATCCTTGCTACTGACTACTGCTGCCGCCATACACAATTCAGCTACAATTTGAAACACGCATGGTCTGAAAAACTCCATCTCCACCTCTGCTCTCCTTCTTTCTCAGACTCATAGTGAGTCTGAGCCCATTAACTAAAGGCTGGAGCCCATGGATGGCATTCACGTAAACAATGAATGCGCAACCAAAACCATTCAACGAGGCCAAACCCTGGTAATCCCAATACAAACTAGAGCTTAGATACAGGAATGAGACTAAGGTAAGGGTCCATAGGTGGATCCATTGTTCATCACATAGGTGGAGGACATGCATTCAACTTCAACTGTGTGCAAACATAAATCCATGCACACATAAAACAATGTGGAAAATGTTGTCAACTAGAGAGAAGGTGGGGAAACCTGGATAAGAGGCCAAAGTTGCAAAGCGCAGAAATTGCAGGTGATTGCTTGCACGGCAAGTAAGTTGGAGCTCACGGGTAAAGTTTTAAGGTAAGGTTTTATTTTTTATCTATTTTTTTATTTGTTTTAATGCTGTGCAATAATAAAAAATAGTCAATTCAAGGTAATTGTCCAATTAGAAAATAATAATTTATTTTTTCTAACTAATTAATAGTCTCCTGCCTATGGCAGGGACTAAAAAGATGCAAATATAAACTAAGAAAAGGACTTAAAAAGAATTAAGGATTTATATTAATATTTAATTTATTTATGAATGGATAGTGTTATTAATCAAATTAAGATAATAATGAGTTTTAATGTTAGTGAGTGAAAAACAAGAAGTAAAATAAATGATTCAAAAAAAAATTAAGAAATTTTAAGTTGGGAAAAGGTTTAAAAAGGACCAAATGGAGAGGGCTAGTTAAGAAGGATTACAAACAAGAAAGAAATGGAACAAAATAATGAACATAAAAAGGATTATATTTTTTTAATTTAGAAAAATATAATAAATTGATAAGATAAGGGGGGAAGATAAACAGTTAATGGTAAGAGTGTTAGGATATTCCTATACTCAATCCTAGTCCTACCAGCATTTTCATCCTTTGCATTTTCAGTCTTGCATGCATCCGCATGCTGCCCAGTCATCAAGTTGATACCTCTAGCACCTAGTCCCTAGTCTTCCAGCACTCGGGAGATTATTTCCACTCAGATTGAGCCCTCCTAGCCAATGATGCACCCACATTTCACCATCCACTTGACAAAGGCACCCTTCTTCACCTACCAGTCCAGTTGTCTTCAGCTAACTGAGTTCTCTCCTTGAGTTTAGGCTTGACTCACTCTTAACTGATCTTACCACTCCGATGGACCTCCAGTGTGACTAGACTGCTCATTATGACTTCAGTTAGCTCCTCATGCGCTCTCCACTGAGCCTCCTTCATTCAGTTAGTTGCAGTTACACTCAGTTACACCTACCACACTTAGTTAGACTCAGTTTGATTGATGGTTGACAGTTACTTGAGCATTGATGACTCCACTGATGATGAGATAGACTACTAGTTGTGCTCTGATGACACTCCAGTGATATTTTGATCACTCCATGAAGGCCAATTCGAATTACCACCTTGGCATTCGAATTCCTCATGCATTGTATTATTTATTTGTCCATTTGTGATTAATGAATTAGTGTGTGTGAATTTATTTTGCTTCTATCCGAGTTCTACTGTATTATTATTCTATTGCACATCTTACTGCATTGACCACTCTTAATCTTATTCCTAAATTCTTTCTTGTGAGGTATACATCAGCTCTTAGATCTGCTGTGAGGATTTTCACATGGTATCAGAGCATGTTGAGAGTATTGTTTATCTTCATTCCTGAGAGTTTTTTGCAGGTTATTATCAAGATTTCATGTGCAGCAGTTGCAGTAGTTGCAGCAGTAGCAGTTGCAGACATTTTCTATTGTTTTTGCAGGTTTTCTACAACTTCCATGAATTTAGAGGAAATCCCTCCTTTTTCTTCATTCAACTATGATGAATGGAAACAAAAAATGATAGCATATTTGAAGAGCCATGGTCTCTTTGATTATTGTTTTGAAAGAGAGTTTGAATCCTCTGAAGAAGAGTATGACTGGTTAAATGAAGGTGAAAGAGTCAGTGCAACCATGTTGTTTGCTATGTCTCGATGCATGGTAATCCACTTCCTTGATTTTGATGATTATGAATCTCCAAAAGAGCTATGGGCCCATCTGGATGAAAGATTCGACAAGCAGGATGAAGGGATTGGTCCAAACCCTTTCGAGAGCAAGCAAAGTGTTGCATTCACCCTTCTTGATGATCTCATTGATCATGAATCAGTATCAAACATATCTCATATTGAATTTGTCCACAAAGAAGAAGAACTTGCAGATTCTACACTCATGCTCCAAATTTCTTCTATTTCGAATTTTGTGTCGGCTCACACTCTAGAAATTGGAGAAGGTCCTCAATCCTCTCTTGCACCAGAGTTTGTTGATTTGCATTATGATCTATTGAATGTTTCGGAGGTAAAATCAATCATTGGAGGTAATGCATTCGCTCTCCTTGATCACTCACCTCTTATGTACTACTATATGATCATTATTTCATGCTTTCAGAAGGTTATTGAAGATAATGGGCATTGCCATTCGCTTGGGATAATCTCTCATGCACTTACTAGTTTTGATCTCACCTCTAATTGTTCGAAGGAGATCTCAAGAAACCATGATTCAAGTCTTGGATCTAATTTGGATTCCAAGCAAACATTGATATTTGATGGACATTGCCATTCGCTTGGGATAATTTCTCATGCATTCAATGGTTTAGATCTCACCTCAAATGGTTCAAAGGAGATCTTAAGAAACCATTCTTTAAGTCTTGGATCTGATTTGGATTCAAAACATTTACTATTATTTGATGGTTCTTTTGAGCATAATCTCACCCATGATGGTTCGAAGGAGAAGACAAAAGACTATCTGCACACTCATGTTTTTGATCCTACCTCAGCTGATTCGAATCACAGGTTCAAGGATCATCCTCATACTTTTGGATTTGTTCTCATCACATTAGATTTGAAGAGAAAGTACAAGCACATGCCTTTTGAGCATGATCCACTTCTTCCCAAGAAGAAGATACCTCCAGACATATGACCAAGCATCACACCTACTTTAGTTTGGAGCATTTATTTTTGTGTGTGCCTTATAGTCTATTTTGAGGGGGGGTATTTTTCCCATGAGGTTTTCCCAATTTCCTCGGTTTACTGACTGTTATTATTCATTGTATTGGGTGACCTTTGGTCTTAGTTACCAGGGCCCAGGATGGATTAAGGGGGGGTGTTAGGATATTCCTATACTCCATCCTAGTCCTACCAGCATTTTCATCCTTTGCATTTTTAGTCTTACATGCATTCTTGCATGCAGCATGCATTCTGCATGCATTGCATGCATCCACATGCTGCCCAGTCATCAGGTTGATACCTCCAGCACCTAGTCCCTAGTCTTCCAGAACTCGGGAGCTTATTTCCACTCAGATTGATCCCTCCTAGCCAGTGATGCGCCCACATCTCACCATCCACTTGACAAAGGCACCCTTCTTCACCTACTGGTCCAGTTGTCTTCAGTTAACTGAGTTCTCTCCTTGATTTTAGGCTTGACTCACTCTTAACGGATCTCACCACTCAGATGGACCTCCAGTGTGACTAGACTGCTCATTTTGACTTCAATTAGCTCATCATGTGCCCTCCACTGAGCCTCCTTCATTCAGTTAGTTGCAGTTACACTTAGTTACACCTACCACACTCAGTTAGACTCAGTTTGACTGATGGTTGACAGTTACTTGAACATTGATGACTCCACTGATGATGAGATAAACTACTAGTTGTGCTCTGATGACACTCCAGTGATCTTTTGATCACTCCATGAAGGCCAATTCGAATTTCCACCTTGACATTCGAATTCCTCATGCATTGTATTATTTATTTAGTAGGCCTGTAAACTTTGGAAAAAATTAGAGCATGGAATAGTACGTCTCTAAACTTTGGAAAAATTAAAACCTTGAAAAGTAACCATTTTTATTCCCCAATCGAGTTAGATATTTAGTAAACATTTTTTTCACACAAAAAAGTTTATACTTCATATTAAATTATATGAATGTTTACAAATTACCTGCAGCTTTCAGAATAAAGATAACAAAAATGAGACAACAGAATATAACAAATCTAATGTCCCGAATCAAAGTCCAAAGTCCCAAGGAAAAATAGTAGCATAATGCTCATCATACCCAAAGGCACCCCTGCTAGGTACCCAGTCATCATATTAAATTATATACATGTTTACAAATTATCTGCAACCTTCACAATAAAGATAACAAAAATGAGACAACAGAATATAACAAATGCAATGTACCGAATCAAAGTCCAAAGTCCCAAGGAAAAATAGTGGCATAATGCTCTTCATACCAAAAGGCACCCCTACTAGGTACCGAGTAAACTTTAGTATGGGTCCTATGCAAAGGACGAGTTAGATACCAATAGTAAACTTAAGTGTTAGATACTCATAGTAAACTTTAGTGTGGGTCTTATGAAAATGATGAAAATATGCCATATGCATCATAGTATCAGTAGTATAAGTGTTAGATACTAATAGTAAATTTTAGTGTGGGTCTTATGAAAATGATGAAAATATATCATATGCATCATAGTATCAGTAGTATTTGAGTATTAATTAAAAAAAAAATTAGTAGTATTTAGTACTCAATGCAATTTTTAGTACTTTGTGTTAATTTTTTTGAAGTTTTTTTTATAGAAATTTAAAATTGATTGAGGTATGTTTTAAGTGGACATTCTACTCATTTTTAAGATAAAAAATGAATTTGTTGAATATTAAAAAAATAATAACAATTAAATAAAGTTGGAAGAAGTAATTATGGAGAGAATCTAAAGAAAATTATGGAAAAAACTAAACATTAAAGATATTTAATATAAAAATAATAAGAAGTTTTATTAATAAATTAAAAAGTTACTTTTAATTAAGAAGGAGAGAATGAAAAATAAACTAATGGAGTAGTGGTTATTAATGAATTATTAAAAGAGAGAACGATTGACAGAATGAACAGCTCCCAGAAAACCCTAGCGCCAGCCTATGCCACCGCAGGGCCTCATGGACACCTGGCCACTCCAGAGAAGCCATCGCCCTCGCCTGTGAAGCTCCCCACGGGCCCTGAACCATGCCGAAATATGCTACATTGTGGAGACGGCTTCGATGGGCTGAAGATGGAGCGGCCAGACCCCAGGAAAGACACATCCTTGGCCCTTCATCTTCTTGACAGGTGCATGATAGCTGCGAGATGCATCAAAGAAGGAACCCCAGCTTTCCCTCATATGAGTGCTCAAATCCTTGCGCAGGTGCTCGACGCAAAACAACCGCTGCCTCTCATGCATTTGCATCCTCACTGGCTAGAGATCTCAAAAGAGGAAGATCTAGGATTTGCAGTCCATCGAGCTGACCTGACCGCCTCAGTAGATCCAACAATCTCAAGATGAGCCAAAGCCTCCAGGACTCTTCAAGACCCTACTTCATTTCCAATTTTTGTAAGATCTCTGATGGGTGTCTCTCTCTGTTTGCGAGTGACACCAAACAACTCTATACTAGAGCTGGAATCCTTGATTCATCAGGTAGAAGGAACCCCTACAGGACTGCAGAGGCTTATCTTTGTAGGGAGGCAACTCTCATACCACCGGCAAATCCACAGCCTTGGGATCTTGAATGATTCATGCATTTCCCTGGTGGCAAGTTTACGAGGAGGAAACAACAAACCCTTTGCTTCTCAGAGCAAGTCCTTCAAGGATGCAACGCGAGTATGGCTCTCTCAAGAACAAAATCCGTTCCAGATCCCTCACCCTATCTACATAGTGGACAAAACAGAGAAAGTTCCCACATTGGAGATCTCCCAACCATAAGTCAACCAGAACATTCTCCAGTTCAAGGAGCAGACCCTAATCTGCAGATTCAACACATTCAATGGATTGTGGCAAAAAATGAAGGATCTCCTTTATTGGATAGAGTCAATCTGGATCAAGGATGCTTGTTTTTTATTCTTCTCTAAAGGGTTTTTTCTAGTGATTTTTCTTCTCAAGAAAACCTTTGTGCTGTTACAAGCAAGGTGTAACATCCCCATTATTGACCCCATTACATTCAAATGTAATTGATGTAATATTGTTATGAAATCGTGGTGAGGAGCTCAAGGCCATGGCCTCGCCATCGATTTATTGATGCATATGGTTTGCGTGCTAGCCAAGCACATTGGAACTTCAACATCATGTAATATGCATTTTAATAAAAATACCCACAACTAGCTATGCAATGCAACAAAGAGATGGGGGCATGATTTCACAAGGAATTGGGAGGGAAAAAATTCAAACCCTTGAGTCAATCAGGTCAAGCCAAGTGTCAATGAGAGAACCCATCAAACCCTCAACTACCCATATTGACTTTTGTACCCAACTATTGATTTCTCCCAAGAGTTGGTTGAGGTAGTTAATGCCTTGGGAATGGAGAGCTGTCCAAATTCGGGTATGGGCAAGCCACCCTTCATGGAAAATTGTGTTTGTCTCCTTGGGCAATAAAAGAGCCACGAAATTGCTCTCTAAGCCATTATGCAACCATCAGTCTTGCTCCCTCATGCAGCTCTAGCTTCCTGGGCATTTTACTCCATGGTTTTTCTGGGTTCCCCTTCATCTTTTACCTGGGAAGGGGCGTTTTTGTGTTGATTACCAGTGGGGAAGAGAACAACATGTTTTTGGGTCTTCCTGGAGGTTGTTTAGGCCATTGGAAAGGATTATAACCAGTGGGGAGAAATTGGTTTTACTCCCTCGGGTTGAAATCAAATTACTCTTTCCACAGTCTGTTTTAGTGAGCCACGATTTGGGAAAAACCCATGGACTCTGTTTTGTAAAATACCCTTGTTGTAAATGGTATCTATGCCCAATGTTTGTGCTTGCCATGTGAGAAATGAGAATGTTGGGGTATGGGATTTGGGTATTGTAATACCCCCAATTTTGACCCTTAGGAAATATTGGCTTCTAATGTAAATATTGTATACACACGTTGTATGTTTTCTTAGCGTGGAGCTCAAGGTCAAGGCCCCGCTAATGAAAGCCTGAATTTTGATTTAAAGGGCAAGCATTGATATTTGATGCCCATGTTCTCTTAAGCCATTGAAATTGTAATAGGATGTAAATAAACATCATGCAATAAAATTTTCAAGACTGGCTATGGAGGCAACGAATGAGAAGGGGCCACGTGTATCCACTAGGGAGTGGTGAGGGCGCTATGGGATTGAACCATAGGCTGCCATATGTCATTATGAGAACCCATTTGACTTTCCTAGAGGACATTTATTCCTGTTGTAAGGAAGTGGTTGAGATTTCAGTCCATGGCTTCAATGGAGCATGGGTAGCCCAGAAATTCGTATGGGTAGGTATGGGCTCTGTTTACTTGTGCCACAAGGAACTCTACCTCTTGGGAGTTTCTCCATCCTCATCCCCATTCCACTGTGGAAGTACCTACCATCATTCTCCGTCCAAAAACGAGCTTTCAGCAGGGAGAAAACCAGAAATCGCGACTGTGAGAGAACCCACGTTTTGGGAAGCCAAAAACGTCAAGATTTGGCATTGGACAGTGAAATCCAATGGGGGATCCATTGGTAGGAGCCTTGGGGCAAATTCAGGAGCATTAGCTACCCCAAAATCCATGGGAAAACCCAGTTTTAACAGCCCAGAAAATCAGTGACGGATTTGGGGTTATTTGTGACAGAGTTTTGAGAAATCCAAGAGTGGATGTATGAACAGAGGATGGGATTGGCGAGTCCAGCTTGAAGTGTATGTGGCTCTGGGATTGAGCTCAGTGGACTAGCATCCTCCTCCATTTCTCATTGCATGATTGAAAAACCCAACTGTGTGTTGGCTTAGCATGGCTGTCTGAGTGAAACCCTGACTGTGAGTGAGCCATCTAGTTCCTCCTTAGTGGATACGCAGCCCAGCTCGGGGGTGATCTCTCAGCTGAAAGAATACAGGCTGGATAGACATCTATGTTTGGGTGGAACGTTGCTCTCACGTAGCCAGTCGTTGGACATTTGCGTTGCAATATAAGTATTCTTTGTGGATTAAATTATATACAATTTGTGTTTTGCAATGTGTTATTTGAATGATTATTCTTCATGTTAATGAAATCGATATGAAGTAGCATAAGAAGGGAATTGAATTCTTTGCCTATTGATTGCTTGATATAACTATGCTAATGCGAATCTATGCTTATGTGTGCTGTTATGCTTAATTCCGCTGTGTTTTATTGAGTTTGCATATGTACACAGAAGTTTTAAATGTCATGAACTTTTGAAGTAATAGAATTTGGGGCTAAGTTGCCGATAAGCCCGGTATGTTGTTAACGTTTTCTTCCCTGCATTTGATGATGGAAGGGGACGTTACAGGTATCCATTGCTTTGGCTTGAGCTTGAGAATAAGCATCCATGGTTCAAATGTAGCCTGATAAACCCAGCTGTCGACTGGCTTGGCTGAGATGAAATGAGTAATTGGGAGTGAATGAGCTGGAATGTTCCCTTTCCTTGTGAGAACCATGCCCAGCTTGGGGGTGGCCTTCGGACGAACTCACTATAAGCTGTCGAAGAGCCTATGGTTGGGTGGAACGTTGCAGCGACATAGCTAGTTGCTTGGGACCATTGCACAATGAAGATAAGTGTTTTATGTTTACGTATCTACTTCTGCAATGCATTAATTTGCTGATTGTTTTGATATGCTGGATGGGCATGAATTGTGTGTGCGGATTAGTTTTGATTCCGCTATGCATATTGCCTAATTTATATCTGCACGCCAATGTTTTTATTCATATGATGCTAATGACTGGGCTGAATTTTATGAAAAGCCCCACAGATTCCCATCATGTTCCCTCCCTTGTCTTGGATGGATGGGTGGGTACGTTACACAAGGTGCCTTGGTTCTGGGGAACTACAGGGCTCTTCATAACCCCCTAGTTCCCTGATTTTGATCCTCTAACTATGGTAGTTACAAAGGTTCCCATCTGGGTGCGTCTTCCAAACTTACCAATCCATTTATGGAATCAATCGGTCTTCAAAGAGATAGGCAATGCTCTTGGTTGTTTCTTGACCTCAGATTACACTCGCACGGCATAAGGTCTTTTCACCTATGCACGTATCAGCGCCACCATTGACATTAGTTCAAGCCTTCCCGACAATATCAAACTGAAATTAGGAAGCTCCATTTGGAGTTAGGATTTGGACTATGAAAACACTGCCTTCTGGTGTCGGATTTTTCGTCACACAAGACACCTCCTTAATGCCTGCCCACAAAGAAAGCCCTAGCAGCAAAGGACACATAAGGCACACAAAGCCAAAAGCTAGCAACCCAGGCTGTCCTCGTATGAAGAAGACAATCAAGATGACCAGATTGAGAAAGATACGCCCCCAGCAAAGCAAGAACAAAGATCCACTCCACCTCCGCTTGAGGTGCACATGCAAGAACAGAGATCCACTCCACCTCTGCATATTCAAGAAGATGATAGCACGAAAAGCGGCCCTCCAAAAGGGAAAAAAAGATATCATGATCCTACCTCTTTATACTAAGATAAGGAACTCGTTCAAGAGTCCTCGGACATGTTGCAACTGGCCTTAGTGTCCCCAACTTTAGGGGGATGGATACAAGTCAAGAAAAAACAAGGAAAAAAAGGAAAGACCTAAAAAATCAGCCCATTTCAGGGCTTTGATTTTCTTCTTCGTTTTTTCCATGTCCTAGCTTTTCTTTATGCTACTTTCTGTTGTGCCAATTCGGCTGAGAGTTCTTAGATCTTCTTTTGACAGATAACCACTCCATTCTGCCTCACTTGGCCTTCGGGTAGGTAGCGGAAAATTGTTTGTAACATTATTTTCCTTTTTGGCAATACAAGGTTCTTCACTAGCTTACAAAAAAAAATGAATTATTAAAAGAGGAATATTAAAAAGGCTATAAATATTATATCAAAATATAAAATTAAGGAAATAAGAATGGGTAAGTTGAACCTAATGAATAAGATTGTGAAATTATATTAGAAAGGTATGGAATCCAAGGCAAGGAAAACAATATAAAAAAGATGCAAATATAAACTAAGAAAAGGACTTAAAAAGAATTAAGGATTTATATTAATATTTAATTTATTTATGAATGGATAGTGTTATTAATCAAATTAAGATAATAATGATTTTTAATTTCAGTGAGTGAAAAACAAGAAGTAAAATAAATGATTTTAAAAAAAATAAAGAACTTTTAAGTTGGGGAAAGGTTTAAAAAGGACCAAATGGAGAGGGCTAGTTAAGAAGGATTGCAAACAAGAAAGAAATGGAACAAAATAATGAACATAAAAAGGATTAGATTTTTTTTTTAAATTTAGAAAAATATAATAAATTGATAAGATAAGGGGGGAGATAAACGGTTAATGGTAAGAGAGGAGAGAGAAAGAAGCGAAAGCAAGAGGAGAGGAAGAGAGAAGTGATATGCTATGAGGGACAAAGGTAAATGAGATGATAGATTACGGGTTTCCAATATTGGCTTAATTTATATCCATCTTCCAGATTGAAGTTATTGGGATGCTTTTTGATTTCAAGAGCTTCTCTAATTAGCCTCAAGGAGAACTAAGTACTTGATGCCAAAATCTTAGTTTGATTGAAACAAATTTGGTGTTTGGTGTTGAAAGAATGTTCTGTTGTAGCATATTTGTTGAGACAATTGTGATGGGTATTGACGATGTGTTCTTTGAGACGATTCTAGACATGGATATGTCAGTTTGACCAATGTAGGATTTCCCACGAGAACAAGTGATTTGGTAGACACATTGAGATAAATACGGGCTGGATTTATCCTTCGCATTTCTGAATAATTGCTTAAGGGTTTTGAAGATAGTTTTGATGTTTTTTTTAATTAAAAGTATAGAGATGTGACTAGTAATACCTCGGATATAATGGAGAGAGATGAATGAATGAAAAGGGGGAGAGGGATTGAATGGTATAGGTTTTGGGTGAAGGACTTGGTTAAATATTTTGTTAATAAGGGTACGAGAATAGCCATTGGCCATAATGGATTTGGTAAGGTGTAATATTTCTTGAGATAGAAGTTGGGGGTTAGAGAGATGAACACTTTTAGAGATCAAAGTTTTAAGGACAAGTTTTTTTTGTGAAGGATGGTGGTAGGATCAGACATGGAGGTATCTATTTGTTCTTATGGGAAATCCTACATTGGTCAAATTGATAGATCCATCTAGACTCATCTCAAAGAACACATTGTCGATACCCATCACAGTTGTCTCAACAAATCTGCTATAGCAAAACATTCATTCAACACCAAGCACCAAATTTGATTCGATCAAACTAAGGTTCTAGTCTCCACTACTCAATTCTCTTCGAGGCTAATCAAATAAGCTATCGAAATTGAAAAGTATCCCAATAAATTCAATCAGGAAGATGGCTATACATTAAGGTAGTATTGGAACCCCTAATCCATCATCTCATTCAGTAAATCCATTTACCTTTGTCTCTCATATCATATCACATCTCTCTTCCTCTTCTCTTGCATTAGCTTCATCCTCTCTCCTCTCTTACCATTAACCACTTATCCTTCCCCCTCGTTTTATCAATTTATTATATTTTTCTAAAATTTAGAAAAATTATCTAATCCTTTTTATGTTCATTATTTTATTCCATTTCTTTCTTGTTTGTAATCCTTATTAACTGGGTCCTCTCCTTTATTCCCTTTTAAACTGTTAGGAACCCGTTTCAACCCTTCTCTTTACTTTGTTAGTATATTGTTGTTGGACGCATATGCTTTGTAAGTCGTCTCGTAGTATTTGTTGATCCATAGTTTGTATTAGCCCATGGTATTGACCCATAGTATTAGACGCATATTCTTTGTAAGTCATCCCGTAGTATTATATGTCCCATGGTATTGACCCATAGTATTGGGAATAGATTTAGTATATAAGTGTGTGTTGAGGACAATGAAGGTACTGTGAAGTTATTTGTATTGAGCTTGCCCAAAGGAGGTTGCCCCCTCGAAGTGGCCTACAATCAATAAAGCGATTCTGAGTTATGTTATTTCTGCTTTCTCGTGTATTCTCATTAATTAACTGTTGCAGGTTCTTCACATATAGTATCAGAGCACTTTCTTGGGCTCGTTGGGTGGAATTTCTGCCAATTTTTTTTTTTTGCATCTGTTGCAAGTTTGGATTTGGGAATAATCCATATCTGCTTAACTGTGGGAAGTACTTGGGCATAATCCCTAAAACTCATTGTGAGGAGTACCACATGAACCCCAAAGTAACTGGCCCATTGAGAGGACCTACCAGCAAAAAGGGAAACGACCCCTACCTGATTGACTAGTTCCAACTCGTGAGGTAAACCAAGAGTTGTCGTTTGTGGAAAAGCAGTTATCAGTTTTACCTGATCCATGGAGTGAGGGGTACTTCCCCAATACGCAAGCCGTCAGACAGCATTGCTGGCCAAGTAAAACCCCTGAACTGTTAGGAAGCCGAACATACCTGGGGTCCATATCTATTTTCAGCTGAACTGCTGTCGATCCATTCTTAGTCATTTTAGATCCAGCTGTTTCAGATCCATTCTGAAATCTGTTCCAGATCCAAGGGTGAAACGACACTCGTTTCAGGACTGCTCGAACCCTTGCCTATCCCTACACAGATTTGGACAACTATTTCTATGGATTTCCTAGAAGCGCTCTAGTGGTACAATACCACATCTAAAAGGACACCATATGAAGCAGTCTATGGACAGGTACCGCCATTTCTTCTTCCATACACCCTTAGCATCTCCCAAGTTTAGGAAATTGACTCGGTTCTTCGAAACCGCGATCAGATTCTTCTCATTCTGCAGGACAATCTTCACATGGAAAGAATTCGACTGAAACAACAAGCTGATCAGCACCATTCTAAGCGCACTTTTCACGCAACTGATATGGTTCTTCTTCGTCTACAACCTTCCAGGAAATCCTCCCTGAAACTCAAAAGGCATCAGTGGCTCGGAATGCAACCCAAGGATGCTACAGGGGAACCATTCCTTCAGATTCTGCATCAATTTCCACATCTAAAGCTTTGAGGATAAAGAATTTTCTAAGGGAGAGGGGATGTTAGGAACCCATGTCAACCCTTCTCTTTACTCTGTTAGTATATTGTTGTTGGACGCATATGCTTTGTAAGTCATCCTGTAGTATTTGTTGATCTATAGTTTGTATTATCCCATGGTATTGACCCATAGTATTGGATGCATATGCTTTGTAAGTCATCCCATCGTATTATATGTCCCATGGCATTGACCAATAGTATTGGGCATAGACTTAGTATATAAGTGTGTGTTGAGGCCAATGAAGGTATCGTGAATTTTTTTGTATTGAGCTTGCTCAAAGGAGGTTTCCCCCTCGAAGTGGCATGCGATAAATAAAGTAATTATGAGTTCTATTATTTCTGCTATCTCATGTATTCTCATTAATTAATTGTTGCAAGTTGTTCACATAAACCTTTCTCCAACCTAAAAATTCTTAATTATTTTTAATATAATTTTTTTACTTGCTCTCTTTCATTCACTAATATTAAAAATCATTATCTTAATTTGATTAATAAAACTATCCACTCATTAATAAATTAAATGTTAATATAAATCCTTCATCCCCTTCTTAAAGTCCTTTCCTTATTTTATATTTTGTTTCCCTACCCTGAATTCCGAGCTCTCTAATTTAATTTCACAATGTTATTCATTAGGTTCAACTTAATTTCATTCTTATCTCCTTAATTTTATTTTTTAATATTTTAATATAATATTTACATGTTTTTTAATATTCCTCTTTTAATAATTCATTAATAATCAATAATAATTAAAATTTATCCCCTCATTTATTTTTCATTCTCTCCTTCTTGATTAAAAGTAAATTTTTAATTTACTATCTTTTATTTCCCAAAATTAAAATGAAACTTGTTAATCCCTACCCTTCAAGCTGTAGGGACTATAGTAAATGTTTTGTCGTTTTCTCCATTACTTTGCACGAGAATCAAGAAGTATATCACTCTTTTACCAAAAGTTTTGGCGATTGTTTTTGGTTTTAACTTTATTTATATCATTTTTACCAATCAAATGATTTGAGGTCTTATTTGGCCTCAAATCGAGGTCACGCAATGCTGTAGTGTAATTTTTTTCTTAAAAATATGGTAAAAGCACATGAATTAGTACATTGTCAATCCAAAAATTTCATGGTATCCTAAACTAATGCTAAGTGCAATTTAACATTAGTTGACAATCATTAAATGCTTTTTCTTTGAAACATTGAAAATATGGACTATTCTGGAGTTGGCATTGTAAACAAAAACTAGGCACGTCTCCTATTCTTGACTTGGCACATTGCAGTATGGATAGTGACTTGGCAAGTTGAATCTATGTGTCGATCATCACTTCATATAGGTGTTTCATTTGAATATGCAATAGTTGGATCTGGAACAATCTCAGATGGATCTAGAACTGTGCATCATATATAATTAATTTGTTATGCCTTTGTCTCAGATGCTACTATTTCCTTGCATGGATAATCTCTAGTCATTCAAGGCCACTGCACAAACTGCCTGACTGTTGGACTGGTACCAAAGGCTACTGCACAGATGGTTGGACTGGGACCAAATGATTCTATCATGTGAAGGCCTTTCTCTATAAAAAAACAATGACAGAATGAGTTATAGAATAAAGATCACTAAAGAAAGGTAACTTATCTTTGAACCTTTATAAGAATTGTTCTAAATCTATCATCTCATAATTTTTGAATCACGGGGTGATTTTAACAAATAAAAAATCAGAGATGATATAACTAAAAAATGATATAACTAGTAAGCATTCAAAAGCATATCTGCAATTTCTATTTTCGATCTGGTTTTCGAGCTTGGTCCATGTCGTCTACGATAATGGCCATGTCACCATCCTCGTCTTCGTATGTGATGACCATGTTTGGGTTTCAGCATATGTGGATTCATTCAACAAATCCCTCTTGGACAGAGAGCCAAATATGGACATCCACACTCCATCTTCTCAAATAATTCTATGACTTCATTCAACATATATGGATTCATTCAACAAATCCCTCTTGGACAGAGAGCCAAATATCGCAGTCCACATAGCCTATGCCCTAACCATTGGATGAAGGTAGAAAATCAAACTCCATAAAGCTAAGAAGCAAAAAAATTGAAATAATTCAAATCTATTATTAAATCTGAGTTTTTTTCTCATTTAGTAAGAGACCCTATTGGCATTTATCCATAACATAATATGGTTCCTCTCAATTGCTAATATGATTCTGCATGCTTATATTTTCTATACAGTATTCATAGAATGATGAACAAAAAATGCAGTTCTAATTATATTTTTTTCACAGATTATGAGCTATTTTGTGAAGGATTTAACATGCTTACATCTCTATTGTTTGCTTGGTTCGATAAGCTTCCATTAGAATTTGGGAAATTTTCACTGCATTCTCCCGAAAAACAACATTGTTGAAGTCTTTCAAAGAGGGCATAATTGTGAGCTTCTAATAGTCATATGATTGTGAAATAATGCAATGCAAAGGCAATAGTGCCTATGGGAGGGCCAATTTCTTCCATTTGTATTCCTCCCACCAAAGGAAACTATCAAGTAGGATGAGCATACCTGAAACTTCCTAGATGCAAAAGCTACTAGGAGGCATATAGCTTACTTGGATATTGATTAGTCACCGCTATGTTTCCTGCAAAGTCACAAGTACCAGAGGCTATGTCATTCTTCTTGTAGTAGTTGTCAAAAGCATAAGAAGCATGGAAATCATCAGTATCTAGGTTATAGCACATGACACTTTGTTGAGTTGTTGTACAGTCTACACCTCTATGCTCACAGGCATAGTCTAGAGCAACCTGCAAGTTTGAAGAAGAGATACCAAACTTTGCTTGTCTTATTCATGGTAGAGTTGGAAAGGTTATTTCCCACAAATGACAAGGGTTTTTTCATTGTTCACACGACATACGATGCAAAGGAGACCCCTTTCCCATTTCTTCCAAATGGAATAGGCATTTTTTACAACAGGCAACAAAACTAGAAAATTGCTTCGAAGTCCCAAACATACCCCAATTGTCATTTGTTATTTGACAGTTGGAAGGCCATGCACATATATTCATGCAAGGATGAGGCGCTAGTTCCAAGTGTGTCAAGCACCTTCCTTGGGAAAAAAAATAATTTTAATGAATTCAAGCGAATTGATGGAGTAACACATTTAAATGAGGATTCATAGAGAATGGTTTTACTAGTAATAAATCATGAAATCCTGGGCCAGCCTTCAGATTGGTGCAAAATACCACACCCCAGAGGAAAATTTACGTAGCATGCAAGTGGGAAAATAAGACTAAAGAACCTTTTGCATCTCTGGTGACAAGTATACTAAATAAATGGCGGAAGGGTTATGCACCTCTCACTCTTATTAAGTGGCGTAAGTATTTCTTAATGACATGTTGAACCCCACAGGGATGGAAGGTGCGGGAGGGGTCATCTACGACCCAGGAGGAAAAAAGGTATCTCAATTTGCTTGGGGATTAGGTAAGAGAACCAATAATCAAGCTGAGTGGGCTGCTCTTCTTCAAGGGATGGGCATCTTAAATTTGATTCACATAGAGCAATTCAGTGCTCAGGGGGATTCTAAGATCGTTATTCAGAAAATGATCAATATTCAGAGAGGACATCATAAGGCTCTAAGAAGAATCCAGCAGCAAATTGTTTCCATCACCGATATTTCTAGGATCCATTTATTCCATATCCTTAGGCACAATAACTCAGAAGCTGACCTTTTCAAAAATCATGGAACTAGGCTCCAAGAAGGGATTAGGGTGATTAACCAAGGTCCTAGTCATTTATGTTGGACTCCTTGTTTTTAAACCTTCTCAAAATGTTGGGGGCGCTCATGCATAACATCTTACCTTCCTCATGAACATGTGGCTCACTCCTTCACCCATGCCTTAATGAAGGGCCTCGATCCTCTACCAGCATTAAAGGGATTTGGTGCAGCAGGAGGACAAACGCATGCGAAGTTATGTCAAAGCTTCGAGGTCTCAGCTCACATGCATATATCCAGCGGGATGGTACTATTCTGCAACAGGTTATTTCGGGCTTTGAAGATCTCAACTGTAACGTTGTTCCTCTCTCAGTTGAACTCTGCTCTGTTCCTAGGCTCTCTCTTACGTGTTTTAGGATGAATTTTGAGAGAATAGATTCGGAGCTTAAGGAGATTAGAGGGGCACACCAGGATATAAAAAAACATGCCCGCAATGCGTTTGAAGCTTCCAGGGCTGCTCTAGATGAGAATAAACTCATAGGTCAGGATATTATTAGGTTGGATATGCGCATGGAGGCTGTCAAGTCCAATGCCCGAGTTCAGGTGGGAGATATTGAGGAGCTAAAGAAATATATTAAGGCCATTAAAGAGTCTCAACAAGCCAAATTCGATGGACTCAAGCAATTCCTCTTCTCCTTGAAGTGTGAGCTGTTCGACACCCTGCAAGATGGCAGTGACGGGATGGAAGCTCATCTGGCTCAGCTAGAAGTCTCCATGAAGGATATGAAGGAATAATTTGGGAAGCTCACCGAACTAGAAAATCTTGGGAACCACCGCGAAGAAAGCTATCTTATTGAGGAAGACTCGTAAACCCATGAAGTAATTCCTCCAGAATAATTTCAGGAATGTTTAACTGCTTCTCCTTTTTGATGTAGTCAAATGCTTTTTTTCCTCCTCTTATGTAATCAATATGTTCAGATCTACCCGACAAATAATAGTAGTCATGAACAAACATGAAACATCAATATTAGGAATAGAAAGCTAACTCTGCTTCTCTTAGAACATTATATCATCTTTTTTTCCTTCTACCCTTCTCGAAAGGGATTTTTGTATCTGTACTTATATCCATGTTTTAATATATATCACTTCTTGTTCTTGTTAAAAAAAATGACATGTCGAACCCCTAGCTTGTCTAGTTTTTATTTGTCTTTATGGGGTGGTTAGGCAATGATTTCTTTGAATGGGTTCCAATTATATATAAAAGACAACCATTACATATTCTAGTAATAAATACAAGTTATTTCAAATTCCATTAATATAATTGAAATTGCCCCATTTAGAAAGGAAGACTCAAAATATATAACTAATAAATAATAAACATAAATATAATACAACAACCTTGAAAAAATGCCCGATTTTTCAATACAATAATATGGTTTCGTGTTGTTCCAACTGGTTCATTGTTAAGGCAATTGAATGAAGTGACACTCTCTTCTTATTTGATTTACCACATTGCTTATATAAAAAAGGGGGTATAGCCAGTGCCTTCCCACTTTATCTATTGGCGAAACCACTTTCCATTAATAAGAACAAGCCCCTCTCCTATTATATACCAATAAAAATCTTTCATTTTGTATCAATTCTAAAAATAATATGCACCTGTCACAAAATCGGACCTGAAGTAATGTCTTGCATACACCCCTATAGATAGAATTCCTCAAATTTCTCCGCACAAAAAAAAAAGTTCGACGTAGTACGATTAGAGTGATTCTATTGTTTATTATAACTACTAACTACTAGCATTTTCCCCAAGAGGGGAAAAATGAACGCTAATAGGAAAAGAGCACAAGGAAATAAAGTTAGTTTGGGCAAATTATGGGCAATAGGTCATACTGGCGTCTGAAACAGAAAACAAAATCACAATTTAAGTATGAATCTTAGACTAATTAATAGAAGCACCTCCAAACATGATGTAAACAATTTCAAAGTAACCCTAAAAACTAACAAGGTGAGGCAGCTGAGAATCAAATACAAATAGGAGATATGTAACACTAGTTTTTTGAACACATTTTAACCTTGGAATGGTCTATAGCCGTATTAGCTCTGGGTTCAGACAACAATAAATTGGGAAACATACCCCAAATAAATTTGTCCCTAAAATGGATCTGGGATGGGTATGTAGAATGAATGTGTTTTTGTGAACCTCATAATGTTGTGAAGTATGATTCCTTTTGGTATCAGAAACCATTGCTATAAAGGCTAATGCAAAAGCCAGGAAATGAATACCACTAAGCTATAAACAAGAAGACAAATTCAATTTTAAAAAGAGCAATCAGTTGGAAGAGCATTAAATTCTACGATAGCCATAATAATCTAGGGCTATTTTCATAGATAGAAGCCTCTATGCAAAGTAGAAAGGAAGCCTCTATGCAAAGCAGAAAGGTAACTACGGTATTATATCATAATACAGTTATTGTAATTGCTCGGGCAAAAGATGAGAATGACATTTCTATTTCCTGCATCAAAAGGATGAACACTTTAATTGTTATACATCAAGAGGGATTGGCACTTTTAATTCACTTTTAACAAGAGTAATCATTAATGAACCTCCTAGAATCTTCCACTTCATCACAAACAACAATCATCATTGCATAAAATATGTTTTTTCATTTATTTACAAAAGCATATTTCAAACTTATGAAACATCCAAGTTTTATTATTATATATGTATTATAATTAACAATCGCTCCATAGATTTAGTTTGAAATGACCTCTCACCATAAATCTGTATGAATCATATAACACTAACTTTATTCTCATATTAGGTCACGATGCATAAAAAACAAAACTACATGGTATAACCGACAATAAAATTAATAAACAAAGAACCTTACCCTTGATTAGGGAAGGAAACATGCTTAAAATAAGTAGCAACCATATTGACCCTAAGAAAAATTGATATATCTCAATTTTTTTTATATTATATTTAAGGAAGCATCAATACCTTCGTGGTGTAAGTTATCCTTTGAATGTGTACGCATATAGGGATAGATATACCACTTAATAATTGCTTTGGTACTACTAATTCTTTTATAAACTTAAACACCTAGTTATATTATCCAATGTTTTGAAAATCATGACTCTTTCGGCATTTGATCTACCAACTACCATGTTTGTTTTTGTTTTTTTTATATATAAAATGATAATAATAATATTTATAATCATATTAATTATCTTATACCTAATAACTTTTGAATGTTTATATATATTACATAGAATTAATAATGATTTTAATTATTTATTGATGTTTAAATATTATTTATACAAATCAATAATAAATGTGATAAATAAATATGCTTAATTATTTAAATTTAAATTAAATATTGATGCCAAAAATATTTATGTATATTTTTGAAAAAGAAAGTGTTATTAATTTAAAATATGAATACAAAACTTTCAGCCAAAATATTCCATAACTAAATATACTTTATAAGTAATTTTTCAAATAACATAGAAAGTAATAATTTCAATAAAGTTTCAAACTCCTGTTTAAGTTAAATGACACATGTATTATACATTAGCAAAACAACCTCTTTCTAATGGATCTTACTAAAAAGAATATGATACCAAGAGAACCATACGAAACTTAAAGCCTTAGCACTCATGAGCAATAAAACAATTCCAAAATAGGTAACATAGAATCTCAAGACCTAACCACAAAGTTGTTAAGTATCAATAGTGAAACCTAACACTTAAAGTCAAGAGACACTACTTGCATGTGGTCGAGTAGCATAATTAAAAAAAACACCATCCATGAAGAAAGTAGTAGTCGTCACAAGTTAATCGACGAGTCTCCAACCAATCAAGCACGTGTCAATAGTCGATGTGACCAGCCTTTCCACCATTCCAACGATCGACGGGTATAGAAAAACAAAGATACTTCTCTTGGAACAAAGTGATAACTCCATATCTTGTAACCCAAACCACCATGAAGTCTGCTAGCAATGAGAGCAACTTGGTCAAAGTCAGCGATCGATGATCCCAGGTTCCTGATTTCAACAATTTTGAATTGGCAGTCTACTACAGACTTGTTCCGGTTGATAGACATCCCATTTCTGGTCAACGGTTTGTATTATCGTGAGATGAATTCCACATTTTGAAAACCTTGACCAACGTATGCAATATGTCGACCAAAAATTAATACCGACTATATATGGTCGACAATAATTTACAAAGTCGACCGAAATTTACAAACTATAGCCTTGACTATATTTTTAATAAGGTAGTGACCCCACCATGTTAAATATCGACCATACTATAATCAATTGAAGATGACTCTCGACTAATTAATATCAACACGACTACATCGACCATATTTACAATAGAATGACTCATCGAACTAACCATAGTTTACAAAAGAAAAATACAATACCGACAAATTTTAATAATAATGACCATAAGGTCGACTATTTCATATCGACTGGACAACTTTTATCAATCAACTTAGAGTTCTGTTGACTTCTTGTCACCATTTATGATATTCGACTCCATCCATAAATGCGATGGTCGATGAGTCAACTAACTGTTCTTGTCGGCAACGCATTTTATCATCTGGCCATAGTCATCCTTTGTATTACTTCAATATAAATCGATTCACAGGTCGAATTAACATGGAATGCTCCGATGGATGCCAACCAATCTTCATATGAGTAGTGCTCTGACCCAACAAGTCGAAAATCCATGGCTCAAATAGATGGGCAAGTTGATCTCAAAACTGGTCAAATTTGTGAATTCGAATAACTATCAATGCAATCAATAAAGACAGATATTGCTCGACGTATTACTGTAGTCTTCTCCTGATTGCTCGACATGTATCATTTTAGTCGATTGCTTGAGTTGATGACCAACTCACATCACAAAACAATGTGTCATTCTGCGACTGCTGATGTAGACAGATAAGAATTTGATAAATTTGTTTGTTGGAATATAATTTTCGACATGTAGAATGTAATTTTCCACATGCGAAATGGTTTCTTCCAGTTCTATACATCGACAAAATACTTGATTCGATGGATAAGCAGATGGGTCGACTGCACTTTCACCAACAACCGAGAGTTACTTGTGTGTGGTCGAGTATCATAATTTCAAAAAAAAATGCCATCCATGAAGAAAGTAGTAGTCGTCACAAGTTAATCGATGAGTCTCCAACATCAAGCACGTGTCAATAGTCGATGCGACCAGCCTTTCCACCATTCCAACGGTCGATAGGTATAGAAAAACAAAGATACTTCTCTTGGAAGAAAGTGATAACTCCATATCTTGTAACCCAAACCGCCATGAAGTCTGCTAGCAATGAGAGCAACTTGGCCAGAGTCAGCGATCGATGATCCCAGGTTCTTGATTTCAACAATTTTGAATTGGAAGTCTACTGCAGACTTGTTCTAGTTGATAGACGTCCCATTTCTGGTCGATGGTTTGTATTATCGTGAGATGAATTCCATGACCAACACTTTGTCTATATAGACTAATCAATAGAGTGAGTTCCCTTCACGACTGCTTCAGTCGGTTGGCTGCATTGGTCGACGACCTAGGTTAGCGGATGGATTTATTAAGGTCGACTACAATTGACTCCTCCTTCAACATCAACCACTGGACATTAACCAGTAGGAATGGTCCCTCCTCAGAAGTAGTCGACCAACCTAGAGGTAAGTTGGCAGAGCATTTGCTCCTACGACACCAATAGTCAAGAAGCCTGGCAGGACTAGCAAGAACACAACCATAAAAAAAAATTGGTTTGTCTAATCATGATTTATAAAACTTAGAGATAGGTACTGGCTAAAATCTCTCGCATTAACCATGACCAGTCGTCAACACCGTTGGACTCCAATTTGAGCATAAACATTTTACACTCCCCAACAGGACCCATGCCACTTAAGAAACACATCAAACATTAATTTTATAAATGCCAATACATTTAGCAAAGAATGGACCAAGTGTTTAAGCCATGTATTTCTCTAGAAGGAAACGACCATGTTTAAGCCTTGCATCTACCATGCTAGGAACACTTGATGCAGGAGCATCGATGTGGAGCTAGCAGTGTGACAAAATGATCACATGTTGTGGCGATTTTGGATTTGCTGAGTCAATAGTTTGTTAGTCCTAAGTTGTTAGTGCAGGAAATCATACCAATGATGACTCCCTACGAGGAGATCAAGCCGCGGGTATTTTGGTTAGAGATGGTGACTCTTCCATCATGGACGAGAGTCGTTTTTGTTTTCCGTTTGGGACCACTCACTGTGGGGGCTGTGGGAGAT